>VWZI01008471.1:25107-42658 GCA_013396835.1 Psilopogon haemacephalus | reverse complement strand
ACAGCAATTACCTGAGGTGTGGCTGCCTGCAGGCTCCTCCATTTCTTCCGCAGAGGCTGCCATAGAGCCTCTGCTGCCTTCCAGATCCTCGTCCTGCTGCTCAGCCTCTTGCTGCATCTCTGAAGAAGGCAAGCAAGACAGTTAGGGGAGATGGAAGCCTTTGCCACCAGGGAGATGGCATCTCCAGCAGGCAATACAGCTCAGGGACATGGAGAAGGCTGAGAGCAGCAGCAGAGGGAGGGATACCAACCTTGTTCTCTCTCCATTTCCTCCAGCATTTCCCTAACACTTTCAAAAACTTCTCTGGAAATTGTCCTCCCCTTGGCTGGGTGCTTTGCTCTTGGGAGACCTAAACAGAAGAGATGTAGCTGACTGCCACAGAAATACAATAGTGCAAAGCAGTGCTGGGCCTGTGAGGACAGCAGAGACTCACCATTGGGATGCCAGTTGGGCTGCAGCAGACGAGGCTTGGCCTGTGAGGACAGCAGAGACTTGCCATTGGGATGCCAGTCAGGCTGCAGGGGACGAGGCTGGGGGGGCAATGGCAGAGTCCCCAGTTCAGGCTCATCTGCATCTAAAAAGCCAGAGAAGATTCTGTCAGCTGTTGGCAGCTGCCTGGGCAGAAGTGGCTGGCAGAAACCATCAGGGGCTGGGGCTGAGGCAAGGAGAGGCCAGCACAGGCAGTCTGTGTCCTCACGCCTGCCGAGGCAGCCAGGCAGGTGAGCCCTGGGCTTGGAGCTGGCAGCTGCCAAAGGGAGGGCAGAGCCATGAGCTGTGCCATCTGCCAGAGGCTCAGTGTTGGAGCAGGGAAGCTGCAGCCCCTTGGCCTCCAGGCACAGCTGCAAAGAAGAGCNCATGAGCTGTGCCATCTGCCAGAGGCTCAGTGTTGGAGCAGGGAAGCTGCAGCCCCTTGGCCTCCAGGCACAGCTGCAAAGAAGAGCCTCTGTGACACAGCTGCAGACTCCTCTGCAGAAGGCAGTGGCACTGAGTGCCAGCCAGAGCCAGGCACTCCACAGCACTCAGCTCTGCCCTGCACTCAGGAGGAGCAGGCTGCAGAGTTGCCCCTGCCTGCAGTGGCAGCGTGCTGGGAGCAAACGAAGCTCTGAGCTCAAGCCCAACCATGCCCCTGGCTTGGCAGCCAGCACAGGCAGCAGCTGCTGCTCCAAGGGGCCACCAAGAGCTCCTCTAGGCAAAGCGCCCTGGGGCACATGGCTGAGCCCTACTCACTGCCTCTCTGCTCCTCTCCAGCTCTGTACCTCCACCAGGGAAGGAGCCGTTTGCATTTCACAGGGAAACAAGAGTGAAGGCTAAATGCTCCTTCCTCCAAGGCCTTAGCTGTGGGATTGTTCTTGCCTCCATCTTCAGAAGGGGCCAAGAGGAGGAGCAGTGAGCAAGAGAGCATCTTAAGGGCAATGGCACAAAAATAAGCTCTTGGCACATTCTCAGCATTTGTCCTTTCAAGGTGAGGGACATGGAGGACTTACCTCCGGGATGCTCCAGGGGCAGGAGAGCAGGATCCAGCTGCTGAGCTGAATAGGCAGGGAGGGGGAGTCCTGCATCCTCATCTAGACACAAGCACAGATGGGAAGTGTTTCACTGCATGTTGGCATCCACTTCTGCCCCAGTGCCTGTGGGCACGGGGAGGGGCTCAGGGATGCTGAAGCTGCAGAGGGGCCTGGGGACCTCAGCCCCCCACAGCAAACCCTGCCTGTGGTGCTGGAGGGGAAATCTTCACCTCACACTCCTCAGAGGAAGAGCCTGCTGGCCAGGAAAGGCTGCCCCAGCACTGCCTGCTTACCTGCTCCTCTTGGTTGCAGTGGAGCTCCACCAACATCCCTGACTTGAAGGGTGAGGATGAGGAGGACTGGTAACAGGATATGGCTAACACAAGCCATGGCTCCACTCTCTACCAAGGTTTGTACTGCTGCTATTGCAACTACCACTCCTGTGGCTGCTGCTGCTGCTGCAGTTGAGCCCAAGGCCTGAGGGGCAGACATTTATAGAGAGCAAAGCTTTGTGATGTCAGAGGCATGTCCTGACCTCACAGGCAGGCACAGGCTCCTCACCATGTCCTGACCTCACAGGCAGGCACAGGCTCCTCACCATGTCCTGACCTCACAGCCAGGCACAGGCTCCTCACCATGTCCTGACCTCACAGGCAGGCTGAGGCCCCTGGTAACAGCTCTGTGTGTGCTGCTGGAAAGCTGGTGGAGCACACCTGGAAAGCTTCCCTCCTGGGGAGGCAATCACATCTTTTTGGGGCAGGCTGCCCAAGGGGTGGGCACAGGATGCTCTGCTGTAGACACCTTCCAGGCTGCAGCTCAGTCTGACATCTTAGGGCAGTGCAGGGCTCACCAGTCCCTTTCCCTCTGTCTCCTGACAGTGCCATTTGCTGTCACCGTGCCGGGGCAGGACCCTGCATAACCTTGCTGTAGAGCCGCACGCGTTGGGTACTGTCAGCGCACAGAGCCTGTGTGTAGTGCCCAGGTTACAGAAGGCAGCCCGAGCTGGGCACCCTAAGGGAGGGCAGCCACTGCTGTCTGGCGTTCAGCACAGCTGTGCACTGCAGCCCAGCCCTGCTGGCAACCGTCCCGGGAGCCAAGAAACAAGGGAGCCGAACGGCGAAAGCCTGAGAGCCGCCTGGGAAAGGAGTCTGCACCTGCCGCTCCATCGAGCGGCTCTGAGCAAGTCTGGTCGGAGCCTGAGGCACGGAGCCGAGAGAGGCTGCGGATGGGGAACCTGCTGCTGCTGCCTCCTGCTCCGGCGGCACTAAGGCACCAAGGAGCGCAGCTGTGTTGTCTGCAGAGACGTCCTCCGCCACCGAGCACGCAGCTCCCACTGGCTCCGGGGCGCCTTGGTACATTTGGTTACCCAGTGCCAGCACACTGTGCCTGGGCGTGACAGAAGTGCAGCCAGAGAGGTTTCAGACTCCACTGCCTGAGTACCAAATCTCTGCTGCCTGTTTCTCTCTGAAGCTTCCCCGTTTGGCTGCTCCCCAGCCGCAGAACCTCTCGAACCTTTCTCCATTGGACAAGCAGTAACATTGCCGCCCAAACCTCCCAGTGTAAGGAGCTGTTTTCAAGTGTAATTTAAATTAAAGTGTTCTAAACTGTTGAGTCCTGCCCCTGTGCTCCCCCTATCCACCCTAACAGTACCTTCCCAGCTGAACAAACGACCCTTTAATGAATTTGGGCACGATTTGATATGGAGCAATATTGATTAGTTGTTAAAAATTGATGTCACATCTGCCTTATAATTGATATCAAGGAAGCCCGAGAGTCACTGTCCCAGTGAGAGAGAAGCTCCTCCTCTGTGCAAGCTTTTGTTCAGGTGGCTGCTCTGACCATCCAGAGTGTTCCAGTGCCCAAGCCTGGCATCCCTCCATCACTCTCCAACTGCCTTGTGCTCCACGGATTTTGTTCTGTAACACAAGACAAGAGCAGAGCAAATGCTTTGGTTAAAGAAAAGATCGCAGTAAATAAATATATGTAATAAATGGCTTGCAGTGCTAGGATGAGGGGCAGTGGTGTGAGGCTGAGAGAGAGGAGATTGAGACTGGAAATGATTAAGAAATTCTCTCCAGTGAGGGTGGTGAGACAGGGGAACAGGTTGCCCAGGGAGGTTGTGGATGCTGCCTCCCTGGAGGTGTTCATGGCCAGGCTGGATGAGGCCTTGAGTGACCTGCTTTAGTGGGAGGTGTCCCTGCCCAAGGCAGGGAGGTTGAACCAGATCATCTCTAAGGTCCCTTCCACTCAACCCATTTGGTCATGTGATAGACTCAAACTAGCTGATGGAATTTGCTGAAGAAGTATAACCTAATGAAATCATGAAGAACTGCTTGTAAACATGGACAATAGCTGCCTGCAAGTAGAAATAAAAATAAAGAAAGAAAAATAACAAATCAAGGTTTGAGTTAGAATGTGCAAGGTAACATTTGGATACCTTGTAAGTGAGGCCTTCACAACGAACACCTTATGCAGCAAGAACATAAGGGTCACCAAAAGGGGGGGAGGCTGAGAGGAAGAGGATTGCCTTCATCTTCAAAGACTACCAGAGGGGGGAAGAACCATAGAATCATAGAATGGTTTAGGTTGGAAGAGTCCTCAAAGCTCATCCAGTTCCAACCCCCCTGTGCCATAGGCAGGGACACCTCCCACTAGATCAGGATGCTCAAGACCTCATCCAGCCTGGCCTTGAACACCTCGAGGAAGGGAGCAGCCACAACCTCCCTAGGCAACCTGTGCCAGTGTCTCCTCACCCTCACTGTGAAGAACTTCCTCCTAACATCCCATTTCAATCTCCCCTCTGCCAGTTTGAACCCATTCCCCCTCATCCTGTCATTACAAGACCTTGTGAACAGTCCCTCCCCAGCCTTCCTGTAGCTCCCTTCAGATACTGGAAGGTTACTATAAGGTCTCCTGGAAGCCTTCTCTTCTCCAGGCTGAAAAGGCCCAACTCTTTCAGCCCTGTCCTCATAGCAGAGCTGCTGCAGCCCTCTGATTATTTTGGTGGCCTCCTCTGGACTCTCTCCAGCAGTTCCATGTCCTTCTTGTGCTGGGGGCTGCAGAGCTGCAGACAGTGCTGCAGGTGGGGTGTGAGGAGAGCAGAGCCAAGGGGCACAATCCCCTCCCTTGCCCTGCTGCCCACAGCTGCTCTTGCTGCAGCCCAGCACACAGTTGCTGTCTGGGCTGTGTGTGCACACTGCAGGCTCATGTTGAGCTTCTCATCCACCCAGACCCCCAGGTCCTGTTCCTCAGGGCTGCTCTCAGCCACTCGCCACCCAGCCTGGAGTTGTGCTTGAGATTGCACTGAGCCAGGTGCAGGACCTTACACTTGACCCTCGGAGTAAAAAGAGACTTGTGCCAGGAGACCTCACCTATTCCATGAAGCAATGTGAATAAGAATGCCTTTTCTTGGGAATAGTTAATGCATATGTATGAAAAAGCTTTACGGAAACTAAAAGCTCAAGAACTAGTTTTGTGCGTGTCGGGGGAGCGCAGACTCCCCCTGCACCCAGCGCTCTTTGCTTGCCTTTTATTGCTTAAAATCAAACCCTTGATTAATTGGTTTTGAACCCATCCTTTATAACAGTCATCCCATGAGTCTTCAGAGCCATAAAGCTTGCAGGGATCTGCCTGGATAGTCTGCTGAGACAAAGTGAAAGCCAGGGCAGTCTGCACTCCTCTTCCCATGCTGCAACCACCTGCAAAGATCTTTGGTGGTACAGAGACTCATAATAAATGGAAACAGAATGTGGGAAAAACAGTGAGGGTTTATGAGATGACACCCAGGCTCTAAATTGCAGGAGCTGACACGCAGGCTCTAAGTGTTGGCCATGCAGGAATGTGGTGTCTGGTGGAGCTAGGAGCAGGATGACTTTAGAGGTTGTAAAAACTCTGATAAGAAGGTAAAACAAAGAGCTCGCAGTTTCTCTGTATTAAGCAGTTTTGTATCTTACACTAAAATAGAGACCTGTGACTTCTTACTTTTAGTTAAGCCAATCACTGTGTTAGCTTTAGCTATTTGGATAGGCAAATAGCCAATAGAATAGTTGCACACTGCCTTCTTTAGAATATCTAAGCATATATAAGATGAGCAAATGCATGTAATAAACGGAATTAGCTTGTATCAAAGTGCCTCCCCGACTCCTCCTCACGGCGACAGTCACTGACAATGGCTGGGTTTGCAGATAATAAAGACTATTGCTGAACTCTGGGTGCTGCGGCCGCCGGAGCTCTTTCCTGCCGGGCAGCCGTCGAGGTCGAGCAGCAGGGTGGCAGCTGGGTGAGGCAGTGCCAGTGCCGTGTCATCCCAGCGGAGCAGAGGGCAGCCTGGGCAGGACAGTAGGCAAAGAACGGGTGCGAAGGGTGGCTGAGGCTGCCCGCCCCGCCTGCAGCAGGCCCCGAGCCAGGCCCCGTCCCGGGGCAGTGTCGGAGCGGCCATGTCGGGCGGGCGGGCGTCGGTGTGGCTGTGGCGGTTCTGCAACCTCCTGATGGCTGCGTTCTTGGGGCTGGCAGCCGCCGTGCAGGTGAGGGCGGTGCCGTGCGAGCTGGCAGCGGGCGGCGGCGGCCCCGCTGGGCTGCCCTGCCCTGCGCTGCCCTGCCGCGGAGAGCGGCCCCGGCCCTGCTGCCTGCTGCGGGCTCTCAGTGCGCCTCTGTTCGCCACAGGTGAACGACCCCGACGCGGGACTCTGGACGGTGAGGACGGCAAGCGCCGAGCAGCTGAGGAGCGGCGGGCGCCGGGGTCGGGGCTGGCCCTGCCTGCCCTCAGCCCACGGCCGCGGCTTGTCCCCAGCCCCAGCCCCGTTGTGCTGCGGCCGGCCCGAGCNNNNGCGGCCGGCCGGAGCGGGGAGCGCCGCAGGAAGCCGCCGGCTGCCGTTAGCTGGAGAGGAAGGAGGCGGCGGGAGCAGGAGCGCTGCACTGCCGCGGCTGAACCCTCCCCGCGCTGCCAGGCTCCGTCTCATGCGGGCCCACTTCGGCCCTTGCCCCGGGCTCAGCGCTGCTTGCCCGGGCAGAACGTAGCGAGTAGCTCCTTGCTGTCCTGCTGCCCTCCCCCGGGACGCCCTGCCGGGGCCATCTCCCGACTCCTCGCCAGCTCTGCTTGCCGCGGGGCTCAGCAAGCTTCCGCCAGCTCGGCGAGGCCGCCGCAGTCCCGGGTCGAAGCCTGGTCGCAGGCAGCTGCCGCAGCCTCTCTCGGTGCCCCGGGCCCGGTGCTGAGGGGCAGGGAGCGATGCCTGTGTGTAGCAGCATTGGTCCGCGGTAGCAAAGGGAGTTCTGGTGCCGGGGAAGATGCCCAGAGCGGGCGGAGGGGCTGGGGGCGGGCGGTGAGTGTCCCGCAGGGGCTTCTTCTGGGGGTCAAGGTGCGGGGCAAGGGCTGGCTGAGCAGCGAGGGATCAGTAACCCAGCAGCTGAGGGGCAAGGGCGGGCACTAGCTGCTGCTCCAGGATTTTGGGAGATCGGCAGTGCCAGAGGGAGAGGCGCTGGCAGCTGCTCCGCCCACCTGCCAGCCTGTGCTGAAGGGGAGCAGCAGCCCTGTCCATGCTGCTTCTCTTCAGGAGCTTTCTGCACTCATTGCTGTTTCATCAACAGGTTGTCTACTTAGTGCCAGCTGCTCTGACGCTGCTTGTCAGCATGAACCCCTCAATAACAGGTATGATCCTGGTGTGCAGAACAGAGTCTCTGCTGCAGTTGAGCCCCAAAACGTTTGAGGGTTTTGTTTGCTTGTTTTATTTTTTAGTTGAATCACAGATTAAGACCAGACCACCTGGAAATGTAGCACTGCTTTATGAGCTCAGAAAGCTGTGGGGCTTAGTTCTCCCGAAGTTGGTCACTGTTTCAGTGCTGCTGGCTGTTTGTGCTGCAGGTGAAGGCAGGAGCCCTCCATGCAGCCCTGCTGCTGGCAGGCTCTCACCTTTGCACCCTGCCTCTGGCACTCACCACCTGAGCAGAGCTCAAGGCTGGGGCATGCTGCAAACATGGCTCTGAGCCTGCAACCTTCATTCCCTTCCCTTCTAGGAGGCTACTGAGACACTGCCACAGGCTGCCCAGGGAAGTTGGGGAAGCCTCATTCCTGGATGTGTTTAGTGTCAGGCTGGATGAGGCTTTAAGCAACTTGGGCTAAGGGCAGGTATCCCTGCAGGGCACATTGGCACTAGATGATTTTCAAGGTCCTTCCAGGCAAAGCTATTCCAGGATGGATTTAGATGATGGGGATAGGCTGGGCAAGCTCCTGTGCCAGCACTCTGGGGTGGATCCCTGTTAGGGCAGTGACCAGATTGAGTTCTAGCAGCAATTTGGCCTCTCTGCTTTTCTCTCTGCATGATCTAAGAAGATCTCTGAACAGGGAAAAGCAGAACCTTTCCATAGCTTCCTGAACCAACTCAGCACTCAGGCTGCATCCCACCAGGGATTAGTGAGTGTTCAGTTTCCCCAAGTAGTCTAACTGACCAGGGCAGTCTTCCATTCCCCAGACTCCTTCTCTCAGTCCCAGGCTCTGGGATTCCTGAGGTCCAGCCTTGGCAGCAAAAGGTGAAGCAAAGAAGCCATTCAGTAACTGTCTCCTCTGCATCCTCTGCCACCAGGGCTCTCTCCTCCTTCAGCTGCAGGCCCACATTTTGCCTGCTCTTCTTTCACCATTGATGGATTTGAAGAAGCTCTTCTTGTTCCTTTTTACTTCCTTTTCTAGATTTAACTGCCAGAGGCTCTTGGCCTTCCTTCTTGCATCCCTGCATTCCCTGTCAGCATTGCTGTCATCCTCCCAAGTGACCTGTGCCTTTGCCACATACTCTGAAATTCTTCCTTCCATGGGCCTCACAAGTCCCTTTCCCTCTGTCTCCTGACAGTGCCATTCTGTGGAAGCTACATCTGTGACACAGACCTTGTATGAGTCTCTGCAAGTTAAACTCCTCAGTGGGCTTGTGCCAGGCTCTGTGGACGTTGAGGACTGAAGCAGCACAACTGTTGTATCCCTGCACATTGCTTTCCATTCACCAAGAGGCCTTTGCCATTTGAGTCTGTGGGAGACTCACATTCTGTGCTCCTGCCTCTGCTGAGCTGCAGAAGTTCAGCCAAATGGGGAATTGATGCTGATTCAGTTGTGCTGAGCTCTTAAGTTTTAGCAGTTCCTCATCTTCAGTGGTTGTCTGAAAGGGTCAGTGCCTGGGAAAGCCTGCTTTGAACTTCATGTGGGTTGCTGTTGGCATTGCTGAGCTCAGTGATAGCCACCCATCTCTGCTCACCTCTGCCCCACAACCCCTGGGAGTGGAAACCCACCAGAATCTGTGGGTCCATTGAGATGTCATCATCTGTATTTCCCTGTGGAACAACAGCAAGCCCCAGGTGTGATCGTTGCTCATCATCATGGGAAGCCTCAGGCAGAGGCTTATCAGGGAGCATGAGGGAAGATGTTCCCCAGAGTGTGCTGTGGTTGCTCTACCCCTGATGGCTGGGGCTGGCTCCCCTGCACCCCAGTGGTGCTCATGCTGAGCATCTGCTTGTATCTGTGAGTTCCAGACAGGCCATTCCTCCTGCCTAGACCTAGCACCTGTAACCTGCTGTGTGATTGGTTTCCATGTGTGTTGAATGCTGGAGTGAGGTCCCAGGTTTCTTGTTTTCTGTTTCTCAGCATCACTTGTGAGCAGATTTCCCTGGTCACAGAGATGCTGCTATCAGTTCCACCTTCCTGCCTAAGGTGTGTGTGTATGCTGGGGGCACCTTTCCCAGCAGCTCAGTCCCTTGCTGATGTGCAGGGTTTCCTTTGTGCTGCAGTTGCTGGCAGTGTGTTTTTCCCTCAGGTAATGGTGTTTGGAGGCTCCTTTGTGACCTTCATTCTGCTGGTTGCATTGTTGGGATCATTGCCTTGGCTTACTCTTTGTTTGTTTATGCTCAAGGCAACATTTTGCACGAAGAAGAAGGCAGGTAAGCAGCACTTTGTGTTTTCCCCTGCCTCAGTGCAGCCAGGCCATCTCCTGCTGCTGTTGCTCACCTCTGTCTGCTGGGCTACCACAGTGAGTGCTGCTGGTCCAGGGCAGCCAAAGTGAGGAAGGACCACAGCAGGGACTGGTGGGACAAAAGAGCTGAAAAGAGAGGACAGTGGTGGCAGCTTCCCAGAGCAGGCAGTTAGATTTCTCTGGATGCTTCTCTGCTTTGTGTCCTAGGCAAGTTTAGCTTGCCTAGGGAGGTTCTGGATGCCAGCCTGGATGGGGCCTTGAGCAAGCTGCTCTAGTGGACAGTGTCCCTGCCCATGGCAGGGGGGTTGGAAGTAAATGATCCTTGGGGGTCTCTTCCAACCCAAACTATTGTGTGAATTTGTGTAAGAGGGAGTGGAAGCAGGGCTTTCTGCAGCTGCATTGGCTCCCATGGTGGGTATCAAAGTTACTCCATGTAAATGTTGTTATAGTGAAAAGGCCTGAACTGGTCCAGAGGAGCAGACACTACTGGGTTGGAGACAAAAATCTGTGATTTTCAAAAGCAAACGACCTACTTGTATTATTTTCTGCTCTGGTTCTTGCTTGATTTTGTAGAGAGCTGCTTGGGCTGGTGATTATTGCAATATGGATGAGTCTCTGTCGCAGTTCAGCAAAGTAAGTGTAGTTGCCTCTTGTGGTTTGAAACACACAGCTGGTTTTTGGCCACTTGTTTTTCTGCCCCATGCCTGAGCCTTCTCTCGAAGCTAAGCAGGAATTGCTGATGCAGCAGCATCTTCCACAGAGAAAAGTCTCTGAGGGGAAGTAAAGGTAAGGTTTGAGGCTGCTTCTACAGAGTCATGAGTGCTAATGAACTGTTAATGAGCCACTAGTGAAACCATTTCTGCCACTGCTCCCAGATGATACAACTTTCCAGTGAGGGTTCTTGATGCAGAACTGCAGAAGGCTCTGGCTGGCTGCAGTGGCTCCATGCGTTCCCCTCTAGCATCTTCAGAGGGCTCTGCTCCACTGCTATTATCTGGCAGCAGGAAAACTCCCAATCTGCCAAAGAGTGCAGATGTGCTGGGAGAACATAGCACAGATGCCCTGGGCAGGCATGGTGGCGTCTTGTTCACAGAGCCTCAGGTGGCCAAAAAGCTTTTCCTGCTGGCCCCTGATGCCTCTCCAGTAAAAGACTCTGCTGAGGCATCCACAAGAGCTCCACAAAAGAGGCCAGAGGCTGCCTGCTGCCTTTCCATCTGCAGCCAGGGCTGAATGTTTCACCACACTCTGATCTGAAGTAGCTCTCTTGCATTTGTTTCCTCGTAGGAGCCCTCTGGGTGGAGCTGGCTTGGGCACTGCAGTCGTGGTCGCCCTCTTGCCCATTGTTTCCTGGTTGTACATTTCTGTGAACAAGGAGATGCGAGCCTCTTGGCCCACACACTGTAAAACAGTCATTTAGCTGGGCGGCAGAGAGCACAGAATGCCTGTCCTGCAGTGACTGCCTATTTATTGGGTCTTAAGGGAAGGTCAGCATCAGCCTGAGAGCACCTGAGAAGCTCTGGCTGCTTCCAGCAGTTCAGGTTGGGGGTTGCCAGGAAACCTGAGGACCACTGTTCCAGCGAGGAAGAAGCTCCTCTGTGCAAGCTGTTGTCCAGGTGGCTGCTCCAACCATCCAGTGTGTTCCAGTGCCCACACCTGGCATCCCTGCATCACTCTCCAACTGCCTTGTGCTTCAGATATTTTGTTCTGTAACACATGGCAAGAGCAAAGCAAATGCTTTGGTTCAAGAAATGATTGCAGTGAATAAATGTAAATAAAGAAATGGTTTGCAGTGCTAGGATGAGGGGCAGTGGTGTGAGACTGGAAGAGAGGAGATTAAGACTGCAGATTAGGAAGAAATCCTTTCCAGTGAGGGTGGTGAGATACGGGAACAGGCTGCTCACTTCACCCAGGAAAACTCAGAAGCCAGAAGGAGAGGGCACAGCTCCTTGACCCGCTGCTCCTTCCAGGGACATGGACGAAAAGCATCCCTGCAGAAGGGAGTACCAACCCCTCCATCTCCTGCCTCTCCCTGGGCCAGTTCCCACATGCTGAGGGAACAGAGTCAGGCCTTCTCAAGAAGGCTCAATTCCCTTTTCTTCAGTGTGGGCACTGCTTTTCAGCTCATCTCATGGTGCTTGGATCTGGCATCAACCCCTTGACTCTTTCTTCTCCCTGGCCAGGCCAGTGTCTGCAGCCTCCCTCTGCCAAAGCTTACTGGAGCCTTCACTCTCCCCATGGTCCCTATGCCCACCCTCCTCCCTCAGCCCTGCTCCCAGTGCCCTTGCAGCCAGAGCACCAGCTTGACAGCCCACAGTGCAACCCAGGATGTCCCACCTGACCTGTTCACCGGTGCTGTTCCCAACAGCTCAGCAGCCTGGACAGGGAGTGACTTCAGCCTGGAGACAAGCACAGAATGCTCTCCTGTAGGCAGCTTCCAGGTTGGAGCCCACTTTGACACCTTCAGGGAGCGCAGGGCTCACAAGTTCTTCTCCTGGCAGTGCCATTCTGTTGAAGCAACACCTATGACACAAACCTTGCCAGGAGACTCTGCAAGCTGAACTTCCCAGTGAGCTTCTGCTGCTTGTGCCAAGCTCTGGACTGAAGCAGCACAAACTGTTGTATCTCTGCACTGTTGCTTTCAGTTCTCCAAGGGGCTGTCAACGATCACGCAGTAACTTGGCAGAAGTTAAGCCTTTCCAGCTTGTCCTCAGATGTCAGAGGACCTGAAGGAGGCTGAGCTTAACTCCTCAGTGATGCCCAATTTCACCGTAAGTAGGTTTGTGTGCCCGGGAGGAGGTTGCTGAAGACAGCAACAGGAGCTTGGGAGCGGAAGGGCAGCGCCGCCACCAGGGGCCCCCCAAGCTCCTCCAGTCCTCTCCCGCCGGCTGCGGCGCTTCCGCGGCTCGGCTAGGGGAAGCTGCAGGCTGCGGTTCGGCGGCGATGAGCTCTGAGAATCATAGAATGGTTTAGGTTGGAAGAGACCTTAAAGATCATCCAGTTCCAACCCCCCTGTGCCATAGGCAGGGACACCTCCCACTAGATCAGGTCACTCAAGACCTCATCCAGCCTGGTCTTGAACACATCCAGGGAGGGAGCAGCCACAACCTCCCTGGGCAACCTGTGCCAGTGTCTCCTCACCCTCACTGTGAAACATCCAGTTTAAATCTCCCCTCTGCCAGTTTAAACCCATTCCCCCTCATCCTGTCATTACAAGACCTTGTGAACAGTCCCTCTTCGTGGTCCTCCTCTGGACTGTCTCCAGCAGTTCCATGTCCTTCCTGTGCTGGGGGCTGCAGAGCTGCAGACAGTGCTGCAGGTGGGGTGTGAGGAGAGCAGAGTAAAGGGGCAGAATCCCCTCCCTTGCCCTGCTGGCAATGCCTCTCTTAATGCAGCCCAGCACACAGTTGCTGTCTGGGCTGTGTGTGCACACTGTTGGCTCATGTTGAGCTTCTCATCCACCCAGACCCCCAGGTCGTTTTCCTCAGAGCTGCTCTCCAGCCACTGACCAACAACGTTGAGACACATTTAGATGATTTTCAGTTTCTTAGAGGGGCGTTTGCCATTGGGGTCTGTGAGAGACCCAGGTGCCGTGCTCCTGCCTCTGCTGAGCTGCAGGAAGTTCAGCCAAATGTGGAAGGGATCACCACGTTTGGTCGTGGTGAGCTCTTGAGTTTTGGCGGCTCACCATCTCCAGCGGTTGCCTGGAAGAAGACTGCTTTTAACTTCACGGGTTTGGCTGTGGGGTACCAGCAGCCCAGCCTCATTGTAGCTGTCTCAGTGTCCCTAGCCCCGGAGAGGGAAGCAGGGTGAGAGCACTGGGCACACAGGCTGGCTGGGAGAGAGCCAGAGCAGGTCCTGATGCAGCACAGTGACATAAGGTCTTCCAACATCAGGGCTTCATCAGCTGGTACTGGTGCAGGCCAATGCAGGTGTGCAGCCACAGCATCCCATGATGCAGCACTAGAGATGGTCTCCGTTTCCCTTGGGCTTAGCTTTTCCTGAGTTCTGAAAGCGATGCTGGTTTAGGCTACAGGGTGCAGTGACTCTGCCAGGCACAAGGCATTACTCACTGTGATACTATACAATAAAATTAAATGCGGCTGTGCAGTACAAGTCTTTGTGTTTTAATTGTGACTCATATTAAAAATACTCATTTAAATGGTTTTATATTTTTCCACAGCAAACAACAACCCAGGCAGGATCAGGTGTTTCAAGTCAACACCATGCACTCATAGAATCATAGAATGGTTTAGGTTGGAAAAGACCTCAAAGATCAGCCAGTTCCAACCCCCCTGTGCCATAGGCAGGGACACCTCCCACTAGATCAGGATGCTCAAGACCTCATCCAGCCTGGCCTTGAACACCTCCAGGGAGGGTGCAGCTACAACCTCCCTGGGCAACCTGTGCCAGTGTCTCACCCTCACTGTGAAGAACTTTCTCCTAACATCCCATTTAAATCTCCCCTCTGCCAGTTTGAACCCATTCCCCCTCGTCCTGTCATTATAAGACCTTGTGAACAGTCCCTCCCCAGCCTTCTTGTAGGCCCCCTCCAGATACTGGAAGGTTGCTCTAAGGTCTCCTGGAAGCCTTCTCTTCTCCAGGCTGAGAAGTCCCAACTCCCTCAGCCTGTCCTCATAGCAGAGCTGCTGCAGCCCTCTGATCATCTTTGTGGCCCTCCTCTGGACTCTTTCCAGCAGTTCCATGTCCTTCCTGTGCTGGGGACTCCAGAACTGCACACAGTGCTGCAGGTGGGGTTTTAGGAGAAAGGGGGAGAATCCCCTCCCTTGCCCTGCTGCCCACAGCTGCTCTTGCTGCAGCCCAGCACACAGTTGCTGTCTGGGCTGTCTGTGCACACTGCAGGCTCATGTTGAGCTCATCCACCCAGACCCCCAGGTCCTGTTCCTCAGGGCTGCTCTCAGCCATTCGCCACCCAGCCTGGAGTTGTGCTTGGGATTGCACCCACCCAGGTGCAGGACCTTACACTTGACCTTGTTGAATTTCATGAGGTTGGCCTGGGCACAGCTCTGCAGCCTGTGCAGGTCCCTCTGGATGGATCCTGCCCTCCAGCAAGTCGACTGTGCCATACAGCTTGGTGTCTTCTGCACACTTGCTGAGGCTGCACTGATTCCTCTGTCCATGTCACTAACAAAGATGTTCAACAGCACTGGGCCCAGCACTGACCCCTGAGGGATGCCACTTGGCACTGGTCTCCAGGTGGACATTGTGCAGTTGATCACATTCTTTTATTTCAAACACTATTACTGGCCTTCTCTGTTCTCCAGGAAGAAGCTAGGTCTGTTTTCTGACAGAAACATGTATTCCTAAAATTCTGTATCCAAAGGAAAACTGATTTGTGTTTATTCTACAAGGCTCAACCACGCAGGTCTTCCTTATAAGCTTTCCTACAAATGGAATTCTCTGCTTTACAGTCCGAGTCCTCCTTGAAGGAGAGAGATTTGTACTTGCTTACCATTCTCAGAAGGGCATAACTCTGTCTGAAATTCTGCCCCTTCCCTTTAGGATCATTTTGTCTTCATAGACATAAATAGTTCCAAAGGCATCGCTCTCTGGTGGAGTTTCAATAACCCCCTCCAAAGTGAGATGGTGAACCCCATGTGAGTCCAGACAGTAGCCTCCATCATGCATATGCCCTGCAAGGAAGCAGACCACACACTGGTGGGAGTGTATGACCGAGAGGGCGTCTTGGTAATTCCAGGCTAGGGATGCTCTGTCTGAGGCATCCGGATGAATGGGCAGATGACCTGCAGTGCAGAGGGAAAGAAGCAGGAAAGGTAACTCTGAGTGTAACTAAACTCTGCCTTCAGTGCTACAAAGTTCAGCTAACTGCACACAGAGAGGTCACCCAGTGTGGGACACAGCTGCTGTTCTGCTTCACAGGTTGCATCTGTACCTGAGTGGAGCTACAAAGCTGCTATGTGTTTACATAGAATCCTAGAATCAGTCAGGGTTGGAAGGGACCACAAGGATCAGCCAGTTCCAACTCCCCTGCCATGCCCAGGGACACCCTACCCTAGAGCAGGCTGCCCACAGCCTCTGCCAGCCTGGCCAAAAACACCTCCAGGGATGCAGCCCCAAACACCTCCCTGCAGGGGCAACCCATTCCAGCCTCTCACCACTCTCATGCTCAACAACTTCCTCCTCACCTCCAGCTTTGCTCCATTCCCCCTAGTGCTGTCACTACCTGATAGCCTAAAAAGTCCCTCCCCAGCTTCTTTTGTAGGCCCCTTCAGATCCTGGAAGGCCACCAGAAGGTCCCCTGGGAGCCTCCTCTTCTGCAGCCTGCACAGCCCCAACTCTTTCAGGCTGTGCTCACAGCAGAGCTGCTGCAGCCCTCTGCTCATCTTCGTGGCCCTTCTCTGGGCACACTCCAGCATGTCCACATCCCTCTTGTAATAGGGGCTCCAAAACTGGATGCAGTTTTTTCCTCAGCTAGCTATGTAGCCAGCTATGTAACTTTTTTGGCCTAGTGCCCGAGATCTCCCCTTTCCACATACCTGTAACCACAACTTTTTCTTGGTTTTCATCAGAGAGCTTGAGGACTTCATCGAACCAGTCCAGTTGGGCTTGACTAAATCCTCCATTAAACTCCACAAACTGAGGTTCCTGGAGCCCTGCGATGACGAAGAAGAAGGTTAGGCACAGGTGTATATACCTCATGTGGCTTCCCAGTTTGCCTGCCTTATGCAAGTCCACTTACAAAAATAAATGGTTTACTCTTAGAGCCTTTTTTTCTGTGTATGCATAGAACCATAGAGCGGTTTAGGCTGGAAGGGCCTTCAAAGATCATCGATCTCCCACCCCCTGCCATAGGCAGGGACACCTCTTCTGGATCAGGATCTCCTTGGGCAAAAAAACAAAAACTGTGGTGTGTGTGGGGTTGGTCACACTGCACAGAGGAGTTCTCTTCTTGGGGGTGTTTGTGTCCCTGGCATGGCACAGTGCGGGCATTGCTCGATGCTCTGCAGTAGCAGCTGCACCCACAGCAGCTGCTTTGCATTCTGCTACTGCAGGGCGCACAGCACAGCACGGACCCACCCCAGGAGTGCCAGGGCAGAGTGACAGCTATGGGCAAGCATCTCCTGTGCCCACCTAGGCAGCGTCCGGCAGCAGGGAGGTGAGGTGGAGGAAGCCGGCGGGAATGGAGCCCATGCAGTCGGCAGGAATGGAGCCCATGCTCCATCCCCGCCCCCTCCCCCCCGCAACCCGATGCTACCATGGGAGGGTCCTCAGCGCTCTGAGAAGCGGAGGTTCGGCCGCCCGAAGGCTGGAGCCGGGTGATACCTCGAGGGTCGTTGAGGTTGTCGTTGGGGTTCTTCTCCCGCAGCAGCCGCAGGGACTCCTTGTAGCGGGGGCTGTCCGGCTCCCTGCCCAGGGTGCTCAGGTCGTAGGCGTCCAGCAGCACGACTCGGAACGGCGGGGCCGGGCTGAAGTGATAGGCATGGCAGTGACAGGCACGGCAGTCCCGGGCTGGCGGCCCGGCCGAGGCCCCGGCGGGTCTGCTGCCGAGTCCGCTGCGCACCAGGCGGGCCCGGCTGAAGTTGTACAGCTCGTGGTTACCCCACGCGTGGTGCACCGGCACCGGCAGCCCCCGCAGTACCTCCAGCACCTGCGCCAAGGCGCCCTCGGCCTCGCCGCGGCGGGCGTTGAGACCATCGATGCTGTCGCCCAGCTGCAGCACGAAGCTGAGCGGCGGCCGCTCGGCGGCCCAGGCTCTCACGGCGTTCCGCAGCAGGGAGAGGCTCTGCCGGTAGTAGCGCCGCCGGCACCCGCTGAAGTCGTAGCCGTCGTCCGCGTCCGCGTACTGCACGTCCGCGACAACGCCGAAGGCAAAGAGCGGCGGCGGCGGCGGCGCCGCCTCCATGGCTCTCGCTGCCGGCGGAGGAGCGGAAGGGGCGGGCGGGGAAGAGCGGGCGGAAAGATGGCAGCGGCCGCGCTGCGCTGCCCCAGGGCGGCCCTGCTCTGGCAGCTGCCGGGCGCGGGGCTGGGGGGCGGCCGAGGGCTGCCGGGGGGCAGAGCACTGCTGGAGGGCAGAGCACTGCTGGAGGGCAGAGCACTGCTGGAGGGCAGAGCACTGCTGGGGGG
>VWZI01008471.1:0-23244 GCA_013396835.1 Psilopogon haemacephalus | reverse complement strand
TGAGTGTGACGAGACACTGGCACAGGTTGCCCAGGGAGGTTGTGGCTGCTCCCTCCCTGGAGGTGTTCAAGGCCAGGCTGGATGAGGTCTTGAGTGACCTGATCTAGTGGGAGGTGTCCCTGCCTATGGCACAGGGGGGTTGGAACTGGCTGATCTTTGAGGTCTCTTCCAACCTAAACCATTCTATGATTCTATCTCTCTTTCCCCTCAGGCTGAGGTATTTGGAATTGATAGAGCTCCTGGTCCACCTACTACTATGTACACCTTTATACGTACACCCCCCTGCATCATACATCCCACGTTTATTTAAATTAGGTTCTTCACTTCTCTGGAGGGAGAAGTTACTATTCAGTAGCCTGTTAAGCCTGTGCTCTGTTCTTAAAAATTCAGAGGTTCAGGCTGTGTCCAGTTTGTGCTGCATCTGGAGGACACACTGCTGATTTATGGTAAGAGCTGTGGTGAGGCTATAGCAGAGGCTCTTTTATTTGCATGTAGCAGAAATCAGGTTGGGCTGTTGAGATTCCTTTCTTTGTTATCTCATCTAGCAGCATCCTCGTTTGCAAAGACACTTCCCATCTCAGTCCTGTCACTTGGAAGTCTTGACCTCCTTGGGCTTCTGCGTGATGGGTGTGGGTGGATCTTGGTGTTTCAGCCCCCTGGGCCCTGGGAGGCAGTGTGGGTTGTGGCATGGGTGTGCTTGAGCCTCTTCTAGTCTCTCCTGGTCTTTGTAGAGCTGGAGAAAGAACGAAACAGAGGCATTGGGAAGCCGCTGCTGGGAGGGCCCTTCTCACTCGTCAGCCACGAGGGACAGCCCAGGAGCAGCGAGGACTACCTTGGCCAGTGGGTGCTGATCTACTTTGGCTTCACACACTGCCCTGACATCTGCCCCGATGAGCTGGAGAAGATGATCCAAGTGGTCGATGAAATTGGTATGGGAACTCTTGTGGTGTAGTCTTCCTGCTGATGGGAACTCCAGATTTGTCCAGATTTATTGTGGCAAAATGCTGCAGGTCACAGAACGTTAGGGGTTGGAAGGGACCTCAAGAGTCCAACCCCTGTGACAGGGCAGGATCACTTAGAGTAGGTCACACAGGAATGCATTCAGGTGGGTTTTGAATGTCTCCAGAGGAGGAGACTCCACAGCTTCTCTGTGCACCCTGCTCCAGTGTCCTGTCACCCCCAGAGTGGAAAAGTTCTCTGAGTTCCCATGGTACTTTGCCCCTTGTTCTGTCATTTGGCATCACTGAGCAGAGCCTGGCTCTGTCCTGCCAGTGCTGCCCTGCACATCTTTATCAACAGCAATGAGGCTCCCAGCTTCAAGCTCCAGCTCCCTCAGCCTGGCCTCACAGGGTGTTGTTCCAGTGCCTGCAGCAGCTTTGTGGCTCTGTGCTGGCCTCTTTCAAGCAATTCCCTGAAGTCCTTCTTGAAGTGAGTGGCCCAGAACCTGATGCAGTGTTCCAGATATGACCTCACCAAGGCAGAGCAGAGAGGGAGAAGAACCTCTGACCTGCTAACCACTCCCCTTCCACTATGCCCCAGTGTACCATCAGCCTTCTTGCCACAAGGGTGCATTGCTGGCTCATGGTCATCCTGTGCACCAGGACCCCCAGGTCCTTCTCCTCTGCTCTGCTGTCTAACAGGTTAGCTGCTAACCTGTGCTGGTAGATGGTGTTGTTCTTTCCCAGCATGGAGGTAACTGGTGATCCCTCACAAAATTCTCTTCACTGCTCTTCAGCACTTGAATTAATTGTGAAGTGATACATACAGCAATCTGCCTGCCACTAGGAGCTGCTAATTGGAGCATAGCAGCAAAGATCTTTCCAAGACAGGGATTTCACCTGATGGTCCTTGGGCTCCCTTCCAGCCTGGCACTCTCTAATTCTGTGGTTTCATGGTAACAAAATGTGATGTGGCAGGTTACAGGGAGTGGTGCTGTTGCCTTCTATTGTGGTTAGGGGTGGGTGTATGAGGGGCTTTTTCCCCTTTATTTCAGTTGTTCAGAGAACAAATCCCCGTGAGAGTTTCCTCTGAGAGTGACTGTGCTGTGAAATGGTGGCTAGGGGAAGACTGATGGAGGTGGTTTTCTCAGCCTGCCAGCCCTGAAGAGTTTCTGAGCAGGGGTGACAGTAACCAAACCAGGTTGGGCAGACTAAAGTGAAGAAGATAGTGAAGGCTATGGCTGGAAGGTGAGGGAAAGAGCCTCTGTACTGTCTTCACCTACCCTCAGCCCTCCATCAGCCATGCTTCTGCTGCAGCCACCTTTGTGCTTTGTTATGTACTGTGGCACTTCCAGCTTCAGAGCCAGTTTGTCACCCCCAAAGCAGGAGAGGGTGTCCAGCTGGGAGGCTGGAAGTGCAGCTGCACTCAGCACAAGCACAGAGTGTTGTGTCCTGGGCTGCAGCAAGAGCAGCTGTGGCCAGCAGGGCAAGGGAGGGGATTCTCCCCCTTTACTCTGCTCTCCTCAGGCCCCACCTGGGGTACTGTGTGCAGTTCTGGAGCCCCCAGCACAAGAAGGACATGGAACTGCTGGAGAGGGTCCAGAGGAGGGCCACGAAGATGATCAGAGGGATGGAGCAGCTCTGCTATGAGGACAGGCTGAGGGAATTGGGGCTCTGCAGGCTGGAGAAGAGAAGGCTTTGAGGAGACCTTATAGCAACCTTCCAGTATCTGAAGGGGGCTCCAGGAAGGCTGGGGAGGGACTGTTCACAAGGTCTTGTAATGACAGGACGAGGGGGAATGGGTTCAAACTGGCAGAGGGGAGATTGAAATGGGATGTTAGGAGGAAGTTGTTTGCAGTGCAGGTGGTGAGACACTGGCACAGGTTGCCCAGGGAGGTTGTGGAGCACAGAAGCACCCAATGTGATCTTTGGTCACATTGGGTGCTTCTGTGCTCCACAACCTCCCTGCAGGTGGATTCTGTGCTCCACAACCTCCCTGGAGGTGTCAAGGACCAGGTTGGATGAGTCCTTGAGCATCCTGATCTAGTGGGAGGTGTCCCTGCCTATGGCACAGAGGGGTTGGAACTGGCTGATCTTTGAGGTCTCTTCCAACCTAAACCATTCCATGATTCTATGATTTCACAGGGACCATTTGCTTTGCTCACACAGCACGGAAACCAAACTGTCCCAGGTGAGCCATTTATTGTCCTGTAGGGTGGCTCTGGGATTGATGCCACGGGAGGTGAGCTGTGAGCTTGTCTGAAGGGAGGTGAGAAATGACTTTTAGTTTTCTAAGAGTGCTGGTGATTGTTCCTGTTGCAGATAGGATTCCATCTTTGCCCAATCTGACTCCACTCTTCATCACCATCGACCCTGAGAGGGACAACGAAGAAGCCATTGCCAGATACGTCAAAGGTGCTGCCGCTTTCTTCCTCCCCCGTTTCAAAGCCTGGAATACAGAGCTCTGGAATTTCAGCAAGCTCCTGGTGCCATTCTTGTCACTCAAATGTCTAAATGTCTTCTTCCTCTCTAGAATTTTCTCCGAAGCTGGTGGGATTGACTGGTACCAAGGCCCAGATTGACCAAGTGGCCAAAGCTTACCGTGTCTATTACAGCGAAGGTCCCAAGGATGAAGATGATGATTACATAGTAAGTGAATGTAGGGCTTCTACCTCAGGAAAGACTTTGGCAAATCAGAAGGCAGCTGTTGCAATCCGTGCTGGAGCTGACAGAGCTCTGCTCCAACCGATGTCTTCAGCTGTGTTACAGAGGTCTTGCTCAGACTCGAGGTTCCCTTTAGCAGCCTCACTGACTGAAATGTGTTCTACAGATCTGCAGCCCCAGGCCTGCATGCAGAGCAGCAAGGGGGCTGGCAAGCCTGGCACTCCTTTCTTGCTGTCATATAATATTCCTGTCTGCCAGTTTCCTTCTGTGCTCCAAAGTGGAAATAGTAGGGTGTCCCTGCCCATGGCAGGGGGGTTGGAACTAGATGATCCTCCTGGTGCCTTGCAACTCTGACTTGATCCTCCTGGTGCCTTGCAACTTATGATTCTAGCTGGGAAATTAGGGCAATAGGAAGAGGGAGAAATGAGAGGTAACAGTTACAAGAAATTCTCTTGCCCCACTGGCACCCAGCAGTGGCTTATTCCTAGCAGGAGACTTGGGTGATGCAAAGTCTGCTTTCAGGTACTGTGTGGATCTTCCTCCTGTACCAAATGACCTGGGAGAGAGAATGTTAATGCTAAATTCTATGGGAATAAAATGCAGGGAGTAGTAGTGTGAAGGCTGAGGGGACTGAGGGCTGAGTGAGGCTAAGCTGAGAGGTCAGGATGGAACTCTGGAAGTGAATAGGACTCAGAGCTACTGCCAAGGCCTTCCTGCCTTGCCACATGCTAGCAGTCTGGGACAGTACAGTAGGTACAAGTGATGCAGTGGTCAGGCATTGGAACAGGCTGCTGAGGGAGGTGCTGGAGTCACCATCCTTGGAGGTGTTCAAAAAACCTGTGGATATGGCACTTAGGGATATGGTTTAATGGCCATGGTGGTGCTGGGTTGCTGGTTGGACTGGATGATCTTACAGGGCTTTTCCAGCCCAAATAACTCCATGCTCGAGGGAGATGATTCTCCCCCTCTACTCCCCTCTGGTGAGTCCCCACCTGGAGTAGTGCATCCAGTGCTGAAGCCCCTGGGACATGAGGGATGTGGAGATGCTGGAGGTGTCCAGAGAAGGGCCCCGAGGATGCTGAGAGGGCTGCAGCAGCTCTGCTGGGAGCACAGCCTGAAAGAGTTGGGGCTGTGCAGGCTGCAGAAGAGGAGGCTCCCAGGGGACCTTCTGGTGGCCTTGCAGGATCTGAAGGGGGCTACAAAAAGGCTGGGAGGGACTTTTGAGGCTGTGAGGGAGTGATAGGACCAGGGGGAATGGAGCAAAGCTGGAGGTGGGGAGATTCAGCCTGGACGTGAGGAGGAATTTCTTCAGCCTGGAATGGGTTGCCCCTGCAGGGAGGTGTTTGGGGCCAGATCCCTGGAGGTGTTTTTGGCCAGGCTGGCAGAGCCTGTGGGCAGCCTGCTCTAGGGTAGGGTGTCCCTGGGCATGGCAGGGGGTTGGAACTGGCTGATCCTTGTGGTCCCTTCCAACCCTGACTGATTCTAGGATTCTGTGATAGAACAAATGAGGAGACACATTATGTGATCACTCATTTTCTTCATTACAAGCACTTAAGGACATCAGAGAAGACTAAAAGCAGGTTCAGAAGTAAAGGTGATGGTTCTTGAGCATGCAAGAAGTGGAATCCCTTGGTACAGATGCAAGTGGCAGAAGTTCATGGGAGTCCACAGGCAGAATTGTTCTTAGCCTTTGGGAAAAACAATCTGTTGAGGACTGTGAAATGCACAGAAATGTGGCCTGGCTCAGGAAGCCTGTGGGCTAAAAATAGTTGGGCACTGGGAAGTAATAGAGGAAGACAGCACATCTATGGTGTTGGCCTTATGCTACAGTGACTATTGCATGCCAGTGAGGTCAGGTGCTGAGGCAGATTTGGTTTGGTCATCTCCAATATTGTCTGTTCTTGATCTGGTTTTGGTTTTAAACCACCTAACTGCAGCAAATCAGTTAGCCCCATGGACAGATAAGTTGGTGGGACAAAAGGTGGCTCTTGGAAAGAAACAGCAAGGGCATGGAAAGGCACAGAGAATGGTGAGATGGAATCACAGTGGTGATGTGCAGTGCTGTGCTGTACTGAAATGGGTGTGAAGAGGGAGACCAAGAGCTTGTTACTTCTTAAAGTGGTGGTTCAGTAGCTACAGAAGTTGTGTTTGAAGGGAGGAGAGAAGCTTGCTGGGGAAACTCAGCACCAGTGTGAATCAGGTTGGCATCAGTCTGAAAGCAGTCTTGGGATTCTGCTTGAAATCAGCTTTGTAAAGGGGGCTGGGGCAGTGAAAGAGGAGGTCAGTGGGACAGAGTCTAGTTGAAGGTCTTTGTCTAATGAGGACCCTCAGGGATTGATACTGGGACCAGTACTGTTCAATATCTTCATCAGCAGCTTGGCTGAG
Source organism: Psilopogon haemacephalus (assembly GCA_013396835.1). Classification (NCBI taxonomy): domain Eukaryota; kingdom Metazoa; phylum Chordata; class Aves; order Piciformes; family Megalaimidae; genus Psilopogon; species Psilopogon haemacephalus. Next base: position 17,257 of record VWZI01008471.1, on the reverse strand, counting down.
GGCACAGAGGGCACTTTGGTGCTGATGGCACCAGTGTGAGAGCAGTGGCTGACACCCCCTCAGGCTGTGCTGCCATTCAACCAGGCCTTGAGCTGGGGAGAAATGCAATGAAATCCAAAAAGGACAAGGGTAGAGTCTGCCATCTGGGGAAGAACCACCCCCTGGACCAGGATAGGCTGGGGACTGACCTGTTGGACAACAGTGCAGAGGTGAGGGTCATGAGGGGGTTCTGGTGGACAGTAGGATGCCCATGAGGCAGTGATGTGCCCTTGTGGCCAAGAAGGCCAATGGCATCCTAGATTAATTAGATCATTAGCTAAGGTAATTATGNACACTCCCTTGCAAAGAATTTCCTCCTAACATCCAGTGCATAGAATTCCAGAATCAGTCAGGGTTGGAAGGGACCACAGGGATCAGCCAGTTCCAACCCCCCTGCCATGCCCAGGGACACCCTACCCTAGAGCAGGCTGCCCACAGCAGCATCATGTTAGCAGCAGGAGCTTGGGTACCTCATGGGGGTTATGGAGATTCATGAGAAGTGGAGGGAAACTGGGAAAAGCAATGGGCTAAGACCACACTCCCCAGCCTTGCCTGTGCTGCAGGAAGGGTGCTGACAGTTCAGGCAAGATTTGTCTGCATCGAGTGTTCCTTCAGGCATTCTCAGCAGGCAGTTCTCTGTTTATTTCCTTGGCTGAAACAGGAGGAGGTCACCAAGGTGCTGCTGAGATTTTCTTAACCTCCTCTTAGCTCCACAGTTGAGAACTCTGTCAGAGAACTGAAGCAAAGCAGGGGACACTGTGGCTGCTGAGGGGTGGAGGATGTTCAGGTGTGTAAAGGGTGATTAGTCTAGAGAAGGTGGAGACTCTATTTTGAGAAGGAGTTCCATGCTGAAGATGAGGGGTGGTGGCTACAAGTTACTCTTGGAGAGATTCCAATTGGACACAAGAAGAATTTTTTTTTTTTTTGAGTGAGAATGCTTGACCATTGGAATGGTCTGCCCAGGGCAGTGGTGGAGTCCCCAGCACTGAACACTTGTGAGATTCAGCTGGACAGGGGCTGGGCCAGCTTGCCTGGAGTGTGCTTTTGCCAGGAAGGGTTGAACCAGATGGTTCTCGAGGCCCCTTCCAACCTGGGGTTCTATGATCTCCTCCTCTACTCTGCCCTGCCGAGACCTCATCTTGAGCACTGCCTTCAGTTTGGGGCTCCCCAGGTGCAGAGGGACAGGATCTGCTGGAGAGGGTCCAGGGGAGGGCTGTGAGGATGCTGAGGGGACTGCAGCAGTGCTTGGGGAGGAGAGGCTGAGGGACCTGGGGCTGCTTAGTGTGCAGAAGAGAAGCCTGAGAGGGGATTGGATCAATGTTTGGAAGTGTCTGAGGGCTGGGGGTGAGGAGTGGGGGGACAGGCTCTGCTCACTGCTCCCTGCCATAGGCCAAGGAGCAATGGATGGAAGCTGCAGCACAGGAGGTTGCAGCTCAACACAAGAGGCAACTTCTTGCCTGGGTGGGTCCCAGAGCAGTGGCACAGGCTGCCCAGAGAGGTTGTGGAGTCTCCTTGTGTGGAGCCTTTGCAGACCTGTGTGGATGTGTTGCTGTGTGCCCTGAGCCAGATTGTCTGCTCCTGCTGTGGCAGGGGGGTTGGACTGGATGAGCTCTTTGTGTCCCTTCCGACCCCTGATGTCCTGTGATCCTGTGATCTTTGTTACCAAGCCTGATGTGCTCTCTTGCAGGTGGATCACACAATAATCATGTACCTCCTTGGGCCAGATGGTGCCTTTGTGGACTATTATGGCCAGAATAAGAGAAGCACAGAGATTTCTGCATCCATTGCTGCACACATGAGGAAATACAGATCCTAAACCACAGGGGCTTCAGAGTTTGATGTGAAGATCACCTGTGGGTTTGGCTGTAATTGGGAACTGGAGATGCAGCAGAAGCACACAAGTGTCACATCCTGTCACCACCTGCCTCCTGTCTTCCCCAGCGGGGAGGGAACCAGACTTCTGCAGAGCCTTCCCCAGGGATATTAACCTGCAGCAGGACCTGTGCTACAGAATGAAATTTTTGGATTTCTCTGAAACGTTGTTGGGAGCAAAACTTAGAAAGCATTTTATGTGACTGGGAAAGTTCCCTGGTGTCTCCTGGCAGGACAGCAGTGGAGGATGCTCACTGTGGGAGGGGGATGGCTTGCAGAAAAGCCACCTGAGCCAGGGTGCTCTCACAGGACTTCTGCCCTCTCTGCATTGTTTTGCCATCTGGGAGGAGCAGTTACAGGATCATAAACAGGAGAGTCCTTATCATAAGGCTGAAGGGTACTTCTTTAGCAAGGTGCACCAAAGCAGCAGCAGCAGCTTCCACGTGAGCCCAGCCCTGCTTTTTCCAGGTGAATGCTGTTAAATTGTAAGGAAGTGAGTCATGGGGTGCAGAAAGATTTTTCCTTTGGTCTATGTGATTCTATGCATGGACTCTCTGTGCCATGCTGAGTGGTGCAGTAGGGAGGGTGGCAGGGGCCTGTCCATGCACAGGGCTGTCAGTCAGAACCATTTCCTGCAGTGCAGCATCTGGAAATAAAGATTGCTTTGGATAAACCATGGATTTTTATTTCCCCCTAGGTTAGGTTTGATTAGAAAACCATCAGAACTTTATTTACTGGTGCAGCTTCATATCTTGGCTCTGCTCTCTCTGTGGAGAGAGAACATTAAGGGAGCTGAACCCCAGAGAGTGGCCCACAGGGGACAAAGCAGAAGAGTGCTGGCTGCAGGCCCCAGAGTGTTTCAGAGTGAGCCTAACAAGTGCTCCTGCTGGTAGCACTGGGGTTGGAAGAGGACATTCCTGTCTGAGGGAAGGTGCAATGTCTGTGGTAGATTTTCATCTTTCCAGAATCCTGAAGCCCAGTGAACTTCACCACTTCCAGAGCAGCTGCAAAACACACTCAGGTGGTGCAGGTGCACATCAGCTGCCCTCTGCTGTGAAGGTATCAGGAAGGGTACTGGGAGGGGGTGTCTGGGGCTGCCCTCCTGACAAAGCTCTCTCAGGGAAGGAAGGTTCCTGAAGTGCCAAGTTCATCTTTTACCTCTCAAGTACTGGGTTGTTTAAGGAAGGTTAGAGGTTTATTGTTGTCTTCCTGTTTTACAGGATCAGCAAGAATTGTTCTGTGTTTCCAGTAGGACTTTTCCAAAAGTGCCTTAGAATTCACCTCAAGAAGAGAAAAGGCAGCTGGCTGTGCCCCTTCTGCTGCCTGCCTCACTTGCAGTGGGCAGCAGGAATGGTTTCCCAGGGGGAATGTCACACTGCAGGTCTTTACAAGAAGAGAAAAGGCAGCTGCCTGTGCCCCTTCTGCTGCCTGCCTCACTTGCAGTGGGCAGCAGGAATGGTTTCCCAGGGGGAATGTCACACTGCAGGTCTTTACAAGAAGAGAAAAGGCAGCTGGCTGTGCTCCTTCTGCTGCCTGCCTCACTTGCAGTGGGCAGCAGGAGTGGTTTCCCAGGGGCAATGTCACACTGCAGGTCTTTAGCAGTTGGAGGCTGTGCCAAATCCAAGGTGTTAGCAACAATCCTGGTGCCAGTGGGTAAGTGACACCCTGGCAGCCAGGAGTCTGTTCTCATGGAGCAGTTCTAAGTGTCAGGGTTGTTTCTGAAGAGCCTTTCCAGGCCCTATTGTTTTCCCTTCAATCCTGGGGGTGGTTGATTGTCAAGAACTTCCTCACAGCTGAGCTTTGGTGCCTGCTGGCTCTGTGTTTGTGGTGGCTGTGCACCTGTTTGCTTTGAATTGGGCAGGCCATGGCTGGAGCTGTTGGTGACAGTGCTGTGGGAGGCTGGGCTGGAGCCCTCTGCAGCTCCTTTCCAACCAGCCCTTCTGGGTTTCTCTGAAGTCTCTCTTACTGAGACTGTGCTGAGTGCTCTGAGCCTCCTTGCTGCAAATGAGGGTTTTGTCTGTCTCCTCATGATCATCAGACAGAATCCTTCCCTTTTGAGGCTTACCATCACACAATCATTCTATGATTTGGAAGGAACCTCCAAAGCTCATCCAGTCCACCTCCCCTGCAGTCAGCAGGGACATCCTCAACTAGATCAGGCTGCCCAGAGCCCTGCTGAGCCTCACCTTGAATATCTGCAGGGTTGGGGCCCCAGCCAGCTCCCTGAGCAACATGTGCCTGTGGCAGAGCAGGGCACTGCCCCACCGGAGGTTTGAATGAGGTGTGAACTGTGGCAGGGCACACCCCAGTCCACTGCCCCACCAGAGGTGTGCATGGGGCAGGAAAGGGTCTGCCTCCCTCCCCACCTCTGTCACCGGAGGCTTAGTACAATAGGTGTGAAGTGCCTTCTCCCACCCTCCGTGGGCTTGAACAGGGAGGCAACAAATCACCTCAGTATATATATGGCAGCTGGACAGATTGCAGCAGGACTTGCTTGGACTTGCTTGGACTTACTTGGACTTGCTTAGACCTTCACTGGGACCTGCACAGACCTGCACTGGGACCTGAACACGGACCTGGAGACACGAACCTCGCACAGACTTTGAGACAGTCTCCCATCTGTAAGTAGGGCAAGTTTCATGCCCAAACCTTTCAATTTTTCTGATTTTTCCTGAATTACAAGAAAAGGCATCATTGTGAAGACTTTTCCCGACCGAATTAGAACCCAAACTTAAACTAATCTACACACAGATTGTGGGTGGGGCTTTTGGAAATTATAAAAGCTACATAATTTATAATTTCAGCCTCTTCAATAGCCCACAATCAATACAGTGCCAGTGCTCCAGCACCCTCGTGGTGCAGAACCTGTTCCTAACATCCTATCTAAATTTGCTGTGCTCTAGCTTGAAGCCATTGCCACTGCAGGCCTTTGCAGACAGTCTCTCTGCAGCCTTCTTGCAGGTCCCCTGCAGGCACTGGCAGGCTGCTGTTAGTTCTCCTCAGAGCCTTCTCTTTTCCAGGCTGAAGAGCTCCATCTCACTCAGCCCATCCTTGTAGCAGAGGTTCTCCAGACTCCTGAGCATTTTGGTGGCCATCTTCTGGATCCCCTCCATCAGGTCCATGTCCTTCCTGTGTTGAGGGCTCCAGAGCTGGACACAGCAGTGCAGGTGAGGTCTCAGCAGAGCAGAGGGGCAGTCACCTCTCCCCATCTGCTGGCCACACTGCTCTGCATGCACAGTTCAGTTCATTAAGGACACAGAAGGTCCTAAGGTTTATCTGCCCTTGTGAGGGAAGCAACATCCCCATACCACCTGTGTGTGGCTCTCACTGGCCCAGCTCTGGCTCTTCAGGTGGTTGGGTCTGCAGTGAACAAGAGCATGTTGAGTGGTGATGGACAGAGAGAAGCAGCAAGTGCTGCTGGTGGAGATGCAGTCTGGAAGGGCAGGGCTCTTGGGCTCCTTCACGTGCTAGGAGGCCCCAAGTTCTTATTTGCCTGCTTGCATAGGGGAAGAGCTTTTCTTTCTCTTAGAACATGTCAGAAATAATTTGAGTGATGCCCTGGGGGCAAATCAGGACATTGCCTTGCCTGTCTCACTGCTGCTTCTGTCTTAGAGGGTGCATTCATCTCTGCTTCTTGAGAATGCTGATCTAGAAGAGCTGGTGGGGATGTGACTGAGAAATGGAGCAGATGATCTCTCAGGATTTTTTTTGGCCTCCTTCAAGCCTGTTTGTGCTTCTCTCGATTACTCACAAGTGCTGAAGATGCCAGTTGGAGAAAAAAAGAATTTTGATACTGCAATTTGAGTTTTTAGGGACTGAGAAAGTTATCTAAACCTAAAAGATTATTCTCCCCCATCTACTCTGCTCTGCTGAGACCCCACCTGGAGTACAGCAACCACTTCTGGAGCCCCTAGGACAAGAAGGATGTGGACATCATGCTGGAGGTGTGCCTCTGTGGGAAAACCCTTGGCTGATGGAAGCTGTCACTGATCTGCCCAGCATCCACAATACATCTGCATGAAGTGGGAGGCCTTCAGGTGCTCCTTCTGTGGCTCTCCTGTGGAGGTTTCCTTTACCTATCCAAAGCAGACAAATGTTCTAAGCTAAGCAGAGAAGGTAGCTGCCTCTTGGTGCCTTGTACTGAGAAGCAGACTGGGGTGGTTCAGTGCAAGGGCTCAGCTGCCTGCTCCCCCAGCACAGGAGTGAGGGGAAGAGTTGCACTCACAACTTATCTTCCTGTGCAAGAGCTTCTATTAGCTGCAGCCAGCCTCACAAAAAGCAGTGAGGCCCAGGGGCTGCTGAGGAGTTAGCACCACAAGAGATCTGAGCCACCAGAGCTGCCTCTGTCACTCTCAGCTGTAGCTCCACCAGCACTGAGACCAGGTCTTGGTGGCTGATGTCTGGGAAGCATCAGAAGCATCCAGGTTCTGGACCCATCCTGCACCTGGGTCGCTGCAATCCCAAGCACAAATCCAGGCTGGGTGGTGAGTGGCTGAGAGCAGCCCTGAGGAGCAGGACCTGGGGGTCTGGGTGGATGAGAAGCTCAAGATGAGGCTGCAGTGTGAGTGCAGCCCAGACAGCAACTGTGTGCTGGGCTGCAGCAAGAGCAGCTGTGGGCAGCAGGGCAAGGGAGGGGATTGTGCCCCTTGGCTCTGCTCTCCTCACACCCCACCTGCAGCACTGTCTGCAGCTCTGCAGCCCCCAGCACAAGAAGGACATGGAACTGCTGGAGAGAGTCCAGANTATCTAAAAGGGGCCTACAGGAAGGCTGGGGAGGGACTATTCACAAGGTCTTGTGATGACAGGACGAGGAGGAATGGGTTTGAACTGGCAGAGGAGAGATTGAAACTGGATGTTAGGAGGAAGTTGTTTGCAGTGAGGGTGGTGAGACACTGGCACACGTTGCCCAGGGAGGTTGTGGAGCACAGAAGCATACAATGTGATCTTTGGTCACATTGGGTGCTTCTGTGCTCCACAACCTCCCTGGAGGTGTTCAGGGCCAGGTTGGATGAGGTCTTGAGTGACCTGATCTAGTGGGAGGTGTCCCTGCCTGTGGCACAGGGGGGTTGGAACTGGCTGAGCTTTAAGGTCTCTTCCAACCTAAACCATTCTATGATTCTATGATTCTTCACATGGGCCAGTCTGTCCCTGAGACTGGGAGCTGAGAGCTGTGACCATGGGAGAAGCTCTGAATAAGAGAGCAATGAATGACCCCAGGCTGTGCTGAGTGCTGCTGCTTGGCGCTGAAGTCGAGAAGGCAGTGGAGGGCTCCTTGCTGCAGATGCAGTCAGCTGGGCTGCAGCACAGGCACTTTGTCACAGAGCCCTTGGTGTTTTTCAAGAGTTACCCCAATGTTCCTGCAGGGCACTCTTGAGGATCAAATCATCAGTGCCAACCCACTGCTGGAGGCCTTTGGCAACGCCAAGACCGTGAGGAACGACAACTCCTCTCGCTTTGTGAGTTCTGCTTGGCTCTGCCCTCCTGCAGAGGAGGAATTGCATTTGTGTGCAGTAGCCTCTGCCAGGAGCAAGGCTTGGCCTGGGGACTCATCTCTTCTGGATGTGGGACTCTCCCCCAGCAGCAGTCAAGCAGAGTGCCAGGTCCGTGTTGTGCAGTGTGGAGCTTCTCCCTGCCGTGCCCATGTGCAGCCTCCTGGGACTGAAGCAGCCTTGGTGCTTGGGGCCTCTGCATGTGCAGCAGGTGTGAGGGGTGGGCACTTGCACTGCTGAGGGGACCCATTCCAAGTAGAAACATTGGAAAGAGTCTCAATCAGGAGTTTCTAAGAGGTTCTGCCCCTGCTAAACAGCAGGACATTCCTCTGCCAAAAGATAGAATCAGAGAATGGTTTAGGCTGGAAGGGAGCTCAAAGCTCAGCCAGTTCCAACCCCCTGTGCCACAGGCAGGGACACCTCCCACTAGAACAGGATGCTCAAGGCCTCATCCAGCCTGGTGCTGAACACCTCCAGGGAGGTTGTGGAGCACAGAAGCACAGAATGTGATCAAAGATTGAAGATCCTATTCTGTGCTGCTGTGCTCCACAACCACCCTGGGCAACCTGTGGCAGTGTCTCATCACCCTCACTGCAAACAACTTCCTCCTCACATCCAGTTTCAATCTCTCCCAGTTTAAACCCATTCCTCCTCATCTTGGCATTACAAGACCTTGTCAATCAATAGTCCCTCCCCAGCCTTCCTGTAGGCCCCCTCAGATCCTGGAAGGCCACTCCAAGGTCTCCTGGAAGCCTTCTCCAGGCTGCAGAGCCCCAACTCTCTCAGCCTGTCCCCAGAGCAGAGCTGCTGCAGCCCTCTCAGCTGCATCTTGGTGGCCTCCTCTGCACTGGCTCCAACCCTTGCATGTGCTGCTTGTGCTGGGGGCTGCAGAGCTGCAGACAGTGCTGCAGGTGGGGTGTGAGGAGAGCAGAGCCAAGGGGCACAATCCCCTCCCTTGCCCTGCTGCCCACAGCTGCTCTTGCTGCAGCCCAGCACACAGTTGCTGTCTGGGCTGTCTGTGCACACTGCAGCCTCATCTTGAGCATCAGGAGGTTTTATCTCTGCTTAGGCACCAATCTCACCCTTCACACAGTCCCTTTCTCTCTGGACTCCTCTGTGTGACCCAGTTTCTGTACTGCCAGTTGACAGAGTCAGCACAAGTGACACAGGCTCTGAGTGGGAAGAGTCAACTCATCTTTCACTGCTGTGTCTCTGCCCATCAGTGGCAGGACAAGCAAAATAATGATCAGCCTGGAGAAGAGAAGGCTCCAGGGAGACCTTAGAGCAGCATTTCAGTGCCTGAAAGGGCTGCAGGAGAGCTGGGGAGGGACTTCTGACAAGGGCTGGGAGTGACAGGAAGAGAGACAATGGCTTTGAGCTGGAAGAGAGGAGATTGACACTGGAGATGAGGAAGAAATTTTTTAGATTGAGGGTAGGGAGACACTGGAACTGGACCTACAGGAAGGCTGGGGAGGGACTATTCATAAAGTCTTGTAATGACAGGACGAGGAGGAATGGGTTCAAACTGGCAGAGGGGAGATTGAAAGGGGATGTTAGGAGGAAGTTGTTCACAGTGAGGGTGGTGAGACACTGGCACAGGTTGCCCAGGGAGGTTGTGGATGCTCCCTCCCTGGAGGTGTTCAAGGCCAAGTTGGATGGGCCCTTGATCAGCCTGGGCTGGTGGGAAGTGTCCCTGCCCATGGCAAGGGGATGGAACTGGATGCTCTTTCTGGTGCCTTCCAACCCAAACTGTTCTGTTTTCTGCAGAAGGACCAGGAGCTGTGCTGGATGCTCACCAGGAGGAGGCAGAGCTGCCCAAGGGGTGGATTTGTAACGGGGTGTGGGGAAAGGAAATATGCTGGAGGAACTGGATAGCCTTTGCCAGAGGATGTGCAGGATTCCTCCAGCCTTAAAGCAGAGCAAAGTCCCCCCTAGATGGCCTGGAGGGGCTGGCAGAGGAAGGGTCTCCACGGCACTTGCTGGCTGTGCCTAGCTCCAGCACTCAGCCTCTTCTGGAAACCTCACCTGGGGACTGGGTTAGTTGGAGCCTGGTGCTGTGAAGGTGACCCCCCAGGCAGATGGGGAGCAGAGTAGAAGGCTGCAGGGCACTGCTGTGTATGCCCTCAGCACGCCCACCCCAGCCTTCTTTTCTCCCAAAATACCAGCAGTAATAACTGGCACCTCCTGGAGCAGCTGGGGCTGTGACACTGTCTGCAGGGCTGCTGCCATCCGAGGCTGGGGCCTGGGGACAGGATGTCTGAGGAATGAGGGACAGCTCCATTTGTCCCCCCCAAGGAAGGCAAAGCATTCCCTGTGCTGTGCACACATCCCTGCAGGAGCTGAGCTCATGAACCATCTTAGGCTGCCCATGTTAGGAAGGCTCTCAGCACCAGCACAGGCAGAGCCTGGCTCTGCACAGCCACAAACTGTGGCTTTGAATGTCTGCAGAGCCTGATGGGTCACTTCCAGTCCAGCTCATGGGATAGCTCCGGAGGGAAGGAGCTGCAGGAGCTCTGTGGTCCAACCTGCTGGAGAGCAGCCCCAAGGAGAGGGAGCTGAGAGTGCTGGGGGAGAAGATCCATGGCACAGCAATGTGGCCTGGGGGCCAAGAGGGCCAAGGGGGTCCTGGGGGGCATTAGGCAGAGTGTGTCCAGCAGATCAAAGGAGGTTCTCCTCCCTCTCTGCTCTGCCCTGCCGAGACCTCATCTTGAGCACTGCCTTCAGTTTGGGGCTCCCCAGGTGCAGAGGGACAGGACCTGCTGGAGAGGGTCCAGGGGAGGGCTGTGAGGATGCTGAGGGGACTGCAGCAGTGCCTGGGGAGGAGAGGCTGAGGGACCTGGGGCTGCTTAGTGTGCAGAAGAGAAGCCTGAGAGGGGATTGGATCAATGTTTGTAAGTGTCTGAGGGCTGGGGGTGAGGAGGGGGGGGACAGGCTCTGCTCACTGCTCCCTGGGATAGGCCAAGGAGCAATGGATGGAAGCTGCAGCACAGGAGGTTGCAGCTCAACACAAGAGGCAACTTCTTGCCTGTGTGGGTCCCAGAGCAGTGGCACAGGCTGCCCAGAGAGGTTGTGGAGTCTCCTTGTGTGGAGCCTTTGCAGACCTGTGTGGATGTGTTGCTGTGTGCCCTGTGTCTGGTCCTGCTGTGGCAGGGGGGTTGGACTGGATGAGCTCTTTGTGTCCCTTCCAACCCCTGACATCCTCTGATCCTGCTCAAAGGTCTGGCAGTTACAAGGTCAGAGCAGGTTACTCAAGGTTTTAATTACTTGAAAACCTCCAAGGATGGAGGCTGCTCTGCCCCTCAGGATCAGTAAAAAGTACAGTTCCCACTACTTGATATCCAGCCTGAACTTCTCATTTCTCTTTCACCATGCACCAGAGTGAAGAGTCCAACTCAACCCTCTTGATAACCTCCTCATAGGTTTCGGGTAGCTGCTGCTAGATCCTCTTGAAGCCTTCTCCTTCCCAAGCTGAACAAGCCTTGTTCCCTCAGCCTCTCCTATATTTATGCAATGGCCAGCTCCAGGCCCCTGATTGTCTTGACCTCAGGTTCTTCTCTTCAGACCCCATTGAACTTGCTGAGGTTGCTGTCAGCCCATCCCTCCAGCCTGTCTGGGTCCCTCTGTCTGGCAGCTCTGGCCTAGAGGGCATCAGCTGCTCCTTCCACTGTGTGACCATCCACAAGCTTCATACAGTAGAATTAGCCAGGTTGGAAGAGATCTCCAAGCTCATCCAGTCCAACCTAGCACCCAGCCCTAACCAATGGCTCTGAGTGCTCAATCCAGCCTCAAGATGAGGCTGCAGTGTGAGTGCAGCCCAGACAGCAACTGTGTGCTGGGCTGCAGCAAGAGCAGCTGTGGGCAGCAGGGCAAGGGAGGGGATTGTGCCCCTTGGCTCTGCTCTCCTCACACCCCACCTGCAGCACTGTCTGCAGCTCTGCAGCCCCCAGCACAAGCAGCACATGCAAGTGGTGGAGCCAGGGCAGAGGAGGCCACCAAGATGCAGCTGAGAGGGCTGCAGCAGCTCTGCTGTGAGCACAGGCTGAGAGAGTTGGGGCTCTGCAGCCTGGAGAGGAGAAGGCTGCAGGGAGACCTTATAGTAGCCTTCCAGTATGTGAAGAGGANAGGGAGCTCAAAGCTCAGCCAGTTCCAACCCCCCTGTGGACACCTCCCACTAGAACAGGTCACTCAAGGCCTCATCTAACCTGGCCTTGAACACCTCCAGGGAGGTTGTGGAGCACAGAAGCACCCAATGTGATCAAAGATCACATTGGGTGCTTCTGTGCTCCACAACCTCCCTGGAGGTGTTCAAGGCCAGGTTAGATGAGGCCTTGAGTGACCTGTTCTAGTGGGAGGTGTCCACAGGGGGGTTGGAACTGGCTGAGCTTTGAGCTCCCTTTCCACCTAAACCATTCTAGGATTCTGTGATTCTCTTTCACGTGTTTCAAACACATTTCTCGTTGGGCTTTTAACTCTCTCTGCACTGAAACTTTTTCTTCTGTGCTTAAAACAACGAAGCCTATCAGGAAAGCAAACCCTTGCCTTGGCTGGTGTCTCTCCAGAGCATGTGGGAGCCAGACTGGGCACCAGCCCACGGTCATCAGGGCGAGATCCAAACTGGGTTTTGTTTTTCCATCCTCGGCCACGTGTGCACTGCCAGCGTGAAAATCCTCCCAGTGCCAGCCCTGAGAGCCAGCAGGGCTCAGCCCAAATCCAGATTTGATCTTGAGGAGAATTGACCTGGATCAAATGGCCTGTTGACATGGAACTTTACCTGATCCCCAGCTCCAAACCCATGTGCTGCAGCTGACCAGCTTGTGGCTGGAGCAGGAGAACCAGCAGAGGGGAACAGGACCTCCTGGCCTCACCCCATCACTGCCTGCTCCTCACCATTCATTCCCAGCAAGCTCAGGAGCTGCTGAGCAGCTCTGCTCTCCACTTGTATGGAGCTTGAGAGGTGCCCCAGCAGGGGCCAGCTGCTTTTGGAGCAGATCTCCAGCCTGTGCCCTGTGCTGGTGAGCACAGCCTGTGCCATTTGTGCTCATAGAAGGGTTGAGGTTGGAAGGGACATCAAAGCCCATCCGGTTCCAACCCCTGGCCATAGGCAGGGACACCTCCCACTAGGACAGGTCATACATTGCTCGGGTGTGTCTGAGTGGTGGCAGTGTCTTTAACTCCTGGGGATTGTCCCCAGGCAGAACAGGCTGCTCTGCCCTGGAGGGACTGTCCAGGGCAGGTATTCCCCACAGCAGTGCTGGGTTTACCTGCTGCCTCCAAACAATCTCCCCATCCAGTGGAATAAACTCACATGAGAGGTGGAATATAAACCATTTCTGCTGGGTTTACCTGCTGCCCCCAAGCAATCTCCCCATCCAGTGGAATAGCTCACATGAGAGGTGGAATATAAACCATTTCTGCTGGGTTTACCTGCTGCCCCCAAGCAATCTCCCCATCCAGTGGAATAGCTCACATGAGAGGTGGAATATAAACCATTTCTGCTGGCTGGAAGCACAGTGCAGGGTCCTGGTAGGCTCCAGACCCACAGACATCAGTCAGCTGCAAAAGCTTCCTGACACTGCCAGCTGGGTCCCTGTGCTGCCAAGGCTCAATGAGGCTCTGGACTTAGGAGCTTGCTGCCCAGGGGCCTGTGGGCTGCTCCTGGCTTGCTGACTGAGCAGGCATATTTCATCCAGCACAGATGGGTACTAGCATCTTCTTAAAGACAACCAAGCCACCAAAGCATGACTTGAGGGCAAGCTGCAATGACAAAGATGAGGGAAGAGGGTTGGGGAGCTCAGGGCAGCTCTTCTGTGCCTGTTGCAGTAGCTCCTTGGTGGGAAGCTGCCTTCATGTAGCAGATTCCTCTTGCTGGGTATGGGGAGGAAGCAGAGAGGCTGCTGCTAGAGCAGATTGTGCAAAGGGCACCAAAACCCTCTGGTATGAGGCCAAGGGATGGCACAGACTCAGGGGCAACAGTAGGGTGCCTGGGGAGGTGATGCTGCCACATGCCCTGGGTTCCTCCAGGCTCTTTCCAGCACCATTTCTTTTCCCTGGTCCCCTCCCCTGGGATGAGCAGAGTTGTGCTGCTCACACAAAGATTCAGCTGATGGATGCTGGGGGACTTCCAGAGCATTCAGGGTTCAGGTTCCTCAACACTGATGGAAGTGCCACAGCCAGCCCTGCTTGGTGGCATTCTGTGTTACCACTCAGCACCACCAAGCACTGCAGGCTGTGGTGCAATGGAGAGGTTGTCCTGGCAGTCAGAGAATCACAGAATGGTTTAGGTTGGAAAGGAGCTCAAAGCTCAGCCAGTTCCAACCCCCCTGTGCCATAGGCAGGGACATCTCCCACTAGAACAGGTCACTCAAGGCCTCATCCAACCTGGCCTTGAACACCTCCAGGGAGGTTGAGGAGCACAGAATCACCCAATGTGATCNACCCATTCTTCCTCCTCCTGTCATTACAAGACCTTGTCAATAGTCCCTCCCCAGCTTTGCTGTAGCCCCCTTCAGATCTTGCAAGGCCACTCCAAGGTCTCCTGGCAGCCTTCTCTTCTCCAGGCTCCACAGCCCCAACTCTCTCAGCCTGTCCTCATAGCAGAGCTGCTGAAGCCCTCTCAGCTGCATCTTGGTGGCCTCCTCTGCACTGGCTCCACCACTTGCATGTGCTGCTTGTGCTGGGGGCTGCAGAGCTGCAGACAGTGCTGCAGGTGGGGTGTGAGGAGAGCAGAGCCAAGGGGCACAATCCCCTCCCTTGCCCTGCTGCCCACAGCTGCTCTTGCTGCAGCCCAGCACACAGTTGCTGTCTGGGCTGCACTCACACTGCAGCCTCATCTTGAGCTTTGCATCACTCCAGACCCCCAGGTCCTGTTCCTCAGGGCTGCTCTCCAGTCCTTCAGAACCTTCAGCTGGTGGCACTGAGCTTCAGTGGAAAAGGTGCTTGGCTTTTAAGTAGGCTGGCTGAAAGGTGCAATCCTCCTGCAGCCACCCAGAGCCATCTAATCCATGATGCTTGATAGGTGCTAGCAGCCTGAGGAAGAAAAGAAGTCTTCCTCACCCCCATCCTGGGTCAGGGCTAGGTGTGGTTGGAGATGCTGCAGCTCCTTCTCCCTTTCTCCAGTAACTCCACAGGGATCTGCATTTTCTAAGTCTTTTTTTGGTTCATCAGACCTGTGTGGTCCAAGCACTGACCCCACCTCATGAAGGTGCACTCCTACCAGCACACAGCAGGGCCGAGGGGTGAATGAGGCTCTCACATGCTCTTGGGTAGCTGCAGACTGGAGCTGAAGGCTGAGCACTGAGTTTGACTCTACCAAACTCCACCTGCAAATCTGCATCCATCTTCAGTCAGGCAAAAGCAGCAATGCAGGAGCTGCTCAGGTGTCCAAGAGCTGTCAGCAGCCTGCTGGGATGCATGGGGGTTGCTGGCTACAGCCAAGGCTGCTGGAGTTGAGTGCTCAGGTGGGAGACCCAGGAGTTGTCCTCCAGGTCAGTGTGTGCTGGGACTGCCCAGGGGCTGCCCAGCCTGGGGCTGTGTGTATCTGGTGATGCAGATGCTGTGTGCTGTGCTGCCAGGGGCTGTGTGTATCTGGTGATGCAGATGCTGTGTGCTGTGCTGCCAGGGGCTGTGTGTATCTGGTGGTGCAGATGTTGTGTGCTGTGCTGCCAGGGTGCCTGGCAATGGGCACAGTGTGTGCTGGAGCTGCCCAGCCTGGGGCTGTGTCTGTCTGGTGATGCAGATGCTGTGTGCTGTGCTGCCAGGGTGCCTGGCAATGGCCACAGTGTGTGATGGATCTGCCCAGGAGCTGCCCAGCCTGGGGCTGTGTGTGTCTGGTGGTGCAGATGCTGTGTGCTGTGCTGCCAGGGTGCCTGGCAATGGTCACATTGTGTGCTGGAGCTGCCCAGCCTGGGGCTGTGTGTGTCTGGTGATGCAGATGCTGTGTGCTGTGCTGCCAGGGTGGCTGGCAATGGCCACAGTCCTTCCTCTTGGATTTGTGCTGCTCAGGGGGGAAGTTTTCCTAGGTTGCTCTTAGGTTGGGTGGCAAAAAAAGAAAGAAAGGCAAAAAGTGAACTGTTTCCCCTCTAAAAGGTATCTGAGAAGGTTTGGTTGGATATCCAGAGAAAGGGATCTGTCCCAAGCAAGCTGTGCTGCTTGAGGAGTATCCCAGCCCCTGGCTCCTGGCAGCTCTGCATCCTGGGAGCAGGAGGAGCTGTGCTGGGGGGACCTGGGCAGGAAGGGTTGCATCTGTCTCTGTGCAAGAGCCAGCTCATTCCCTGCTCTAAGCTGTGCATTACCAGTTTAATAAAGCAGGTTCCTTTAGCATGCCAGGGAACTTACTCAGCTCCAGCTTCCAAATCTGCTCGTTCTCCCAAAATTCTCTGTGCAAAAATAGATGGGCACCAACCAGTAAATCCACCTTTAATTGCTGGGGGGAGGGGGGGTTGGATATTGAGCCCCCAGTGCCCTCAGCTGAATGAAGGGCAGTGATCAAAGACCACTGGCAACACCAGGGCTGGAAAGCCTTGCAAGGCAATGCAGCTCCCTGTGACCTTCATCTGGGCACAGCTCTGTGCCTGCAAATGGTGCTGGCAGCATCGAGCTGAGAGCTGCAGCAGCTGCTCCCCAGGGCTGTTTGCAGGCAGCTGTGCACACCTACGTGTGGGGCCCTTCTGTGGTGCCCCAGGAAAGGTTTGGTGATAAGGGAAGGTGTTTCACTGTCCTCTGGGCACTGCTGGCCAGGGGCTCACCCTGAATCTGGGACTTCCCTTGCCTACCCCAAGCACTGGAAGCTGTTCTGAGGTGTTCCCCTGGCTCAGCAGTATGAGACTACTCTCAGCACCCAAGCCTGGGTCCATGAAGTGAGGTGCAAAGTCACCCATCAGCCTGGGAGTTTCCAACTCTTTTCCAGAGTTGTCTCTGGAAAAGAAGAGACAACTCCAGAGCATGGTGGAGACATTCTGAGATTCTGATTTCACTCTGAAATGGGTCAAGAACTGGCTGGAGGGCCAGGCCCAGAGAGTGGTGGTGAATGGAGCCACATCCAGCTGGCTGCCAGTCACCAGTGCTGTGCCCCAGGGAGCAGTGCTGGGTCCCATCCTGTTCAGTATCTTTATTGATGACCTGGATGAAGATATTGAGTCCAGCACCAGCAAGTTTGCAGGTGACACCAAGCTGGGAGCAGGAGTGGATCTGTTGGAGGGTAGGAGAGCCCTGCAGAGGGACCTGGCCAGGCTGAATGGGTGGGCAGAGGCCAAGGGGATGAGACTGAACAAGGCTAAGTGCAGGGTTCTGCACTTTGGCCACAAGAGCAGTTCCTGATTTCCATCTGCATGCAGCTGTGTCCTCTCTATCCACACATCTTGTCAAACAGCCAAAGGAATCCAAAGCACAGACAAGGGAAAACACAGCAAGGGCTGTGCCCAGGAGAGTCTAATCCATGTCCTATAGACCAGAGGAAAAATCCACCAAGTGTAGATGTGCAGATTTGTCTACACTCCCCAAGTTGCTCAGCATTGCTGCCCCCAGGTGTGACAGGCACAGTTTTACATCCCAGCCCTTGCTCCAGGCTACCTTCTGGTAAGGTTTGACAACAGCTCTCACCTTGAGAGATCACAGAATTGGTGTGGTTGGAAGAGACCTTTCAGATCATTCAGTCCAACCCTTAACACTGCCAGGTCACAACCAAACCATGGCCCTCAGCACCACCTCTGCCTGGCTTCAAAACCCCTCCAGGGATGGGAACTCCACCACTGCCCTGGGCTGCCTGTTCAGGCCTTGGCAACCCTTGGAATGAGTCCAGAGGAAGCCACCAAGATGCAAGGGAGGGGATTGTGCCCCTTGGCTCTGCTCTCTCACACCCC
>VWZI01008467.1:138018-206870 GCA_013396835.1 Psilopogon haemacephalus | reverse complement strand
GGGGGATAGTATGGCTGTCAGCTTCCACTCTCCTTTTCCATCTCCTGGAGAGCTTGCAGGGAGGTCTGTACGTTGCTGATGAGCTGGAGAAGATTACTGGCAGGTGGGAAGAACAGGGGGGAAAAAATCAATATTTACTGATTTTAGTTCAAAGCATGCATGTGGTCCTTGCCACCTTTCTGCAGGGCAGGTGGAGGAGCTGGTGAAAGGAGCTGAAAGCCCAAAGCTGTGGCTCTAGCAGGTGGCTTCCCTGCCACTCTTGTACCTCCTGAGCTGCCTCTCAACTCTTTCTGCTCTGCACCCTGCAGTGGCTGGGGCTGCTGGTGTCCTGGCAGCCACCCCAGATCTGGGTGCAGCTCTGTGTGGCAGTGGGTGACTGTGACTTTGTTCCCTTGGCAGTTACACCTGTGGCACGCTGAGACCCGTTGGTGGGGCTGCCACATGTGGGCAGGGGCTCTGGGTCCTGCTAAGGTTGCTCTCCTTGGTCTACACTTCAGGTTGCAGAGCAAAAGGCTTTCCACAGCTCTCTGAGGGAGGGCTGAGGGAAGGAGAAACAAACCAGGCTCATTGTGTGGTGCCAACTGAGTTTAGTCTGTTTCTTGGCTTTGCTACTAAAAGCACAACCAGTTGGGAAGCATCTCTGGGAAGGGAACTTGTGTTTAACTCGTAGACCCTCTGGAGATAAATAAAGGCAGGGTGAAATAGCAGATGCTGGATTTGCTTACCATCACAGAATCGTTAAGGCTGGAGAAGACCTTTAAGGTGGAGTCCCACTGTAACCCAGCTGCCGTGATCACTCCTCTGGCCCCAGCCTGCAGCTTGGGCTTGGTGGGTCCCTAGTGGATGCAGTGAATGCTGGAGGTCCTCAGACTCCTGCCACTTCTGCCATGACCATTTCTCTGGCCCCAGCCTGCAGCTTGGGCTTGGTGGGTCCCTAGTGGATGCAGTGAATGCTGGAGGTCCTCAAGACTCCTGCCTCTTCTCACTTTCCATAGTAATCAAGTGGGACTGATGAAGCATGGCTGGGAGAGCAGATGGAAACTGCTGTGGATGGGATGTGTGACCCTGCTCCAATCAGCTCTGTAACTGCAGAGAGGGGCTGTCAACTCAGGAGTAGGAACAGCTTCAGGCTCATGAGTTTGGTGGCACAGAATCTGTGGGACAGCCACTGTGTTCAGATCTTTGTCAAAGGCAATAGTCCCACTGCTGTCTCTTGCCTCCTCTTCTGGTGCTAAAAATAGTAGATGAGGCAGTAGGGAGATGGTTGTGGCTGTCTTTGTTCCTCTATGAAAGTGCAAGCCTGAGGAGCTCCCAGACTCTGGTTTTGCCTCTTCTTCTCTGCTGGGAAATGGGGATTTCAAGTGAAACACTTTAATTTCTGTACCTGTTACAGCTGGCTCTGGAACATCTTGTCACTTCTCTGCTGGGCTACCAAGTGTGTGATGGGAAACTTTTGTCTTGTAAAGATCATGGAATCATAGAATGGTTTAGGCTGGAAGAGACCTCAAAGCTCAGCCAGTTCCAACCCCCCTGTGCCATAGGCAGGGACACCTCCCACTAGATCAGGTCACTCAAGGCTTTGTCCAACCTGGCCTTGAACCCCTCCAGGGAGGGAGCAGCCACAACGTCCCTGGGCAACCTGTGCCAGGGTCTCACCACCCTCACTGCAAACAACTTCCTCCTAACATCCAGTTTCAATCTCCCCTCTGCCAGTTTAAACCCATTCCTCCTCATCCTGTCATTACAAGCCCTTGTGAATAGTCCCTCCCCAGCTCTCCTGTAGCCCCCTTCAGACACTGGAAGGCTACTCTAAGGTGTCCTGGAAGCCTTCTCTTCTCCAGGCTGCAAAGCCCCAACTCTCTCAGCCTGTCCTCATAGCAGAGCTGCTCCAGCCCCTCTGAGCATCTTTGTGGCCCTCCTCTGGACTCTCTCCAGCAGTTCCATGTCCTTCTTGTGCGGGGGGCTCCAGAACTGCACACAGTACTCCAGTTGTGGAGATGGAGGATTGCAGGCTACAGGGAACTTTGATGTCAGCAGCCTCCTCCTCCCTTTGGACCTCAGTTCTTCAGCCAAAATCTCTTCTGTGCCCTTGCCCTGGGCAGGAATCAGCTGGTCCTCTGTATGAGAAGTGTGCTCCTCTTGATGTCAGCAGCTTCCTCCTCCCTTTTGGACCTCAATTCTTCAGCCAAAATCTCTTCTGTGCCCTTGCCCTAGGCAGGAATCAGCTGGTCCTCTGTATGAGAAGTGTGCTCCTCTTAATGTCAGCAGCAGCCTCCTCCTCCCTTTGGACCTCAATTCTTCAGCCAAAAATCTCTTCTGTGCCCTTTCCCTAGGCAGGAACCAGCTGGTCCTCTGTATGAGAAGTGTGCTCCTCTTGATGTCAGCAGCCTCCTCCTCCCTTTGGACCTCAATTCTTCAGCCAAAAATCTCTTCTGTACCCTTTCCCTAGGCAGGAATCAGCTGGTCCTCTGTATGAGAAGTGTGCTCCTTGTTCCTCTTGAGGCACTGCCCCTGCCAGCCTGTGCCTGTGCTCATTGCTCTCCGTGACACTGTCCCAGAAAGCAGTGACTGATTGCGCCCTGCAATCGCTGCCAGCACCAAAAATGGTTTGTTTGGGCTGCTTTCTGGGTGTCAGCAGAGTGTTTGAAATCCAGGGTCCTAGGGATTTCTTGGGCAGTGGGTTGGCTTGTGGCAGACAGCAGCTGGGTTGTCATCTTGGACTGAGAATTCTTGCGTCCTGTTGCCGTCTTTGTTCCGAGACAGTCATCTGTATCCCAACTGAAATTTAGTGCCCTAAAATGGTGTGGTCACCAGGCTGGGGTGAAGCTGGGGTTTAAAAGGCAGGCTGTCTCCTCATCTGTTGGATTACTTCAGCTCCAATTCACTCTTTCCCTTCACTGCTCCTCAAAGAGAGCCAACAAGATCGGTTCTGGTAGCGGAATTGCGTCAAGGGAGGTAAGGCACAGGCTTGCCGCAGCAGGGTCACAGAATGTCAGGGCTGGAAGGGACCTCCAAAGATCATCTAGTCCAAACCCCCTGCCCCAGAGCAGGGTGAGGGTTGATGGTGTTAATCTGGAAGAAGGGGGGATTTAAACTGGAGATTAGGAGGAATTTTTTTCTAGTGAGGGTGGTGAGGCACTGGAACAGGTTGCCCAGGGTGGCTGTGCCCCCTCCCCAGGGGTGTTCAAGGCCAAGTTGGATGGTTGGTTGGGGCTCAGAGCAGCCGTTTGAGCTGGCTGCAGGGGGTTGGATGAGCTGAGGTGTGAAGATTCCTTCTGTCCTCCAGAGAAGCATTCCGTAGTTTCACCAATTTTTAGGCACAGAGTTGCTGTGTTGAAGCTGGTGGTGAGCTTTGCCAATGAGAAGGTTGTCCTTTGGGTCAAAGGGTTTATGGCATTAAGAAGAGTGTGTCCAGCAGATCAAGGGAGGATCTTCTCCTCCTCTGCTCTGCCCTGGTGAGACCTCATCTCGAGTACTGCCTTCAGTTTGGGGATCCCCATTTGAAAAGGGACAGGGATCTGCTGGAGAGGGTCCAGTGGAGGGCTGTGAGGATGCTGAGGGGACTGGAGCACTGCCTGGGGAGGAGAGGCTGAGGGACCTGGGGCTGCTTAGTCTGGAGAAGAGAAAACTCAAGAGGATTTAATAAATGTTTATAACTACCTGAGGGTTGGTGGTTAGGAGGGGGAGGACAGGCTCTGCTCACTGCTCCCTGAGATAGGACAAGGAGCAATGGATGGAAGCTGCAGCACAGGAGGTTGCAGCTCAACACAAGGGGCAACTTCTTGACTGGAAGGGTCCCAAAGCATTGGCACAGGCTCCTCAGAGAGGCTGTGGAGTCTCCTTCTGTGGAGCCTTTCAAAGCCTGTCTGGATGTGTTCCTTTGTGGCCTGAGCTAGATTGTCTGCTCCTGCTCTGGCAGGGGAGTTGGATGCGATGATCTCTTGGGGTCCCTTCCAACCTCTGACATCCTGTGTGAGCTCAATTCTGCTCTCCTGTTGTCCAGAGGCTCTAGAGTAAGTCCCACAGAGCCCCTGAGCTGTCAAGCACGGCTGGAAGGAATCCTGTAGGGCTGCAGCTAGATGACTTTGCACTCTGCAAGCTGCCATTATGCTTGCTTGCACCAGGAGTGCTGTGGCAGGGAGAAGGCTTTGATGGCTCTCTGAAGCCATCGCTGCAGAGAGCTCTGTGGGTGAGGGAGCTGAGCTAGCCCCAGAGTTGAGCACCTTCCCAAGGGGTAAGCAACTTAAACTGGAGCTGTTGCTCTGAAAAGCAGAGATTGCTGATTCAGTTCAGCAACCTCCATGTGTGGGGCCGAGAAAGACTGAAGAAACTGGAGCTGTTTTTTGGGTTTTTTTTTTGTTCTTTCCTCATGACAACTTTTATTTCATATAAATAATCCTTCTCCATCCATTTTTTTTTTTTTAGCTTTTCAGCCTTTTCTCTCACCATGAAGAAGAAACAGCCACAGCTTCCTGAAAACTTGCAATCCAGGCACCAACCAAAGTGCTTTTGAGCAAAGTGTTAATGAGCAAGGTGGTGGGGGGGGGAAAGACACTTAGAACAGGCACTGTCTGTATAGTCCCATCCCCAGAGCTTGGAGCAGACCCAGACCTTCCTCAGCATCACTCAATGCAAAATGATTTGGCTTTGCAGGAGAGGAAAACAAAACAAAACAAAAAAGAGAGGTGGGAATAGGGGGAAAGTGAAAGACTCCTTTCCAAAAGGAGTCTGGGGTGGTTAAACAAGATAGAGCAGTTGCAGCTGGAGTTTCATCTCTGCAATCAAGTTGCTGGAGCAGGGGCAGTGTAAAAAGTTTCTACCTGGCTGGGTGCCCAAGTGCTGCTGAGGTGCCTCAAGCTCTTGATCTGAGGCTGTTATTTCGCGTGGACCACGAGGCGAGGCAGCTTCTGGTGTGTGGGGATGAGGACTCAGCCTGCCTGAGTGAAAAATCATCATCAATGAAACCATTAGAAGAGCAGTAAGCAGGTATTTGAGGCAGGCAGATAAGGAAGGTCAAATCTTCAACAGCAATGGACAATCTCTAGGACTCTGAGCATTTCTACAATCTGGCTTTTAACTGCCTGCTGGATGAGTCCAACTAAAGCCAGCCCAGGCTCTGGGTGGGGTGAAGATGCTTCTGCTGATAAAATGTGACAGCTGCACACTCTGTTTCTTGGTAATACCTGGTCTGAAGCCAGGAAACTCTCCTCAATTTGGCAGCAGAGGAAATTCTCAGGCTAAGTTGGGTGGTAATAAAGTTCCCCCTGTGCAAGTATTCATTTGCTAAAGCAGCATGGAGCGTTTCTGTCCACACGTGTCACCTTCTCCACCAAAACAGCTTGCTCTTCTGCTTAGCAAATACATCCTGTGCTGAAACCAGCTCCATCTCCACTTACAGCTATCCACATCTTTCTTTACTCCTGCCTGCAGCACTTCAAGGTGAGGGTAACCCTCTCTGTGCTCTGCATTTAGGCAGGAATCACAGAATCAGTCAGGGTTGGAAGGGACCACAAGGATCAGCCAGTTCCAACCCCCCTGCCATGCCCAGGGACACCCTACCCTAGAGCAGGCTGCCCACAGCCTCAGCCAGCCTGGCCAAAAACACCTCCAGGGATCTGGCCCCAAACACCTCCCTGCAGGGGCAACCCATTCCAGCCTCTCACCACTCTCATGCTCAACAACTTCCTCCTCACATCCAATCTGAATCTTCCCACCTCCAGCTTTGCTCCATTCCCCCTAGTCCTGTCACTCCCTGACAGCCTAAGAAGTCCCCCCCCAGCTTTTCTGTAGCCCCCTTCAGATCCTGGAAGGCCACAAGAAGGTCACCTGGGATCCTCCTCTTCTCCAGCCTGCACAGCCCCAACTCTTTCAGTCTGTCCTCATAGCAGAGGTGCTGCAGCCCTCTGAGCATCCTGGTGGCCCAGACAACCACAGGATTGTCTGGGTTGGAAAAGATCTCTAGATGATCTTCGGATCATCCAGTCCAACCATCAACACAACACCACCAGGGCCACTAAACCATGTCCCAAGTGCCAGAGCCACACAGTTCTTGAACACCTCCAGGGATGGTGACTCCAGCACCTCCCTGGGCAGCCTGTTCCAATTCCTGACCACTCCTGCAGGAAACAAATTGTTCCTAATCACCAACCTAAACCTCACCTGGCACAATTTCAGGCCATTTCCTCTTGTTCTATCACCTGATACTAGGGAGCAGAGACCAGCCCCCAGTGCACTCCAACCTCCTTTCAAGGAGCTGTAGAGAGCAGTGAGGTCTCCCTTCAGCACAGATTGTGTCAACTCCTCCTCTGGCAGCCACACTTCAGCTGGCTTCCACTTGCTGTGACTCTCTTTGCTGCCTGCCATCCAGACTGCTGGCATCTTGGCACATTTATGCTTCCAACTGCTCTTTCAGATGTGTGATTTGCAAGGTGTCTTTTAAGGCTGGGCCGAAATGTCCACATGTCAGCTTCCAGGGGAACTGCTCCCCTCTTACTCCAGCACAAAGCTGTGAAAGGCACAGCCAGGAAGGTGAAAGCATTCTGCAGGAAGCCTTAAGCCTTTGTGGAGTCACAGAGTGCTAGGGGTTGGGAGGGACCTCTGGAGATCATTGGGTCCAACCCTCCTGCTAAAGCAGGCTCACCTAGAGAAGGTCACACAAGAACACACTCCACAGATGGAGACTCCATCACCTCTCTGGGCAGCCTGCTCCAGGGCTCCACCATCCTCAAAGAAGCTCCTCCTAACGTTTAGATGGCAGTTCTGATGTTCCAGTTTGTGCCCACTACCCCTTGTGCTGTCACTGGGCATCACTGAGCAAAGCCTGATCCCATTGTCCTGACAACTACTCTTGAAGTATTGATCAGCACTGATGAGATCCCTGCTCAGTTGGGCTCTGGTGTGGCCACCCCAACTCCTGCTCTGAACACCCTTTTGTCACTCACTTGCTGAACCCCAATTTCATAGAATCATAGAATCAGGCAGGGCTGGAAGGGACCACAAAGATCATCTAGTTCCAACCCCCCTGCCAAGCTCAGGGACACCTTACCCTAGATCAGCCTGCCCACAGCCTCAGCCAGCCTGGTCTTAAACACCTCCAAGGAAGTGGCCCCAACCACCCCCTGAACCCCAATCTCACCACCCTTACCCCAGCCCTGCTCTGAACACTCTTTTGTCACCCACTTGCTGAACCCCAATTTCACCCCAGTCCTGCTCTGAACACCCTTTTGTCCCTCTTACTGAACCCCAATCTCACCACCCTTACCCCAGCCCTGCTCTGAACACTCCTTTTGTGACTCTCTTACTGAATCCCAATTTCACCCCAGCCCTGCTCTGAACACCCTTTTGTCACCCACTTGCTGAACCCCAATTTCATAGAATCACAGAATCAGTCAGGGTTGGAAGGGACCACAAGGATCAGCCAGTTCCAACCCCCCTGCCATGCCCAGGGACACCCTACCCTAGAGCAGGCTGCCCACAGCCTCAGCCAGCCTGGCCCCAAACACCCCCTGAACCCCAGTTTCACCACCCTTACCCCAGCCCTTCTCTGAACACTCCTTTTGTCACCTTCTTACTAAACCCCAATTTCACCCCAGCCCTGCTCTGAACACACTTTTGTCACCCACTTGCTGAACCCCAATTTCACCACCCTTACCCCAGCTCCGCTCTGAACACACTTTTGTCACCCACTTGCTGAACCCCAATTTCACCACCCTTACCCCAGCTCCTGCTCCCTGCCCAGCAGCTGGGGAGAAGCTCCCCCCAGCCCCTGCCAGCCTGCGTGGAAGGGAAGGGGAAGTGTGCCTAGAAACCTGCATCCTAGCTGGAAAGAGAATTAGTTAACTAAAATAAAGTGCATCCAGTTGATGTGTCATTGGCTTGCCACACAGCTGCAGCAGAGGCAAAACAAACACAAAGCACAAATGCTGATGTCTCTTTTGTGGGGTGGGGGTTTGCAGCCTTCCCTGGCCTTTGGGATCAGGGCAGGGAAGGGTGAGGCCAAAACTGTTGAGTGAGGGGTGCCAAAGGAAGGACCCCCCCCCCACTCTGTGTTGTGGGTGGTGCTGAAGGGCATGGGGCAGGTGTTGGAAGCTGGTTTCATAGGAGGTCAAAGAGTGAGGACCAAGCTTGTGCTCTTCTCATCCACCACCTTCAGCACGTTACCCTGTGAAAGGAGAGCAGAGAGAGCAGGGGGGTGAGCAGGCTTCAGGGAACTGCTGCTGAGCAGTAAATGAAAAACATCTGCTGAGCCTCAGCCTGACCTTCCTGCAGGGCTGGGGCTGCTTCAGAGGCACCAGAGACACAGCTGCTACATCCCAGGGCAGCAGTGGAGGTTCTGCAGCCCAGGAGATGAACAGAGCCTACAACTCTGGATGCAATCTGCTCCCAGTCCTCCTCTGCATTAGGTAAGGTAACTTTACTCTCTCCTTTTTGTCTCAAGAGCAATAATCTTTATGTGATTTTGTGGCTCAGTAAGAGGAGGAGCTGATCTGGGCTTGGGCTTTGTGGTGCTCTCTTGTGAGACCTGGCTTGGGGGTACAGCACTTGCAAAATCAGAGAAGCATGAAGGCTGAAAAAGACCTCTAAGATCATCAGGTGCAGCTTTCTACCAAACACCTCCATGGCCACCAAGCCATGTTCCAGAATGCTCCCTCTACTCATTTTCTGAACACCTCCAGGGACGGTGTAGGCTATTTTCTCTGGAGAGAAAGCTAAGCCTGGAGAGGAGCCTGCTGTCCTCTGGCTGCCTCCAGACCCAAAGAGGTTGATTTTAATTGGCAAAGGCAGAGTTGTTTTGCCCTCCAGTTGCTTGGGTGCTGCTCAGAGCTGCTGAGCTGGCATTTCCCTGCATCCACGGCTAAATCCACAGCTCTGCTGATGCAGATTTCAGCACCTAAGGCTGAAAGAAACAGCAAAGGGAGGAGATAAAAACAGATCAAGCCCCACAAAGGCAGGAGAGGTGATGTGTGTTTGTGGATCAGGACAGACTGGGGGGCTGGTCTCTGGAGAGCAGCTCTGGGGTAAAGGGACCTTTGAATGCTGGTGGACAGCTGGGTGACCACGAGCCAGCAATGTGCCCTTGTGGCCAGGAATCCCAACAGTCTTCTGGGGGGCATGAAAAAGGAGTGTGGCCAGCAGGTTGAAAGAGGTTCTCCTCCCTCTCTATCCTGCCCTGCTGAGGCCACATCTGGAGTACTGGGTCCTATTTCCGGGCTCCCCAGTTCCAGAGAGACAGAGAACTACTGGAGAGAGTCCAGGGGAGAGTTCCAGTGTCTCACTACTCTCACTGCAAAGATTTCTTCCCTATCTCCACTCTAAATCTCCCCTTTCCCAGCTCAAAGCCATTGCCCCTCATCCTGTCACTACAAGCCCTTGTTCAAAGTCCCTGCCCAACTTCCTTGTAGCCTCCTTTAGGCGTGGGAAATCCACTCTAAGGTCTCCCTGGAGCCTTCTCTCCTCCATGCTAATCACTGTGTCTAATTAGTAAGAGATGACTTCAGATCCCACCAGCTGTGCCTGTGCAGCCTCACTTGTGCACAGGCAGAAGGTGTCTGTGCTGCAAGGCTGGTGTTGCAGAAGAGGGCTCAGAATGGTCTGCCAGCACCCAGAGCACTGTCACAGAGACCTCTGAAAGCCTTAATGACAAACAGCCAACGACAGGCAGAGATGGCTCTGGAGCAGCTCACACCTGGCAGATCAATTCACAGTACCTGGACCACCAAGTGCAACTCAGAAATTCTCCTTCCTGGCCCTCCCCAGTAGCATTAAATCCCCAGAGTGTGCTGCTGCAGTACTCAGCACCCCCTTGGCAGCAGGATGTGGCCAGCCCCATCCACTGCACACACGCAGAGCTATGACAAATGCCTGCAGCAGCAGCCTCAGACTCTGGCTGTGGGTAGCATCGATTACTGCAGGTCCTTGGGTACGACCTCAGGGCAGTTCCTTATTAGATATCCGTGGCTGTGTCTGGACATGAATCCTTTAGAGGCTTCCTTGTTAGGCAAGCCAAGCTGATTATAACAGAATCACAGCACAGCAGAGGTTGGAAGGGACTTCTGGAGCTCACCAAGTCCAACTGCTCTACCAAGGCAGGGTCACCTAAGGAAGGTCACACAGGAACACATCCAGGTGGGCTTGGAATGTCTCCAGAGATGGAGATTCCACCACCTCTCTGGGCAGCCTGCTTCCATGCTCCAGCATCCTTAAAGGAGTTCCTCCTCGTGTTTAGATGGAACTTCTTTTGTCCAAGTTTGTGCCTATCAGCCCTTGTCACTGGACACCACTGAACACAGACTGGTCCCAACCTCCTGATACCAGCCCTGGAAGTCTTGATCAGCATTGATCAGATTCACCTCAGTCTTCTCTTTTCCAGCCTAAAAAGCCCAAATTCTCTCAGTATTTCCTCCTCAGACAGATGTTCCAGTCCCTTCAACATCTTTGCAGCTCTTTGCTGTAGTTGCTTTTGATCCTGGCTGGATGAACCCTTGAGTGTCCTGTTCTAGTGGGAGGTGTCCCTGCCTATGGCACAGGGGGGTTGGAACTGGCTGAGCTTTGAGGTCTCTTCCAACCTAAACTATTCTATAATTCTATTCTATGATCCTCAAGTCTCTGGCCCTATCCTTTTAGAATCATAGAATCAGTCAGGGTTGGAAGGCACCACAAGGATCAGCCAGTTCCAACCCCCCTGCCATGCCCAGGGACACCCTACCCTAGATCAGGCTGGCATTGGCCAGACTGGGAACACAACTCCAGGTACATTGACTGCCCCTTCTGCTCCAGCACAGCCACATGGCCCCCAGGACTTCCCTCATTTAGAACCATAGGATCAGTCAGGGTTTGAAGGAACCATGAGGATCATCTAGTTCCAACCCCCCTGCCGTGCCTATGGCAGGGGGTTTGGAACTGGATGATCTTTGAGGTCCCTTCCAACCTAAACAATTCTATGATTCATTGTCCCAGACTTATTTAGAGGCTCCCTCACAACATTGGTCCTTCCTTGACTGTTTCTCCTCCTTCACTGGTGCTCACTACATTGTTGTATTTATAGAGATCCACCTCTGTCCTTGCTGCCTTCATTCTGCTAGACTAAACAACTGCTTCCTGAGCACCCCTGGAGCCCTTCCCTGTGGTTCTCCACTCCTTTTTTTTTCCAGAGCCATCCTCACATAATTCCTGTTTCCCAATGTGGGCAGTTATTTTCCCATGGTGTGCCACAGGAAGGGCTTCCCATTGCTCCAGAGGCAGGAAGATAACTCTGCCACATCCTGCATTCAGCAGGATTCACCATATCCTGATTCTGCAGCAGCATGAGGAGAAACTTCTCTGCTGTGAGGGTGCTGGAGCCCTGGAGTAGGCTGCCCAGAGAGGTTGTGGAGTCTCCTTCTCTGGAGCCTTGCAAGACCCATCTGGGTGTGTTCTTGTCACCTGCCCTAGGTGGGAGTCATTATTTTCTCCCTAGTGTCCAGAGATAGAATGAGAGAAAATGGCCTGAAATTGTGCCAGGAGAGGAGGCTGCTCAGAGAGGTTGTGGAGTCTCCTTCTCTGGACACTTGCAAGACCCATCTGGGTGTGTTGCTGTGTAACCTGCCCTAGGTGACCCTAGGTGGGAGTCAATTTTTTCTCCCTAGTATCAGGTGACAGAATGAGAGGGAATTGTGCCAGGGGAGGGTTAGGTTGGAGATTAGGAAATGCAGGAGCATTTCCTGAGAGAATGTTCAGGCACTGGAATAGGCTGCCCAGGGAGGTGCTGGAGTTGATGACCTTAGAGGTCTCTTCCAAGCCAAAGAGCTCTATGGTTCTGTGGTTGTCTTGCCTCCTGAACCCCGAGCTCCACAACCATCTCGAGAAGGGTTGGCTCCTGCTTGCAGTGCTTCCTGCCCCAACCTTTGGTGCTGGTTTGGCTCAGGCAGTGACCTCCTGCGACCGCCCCTCCTGCAGCACTCAGGCCCTGCCTGCCTGCCTCCTCTTTACGTCAGCCAGAGCTGGGAGGTCAGCTCCCTGGAGCTGCTCTGGAAATCTACCCCCAACCCCCCCCCAGCTGCAGTTTCTCTAAAGATGTTAGGATTAATTTTCTCAGGAGAATTCAGGGGAAAAGCTTCCGTGGTTTTTGTGCATCGTTTACTTCTGTGGGACTCGTTGGCCACCCTCCAGGGATTCCAGCCCTGAGCTTGGGGTAAATATTTATTCCTTGCCATGTGAAGCTAAAGGATGAAAGCTCCACCACACTCTCTGCACTCTATCTCCAACCGGTTTGGAGGTGCTGGAGATTTTCAGTGCCATAAATAGACATCAGCAGTGGAAAGCTGGTGAGAGCCACACGCTGCAAGGAGCAGCTCTGCAGGGCTGCTCTGCAAGGAGCTGGTGAGAGCCACACGCTGCAAGGAGCAGCTCTGCAGGGCTGGGTGAGCAGCACCTGCGGTGGGGAGCGAAGTCTGCCCCTCAACAAGGGGGCTGGAGGGCTCTACAAAGCCCAGGAGGAGGGCAGGTGGGCAGCATATTATAGGATCACAAACTGCTTTGGGTTGGAAGGGACCTTCAAGATCATCTGGTCTCAACCCAGCGCCACGGGCAAGGACACCTCCACTAAGCCAGGCTGCTCAAGGACTCGTTCAGCTTGGCCCTGAACACCTCCACAACCTCCCCTGGGCAACCTGTGCCAGTGTCTGCCCAACCCTCACTGGAAAGAATTTCTTCCTCATCTCCAGTCTCAGTCTGCCCTCTTCCAGCAAAAAGCCATCACTCCTCATCCTGTCACTACAAGCCCTTGTAAATTGTCTGTGCTGGTTTGAACTGGAGGATTTTAATGAGAAATTAGATTATAGCCTGAGAAAGGAAAACAAAATCATGTCTACTCCACTCATAGGTTTACTGAAAATGTCTAAGAGTTAGAGCCATAACATAGATCAGAGAATCAGTCAGGCTTGGAAGGGACCACAAGGATCATCTAGTTCCAACCCCCCTGCCATGCCCAGGGACACCCTAACCTAGATCAGGCTGCCCAAAGCAGTCAGGGTTGGAAGAAACCACAAAGATCATCCAGTTCCAACCCCCTTGCCATGCCCAGGGACACCCTACCCTAGAGCAGGCTGCCCACAGCCTCAGCCAGCCTGGCCAAAAACACCTCCAGGGATCTGGCCCCAAACACCTCCCTGGGCAACCCATTCCAGCCTCTCACCACTCTCATGCTCAACAACTTCCTCCTCACATCCACTCTCAATCTCCTCACCTCCAGCTTTGCTCCATTCCCCCTAGTCCTGCCACTCCCTGAGAGCCTCAAAAGTCCCTCCCCAGCTTTTTTGTAGCCCCCTTCAGATCCTGGAATGCCTTCTGGCTCTCCTGAATGGGGGCTGGAGTGAGGTGGGGGTGGCTCTCTTCTGACATGGAACAAGTGACAGAACAAGAGGAAAGAGCCTCAAGCTGGACACTTCTTCCCAGAAGTTGTTGTCAAGGCTCAGGCTGCCCAGGGAGGCAGTGAAGTCACCATCCCTGGGGGTATTTAAGGTCTCCTGGCTGTGGTGCTGAGGGACCTGCCTTAGTGGCAGTGGCTGAGAGCTGCAGGCGAGCAGCTGACCTTGGTGATCTCAAAGGTCTCTTCCAACCCCAACAGGTCTGTGACTCCTGGAGGCTTCCCTACCAGCCACTTACCTTGCCACACGAAGTCCTCCACCTACAGAGGACCTGTGGTGCCACCGCTGCCACCCCCCAGGGTGGCAGCATCCCCTCCTCCCACCTGGGATGATCTGGGGATTGTGTATGGCTGATGCCAGCTCCCCTCTGTTAAGCTCAGGCTCTGCAGCTGAGTGTGAGCAGCTCTTCAAAGCTAGACGTGAGGCACCACCCACAGCCTCCCACTTGCTCCCTGGGCCATTCCCGCAGGAATTCCTTAAGGATTGTACTCCAGCGGTGAGAGGAAGCAAATAATGAGGGTGGTTTGGGCACCCCCGTGCCAGGCACAAAGGGAAAAATAAATGTGTGGTTCTGCAGGCTAAAAGCAGAGCTTTGGTGCAGAGCTGCAGCTCGCTGCCCCAGAGGTGCTCAGAACCATCACAGAGTCAGAGAACCGCAGCCTGGGTTGGGTTGGAAGGGACCTTGAAGATCCTCTAGGGTCCAGTTTGTGCCCACTGCCCCTTGTCCTGTTGTGGGGCACCACTCACAACAGCCTGGTCCCAGGCAGGTCCTCTTGCTGAGCATTGAGCAGGTCTCCTCTGGGGCTGCTCTTGTCCAGGCTCATCAGCCCCAAGGCTCTCAACCTTCCCTCCCCACAGAGATGCTCCTATCTCAGCATCCTCAGAGCCTCCACTGGACTGGCTCCAGTATTTGCCTGTCTCTCTGGAACTGGGGAGCCCAGAGCTGGACACAGTACTCCAGATATGGCCTCACCAGTACAGAGCAGAAGGGGAAGACAACCTCCCTTGACCTGCTGGCCATGCTCTTCTTCGTGGCCCCCAGGAGACCATTGGCCTTCTTGGCCATGAGGACCCAGTGCTGGCTCATGGTGACCTTGTTGTCCACCAGCACTACCAGGTTCTTCTAATTGGAGCTGCTTCCCAGCAGGTCACCTCTCACCTCTCCTGGTTTCAGGGGGTTATTGCAGCCCAGGTGCAGGACCCTACACTTGTCCTTGTGGAATTTCCTCAGGTTCCTGTCTCCCAACTCTCCAGCCTGGCCAGGTCAAGTGACGTTTCCCTCAAGGATGCCCACACCCACAAAGTCCCTTGTGTGCCACACTCCATGGCTTTGCTGAACACAGGTTTCCTGTGGGTTGCCCTACAAACCCAAAAACAAAAGCCCAAAGAGGGAAAACCCTGCCAAGGACCCAAGCCAACCTCAGACAGGGACAGTCCTGAGGGATCTGCTTCCAAAGAGCTGCTGTGAAACAACACTCTGAGGTGGGTGGGGGGGAATTCCATGGAAACAAAGCAGAGCTTTGCAGCTCTCTATGCACACTGTGGTCTAAACCTGATGTGTGAGGAGCAGTAGGAAACAGAAGCCAGGGGGAGAGGGAAGGGACTGCCACCAGCTGGTGGCTATTTATGGCTGCCTTCTGCAGCACTGTGCAGCCTGCCCCGGGGAGCTGGGAACTTCAAAGCACCAGCAGGAACAGACATGAGAGCTTCTACACTCCAAACATGCTGATAACTTCACCCTCTTGAGCCAAATGAGCTTTTTTTGGTGGTGGTGGTGGTTGTTTGGTTGCTCCTAGGAGCCCAGCTGGACAGCCAGGCAGAGGAATGATAGAATGGTTTAGGTTGGAAGGAAGCTCAAAGCTCAGCCAGTTCCAACCCCCCTGTGCCATAGGCAGGGACACCTCCCACTAGAACAGGTACCTCAAGGCCTCATCCAACCTGGCCTTCAGCACCTCCAGGGAGGTTGTGGAGCACAGAAGCACAGAATGTGATCAAAGATCACATTCTGTGCTTCTGTGCTCCACAACCTCCCTGGGCAAACTGTGTCAGTGTCTCGCCACCCTCACTGGAAAGAACTTCCTCCTAACATCCCATTCAAACCCCCTCTCTGCCAGTTTAAACCCATTGCCCCTCCTCCTGTCATTACAAGACCCTGTGAACAGTCTCTCCCCAGCCTTCCTGTAGGCTCCTTTCAGATATTGAAAGGCTACTCTAAGGTCTCCTCAAAGCCTTTTCTCCTCCAGGCTGCAGAGCATTGATCAGATCCCCCCTCGCTCTGCTCTTCTTCAGCTTAAAAGGTTGATTCTCTGAGCCTTTCCTCCTCAGAGAGATGTTCCAGTACCCTCAGCATCTTTGTAGCCCTTTGCTGTACCTCCCTGGGCAACCTGTGCCAGTGTCTCACCACCCTCACTGCAAACAACTTCCTCCTAACATCCAGGTTCAATCTCCCCTCTGCCAGTTTAAAGCCATTCCTCACTGTCCTGCCACTACAAGACCAGGAACTGTGCTGCTTGTGCTGAGCCAGTGCTGGAGAAATCCTGGGGTTTGGTTTGTTTTGGGGTTTTTTTTTGTCTCTCAAGGAATGTTCAGAGAATCCCAGACCAGTTTGGGTGGGAAGGGACCTTTAAAGCTCATCTAGTCCAACCCTGCTGCAGTCAGAAGGACATCTGCAGCTAGAGCAGGATGCTCAGAGCCCCACACAAGCTGATGTGGAATAGTTCCAGGGATGGGGCATGTCCCACCTCTCTGGGCTAGGGTCTCACCACCTTCAGTGTCAAACATTTCTCCCTTCTCTGCAGTCTGAATCCCCCTCTCAGTTTAAACCATCAACCCTTCTCCTGTCACAACAAGTCCTGCCCAAACGCCTGTCCCCAGCTTTCTTCTCACTATGGGAGGGTCTTAATGAGGTCTACCCTCAGTCTCCTTTTTTTCTCTCCAGACTGAACACCCCCAGGTCCCTCAGCTGCTCCTCACCAGAGCTGTTCTCCAGTCCCTTCACCAGCTTCATTGCCCTTCTCTGGACCTGCTCCAGCCCTTCAATGTCCTTGAGTGGCCCAAAACCCATACCAGGATTCAAGGTGTGGCCTCACCAGTACTGAGTACAGGGATACAAACACTTCCCTACTCCTGCTGGCCACAAACTTCTTCAAACTCCTTTCCAGAGGTGCCTGCATTGCTGCTAATGAACATTTCTGGATGGTTGTCTGCTCAGGGACTCACCTTTTGTCTCAGGCAAGCTGGTACAACCTTTGCTAGTTGTGAGTGTCCTCACTGTCCTTGTCCTTGCAGTCCTCAGGCTGGTCCCCTTCCCTGGACTGTGATTTTGCTGTGTCCTGCTCAGACACAAGAGTCTTGTCAGAGCTGGTGTTCCTGGGGGGCAGAGCCTCTCCTCTGTGTTCAGTGCCTTCAGCATCTTGCCCATCTTTCAGTGCAAAAGTCTGCCCCTGCAGGGCAGTGCTTTGGGTCACTTCCTCCCCTCTTTTTCCCACCAGCTGTCCTTGACCTGCATCCAGTCTGTCTCCTGCTGCTGCGTCCAGCTTTCCTCCCTGGCTGGCTGCAGAGTTCTCAGCAGACTCCTGTCCTGAAGCAGA
This sequence comes from Psilopogon haemacephalus, assembly GCA_013396835.1. Classification (NCBI taxonomy): domain Eukaryota; kingdom Metazoa; phylum Chordata; class Aves; order Piciformes; family Megalaimidae; genus Psilopogon; species Psilopogon haemacephalus. Next base: position 189,877 of record VWZI01008467.1, on the reverse strand, counting down.
GGTTTTCTCTGAGCCAGCTGCTGCAGGCAGTGCCAGAGTCTCCTCACTGGTGGCTTGCACAGTGCTTGGAAGGCTGCTCTGTGGAGCAGAGCTGTCAGGGCTCTCCTTCTCCTGGCAGATGTCAGCAGTGCCAGGCTTCCCAGCAGCATCTTCCCCACTGCCTTCCTGACTTGGCTTGGGCCCTGGCTCTGGGTCACCTGTGCTGGGCATGGGCACCTCCATGCCCTTCTGCCCTCTCTGCTCCTCCTTCTGGCCGCTGTGGGCAGGCAGGACCTTTCCACTTCGTAGCCTTTGTGACAAGGGGGCCCCATGATCCTGGAGGCTTGTCTGCTTCACCTTCTCCTCCAGGTCAGCTGTGCAGTTCTCTTCCACCCCCTCCTCACCTTTACTCTTCCACTTGTCCACACCAGGGCTCCTCTGAGGAAAGGAGGAGACAATTAGCTCAGCTAATTAAAACAGCAGAATAAAGTCTTCCTTGTCTGTGATGGAAGGGAAACCTTAGGGGAACTTTTGTGGAGGCCATCAGAGGAATAGATGTGAATAGATGTAGGTGTGAATAGAATGGTGTAGGTGGAGAAGTGTCCAGGGAGCAGAGTAAGTGGGATTAGTGTGCTGGCAGAGGGTCAGTGCAGGATGTGAAGCTGCTCTCAGATCAGGCCATCTCCAGAGTGCCAACGAGGGGCACATCCATAGAAACATAGAATAGAATCATAGAATTAGTCAGGGTTGGAAGGGACCACAAGGATCAGCCAGTTCCAACCCCCCTGCCATGCCCAGGGACACCCTACCCTAGAGCAGGCTGCCCACAGCCTCTGCCAGCCTGGCCAAAAACACCTCCAGGGATCTGGCCCCAAACACCTCCCTGCAGGGGCAACCCATTCCAGCCTCTCACCACTCTCATGCTCAACAACTTCCTCCTCACATCCAGTCTGAATCTCCCCACCTCCAGCTTTGCTCCATTCCCCCTAGTCCTGGCACTCCCTGACAGCCTCAGAAGTCCCTCCCCAGCTTTTCTATAGCCCCTTCAGATCCTGGAAGGCCACAAGAAGGTCACCTGGGAGCCTCCTCTTCTCCAGCCTGCACAGCCCCANAACTGGATGCAGTACTCCAGGTGGGGTCTCAGCAGGGCACAGTAGAGGGGGAGAATCACCTCCCTGGCCCTGTTGGCCACACTTCTCCTGCTGCAGCCCAGGCTCTGCTTGGCTTTCTGGGCTGCAAGTGCACACTGCTGCCTCATGCTGAGCTTCTCCTCCACCAGCACCCCCAAGTCTTTCTCCTCAGGGCTGCTCTCCAGCCACTCCCTGCCCAGCCTGGATCTGTGCTTGGCATTGCCTCGACCCAGCTGCAGGACCTTGCACTTGGCCTTGTTGAACCTCCTGAGGTTGGCTTGTGCCCACCTCTGCAGCCTGTCCAGGTCCCTCTGGATGCCATCCCTGCCCTCCAGCCTGGCTGCTGCCCCACACAGCTTGGGCTCATCAGCAAACTTGCTGAGGCTGCACTCAATGCCTCTGGCCATGACACCCACAAAGATGTTGAATAAAACTGGTCCCAGGACTGATCCCTGAGGGACTCCACTTGTCACTGGTCTCCCAGCTCTGCCCTGGCCATGAGCCTTCACCTTTCCTGACAGTGGATGTTTTGAGAGAACTCAGCAGGTAGCCTTGGAGTCATGCACCCACCTGGCTGTCAAGGTCATCCTTCAGAAAAGACATCTCCTCGCCTTCTTTTGCATCCCACCTGCCAAGAGGAAAAAAAGATAAATCAGGGTTTAGGCCTTGAAGTTCACCCATGGCAAAGCCACTCTGGAGCTGTCTCACACCTGTGTGGGAATTTCTACTAGATTCAGGCATTCCCTGGTCTACCTGAGCCCTCTGAGCAGGCAGCAAGAGATAAAGGTGACCAATTCCCCACCCAGTTGCTTCTGGCCCCTGCATAGGGCTCAGCCCTTCCTCAGACACTCAGCTGAGACAATGACATCTTCAGGAGCACGGAATGAAAACCTAGAATCCAACAGCCAGAGCAGGCAGCTGGCCTCTGACTAACAAGATCTACAGGTGGCTCCTGCTGATGTCTGCCACAGCCCTGTCCTGCTTGTCTGACAGTCCCCAAGTGTCCCAGATCTGCACAATGCCAGACAGAAGGCAGACAGGGAGGGGCAATGGGAATGGGCACAAACTGCAACCCTGGGGGTTCCACCTGAAGATGAGGAGAAACTTCTTTGGTGTGAGGGTCCTGGAGCCCTGGAGCAGGATGACCAGGGAGATTGAGGAGCCAGGCTGGAGGGCAGGGATGGCATCCAGAGGGACCTGGACAGGCTGCAGAGGTGGGCACAAGCCAACCTCAGGAGGTTCAACAAGGCCAAGTGCAAGGTCCTGCAGCTGGGTCGAGGCAATGCCAAGCACAGATCCAGGCTGGGCAGGGAGTGGCTGGAGAGCAGCCCTGAGGAGAAAGACTTGGGGGTGCTGGTGGAGGAGAAGCTCAGCATGAGGCAGCAGTGTGCACTTGCAGCCCAGAAAGCCAAGCAGAGCCTGGGCTGCAGCAGGAGAAGTGTGGCCAGCAGGGCCAGGGAGGTGATTNACTGCTGGTTCAGTTGGGAACCACCTCTGGAGGCTGTTCCTCTACATCAGCCATGCCTGGAAGTCAGATGTGTCCCAAAGTTGCCTGGGGTTTGTGCCAATGCAACCCAGGGGCACCCTGCCCTGCCCTCCCCTCCCCAGGAGAGCTGTGCAGAGATGTCAGCACAGTCAGAACAGACCCCACAAAGGCTCTCAGGTAGTGACAGGTCTAGGGGGAATGGAGCAAAGCTGGAGGTGGGGAGATTCAGACTGGAGGTGAGGAGGAAGTTGTTGAGCATGAGAGTGGTGAGAGGCTGGAATGGGTTGCCCCTGCAGGGAGGTGTTTGGGGCCAGATCCCTGGAGGTGTTTTTGGCCAGGCTGGCTGAGGCTGTGGGCAGCCTGCTCTAGGGTAGGGTGTCCCTGGGCATGGCAGGGGGGTTGGAACTGGCTGATCCTTGTGGTCCCTTCCAACCCTTACTGATTCTACGATTCTTGAACACCTCCATGGATGGTGACTCCACTACCTCCCTGGGCAGCCCATTCCAATGGCAAATCACTCTCTGAAAGGTCTCTTTCACCCTCACCAGTTCTGGGAGTCTGCTTCTGTGAACAGCATCTCTGGGAAATGCTGTGAGTGCCTCTGTGAAGCAGGATCTGGACGTTCATCTCTCTGGTGGACTGCATGGTCCTAACCAGCCTGGATGGCTGAAGAACATCAGCACTAAGTGCTGCAGAAAAGCTTTTGTGTCTGTGTAAATGAGGAGGCCTGGGGTACATCATCCACTCCCCATCCTTTTGTTGCCTGCTAAAGGGCACAGGCAGCGCTGTGAAGATGATCACTGTTATTAAACCATCAGCGAGGCTCCAGGAAACTGGAGACTGCACTGGGATTTAATTATGGGGAGCAGCAGGGGAGGGGCCCTGGGAGGCCCTGGGAGAACCTGCAGAATGGCTTCGCTTTGCTGATGGTCTGAAGTGAGTCCTGTGCAAATCACTGCCCTGCTGCCTGCTGCACACAGCTGCCAGGAGCAGGCCACTTCCCTCCTGACCAGGTCAGGGGGCTTCGGGAGGAGCTGTTTAAGAAGGAGACTGTACCACAGTGGCAGTCCTAATTACTGCTGGTTCAGTTGGGAACCACCTCTGGAGGCTGTTCCTCTACATCAGCCATGCCTGGAAGTCAGATGTGTCCCAAAGTTGCCTGGGGTTTGTGCCAATGCAACCCAGGGGCACCCTGCCCTGCCCTCCCCTCCCCAGGAGAGCTGTGCAGAGATGTCAGCACAGTCAGAACAGACCCCACAAAGGCTCTCAGGTAGTGACAGGTCTAGGGGGAATGGAGCAAAGCTGGAGGTGGGGAGATTCAGACTGGAGGTGAGGAGGAAGTTGTTGAGCATGAGAGTGGTGAGAGGCTGGAATGGGTTGCCCCTGCAGGGAGGTGTTTGGGGCCAGATCCCTGGAGGTGTTTTTGGCCAGGCTGGCTGAGGCTGTGGGCAGCCTGCTCTAGGGTAGGGTGTCCCTGGGCATGGCAGGGGGCTTGGAACTGGATGATCCTTGTGGTCCCTTCCAACCTTGACTGATTCTATGAAAGTCTGCTCCTGCCAGACATGGCCCCAGCCAACCTGAACTCATCCAAGCAGCTGCCCTTTTGGAGCAGTATCTTTGTCTCTCTTCACAGTTGGGCAAGAAATGAGACCTGGACATTCTGACCTGTATCAGAAACAGTGTGGCCAGCAGGACTGGAGAGGTGATTGTTCCTCCCCCTGGACTGGGCACTGGAGGGGCCACACCTCAAATCCTGGGTTCAGCTTTGGGCCTCTCACTCCAAAAAGGACATTGAGAGGCTGGAGCAGGTCCAGAGAAGGGTAATGAAGCTGGGGAAGGGTCTGGAGAACAGCTCTGGTGAGGAACAGCTGAGGCAGCTGGGGGTGTTGAGCTTGGAGAAAAGGAGGCTGAAGGGAGACCTCACTGCTCTCTACAACTCCCTGAAAGCAGGTTGGATCCAGGTGAGGGTTGGTCTCTTCTCCCAAGGAACAAACAACAGCAAGAAAGGAAATGCCCTCAGGCTGCCCCAGGGGAAGTTTAGGTTGGACATGAGGAACAATTCCTTCATGGAAAGTATGTCAAGGCTTGGCCCAGGCTGTCCAGGCAGTGGTGGAGTCCCAGTCCCAGGAGGAGTTTCAAAGCCAGGCAGATGTGGTGCTGAGGGACAGGGTTTAGTGGTGGCCTGGAGGAGCTGGGCTAAGGGCTGGACCCCATGACCTTAAAAGGTCCTTTCCAGCCAAAGCAGCTCTGTGCTTCCCTGGCTCTGTATCACAAGCACAGTGCCCATGGCACTGCTGGCAGCCTCCTTACCTCCTGGCTCTGCCTGTCAGTCTGTCCTTCCCTTTGGCTCGGCTGCTCACGGCAGGCACTGCCTTCTGGCCAGGGTCGCTCACATTCACTCCATGCTGTCCTCCACCTAGAAGACAGGTCAGAAATGCCATCAAGAGCAGGAAGAGCCAGTTGGTGGCCCAACCAAAAGGACCAGCACCCTTGTATCACTGGGAAGGACCTGTGGTGGGGGTAGGAGGGAAGCCCCCAGAGCCGTGTGCATGCTGCAAGGGTCATTGCTAAGGCAATGAACACAGAGAATTGAAGGAGCTTTCCTCTGCAGGTTTTATTCCAAATTCCAATCAGAACTTTAAATCTTATTCCTTGGACACAGTCTCCCTTCTGCTGGGATGGGACATGGGATCATGGTTTAGCCCCAGACTTGGTAGAGTTAGATAATGGTTGGACCTGATGATCTCAAAGGGATTCTCCAACTGAAATAGAATCACAGAGGCACTGAATGGGGTTGGGCTGGAAGGGATCTTAAAGATCATCTAGTTCCAACCCCCCTGCCACAGGTAGGGACACCTTCCACTAGCCCAAGTTGCTCAAGGCCCCATCTAATCTGGGAGCCTACAGAAAAGCTGGGAAGGGACTTTTTAGGCTCTCAGGGAGTGACAGGACTAGGGGGAATGGAGCAAAGCTGGAGGTGGGGAGATTCAGATTGGAGGTGAGGAGGAAGTTGTTGAGCATGAGAGTGGTGAGAGGCTGGAATGGGTTGCCCCTGCAGGGAGGTGTTTGGGGCCAGATCCCTGGAGGTGTTTTTGGCCAGGCTGGCTGAGGCTGTGGGCAGCCTGCTCTAGGGTAGGGTGTCCCTGGGCATGGCAGGGGGGTTGGAACTGGCTGATCCTTGTGGTGCCTTCCAACCCTGACTGATTCTATGATTTCCAGGGAGGGTGCATGCACACCTTGAAAATGCCTTGCAAGCACCAATCTTATGGAACACTTCACCACACCAAGAACCTACTTTTCTTACAGAAATGATTCCATAAGGCCTGTTCTTCTCCCTTGCCACACAGCACAGACTTGCAGCACATAGCTATGACAGCAGCCATGTGCTGTGACACCAAAAGGCTCTCCAAACCTGAGGGGACTCTCTCAATGAGTACGTATCAGGATGCTGACATTTAGAGGGCTGAGCAACCGAGCCTTGGGCTTTACTCACCTCTCCCGTCGGGAGGAAAGGACCTGTGCTGGAATTTCCTTGGGTTTCTTCCCCCTGGAAGGGAAAAAGCAAAGCATGCATGGAGTGAGGGAGGTTCTGCAAGGGACAGGCAGCAGAAAGCCTGACATTCAAACAGGGTGTCACAAAAGGAAAGCTTTGTTCTGCCAGTCCATCTCCTGAGGAACAGGACTTGTGATGGACGTCTGCCAGTAAAGAAGCCAGCGTGTGCCACAGGGATCAGAGGTGATGTGCTCTGCAATAGGATTGCCTCTCAAACCAGCGTTGGGGACAGGAGGCAGTGCCCAGCCTCCAGGTCATGTCATAGGAGGTTAGAGAAGCCACTGCTCTGGCTGGGAAGGTCAAAAGCTCTAGCACCCAGAGACTCAGAGCCCTGGGCACTCTGCAGGGCAGAGAGGGCTGGCACCCCCAGCGCTGCGCTCAGAGGCGTTTGCCCAGGAAGCAGTTTCACAGCTGACATTCGGCATTCACCAGCATCAGGGCAGAGTCTGGGTGTCCCTTGCCAACCTTTCTTATGGCTGGGATTATCCAAGGCTGGCTCCCCATCCTTAACAAAGTCCTCTTCAAACCTGCAGGTTAAAAACAGGCATTGTCAGACCTGATGGTTCTCCTCCAGCAGGCAAAAGTGTGGGCAGGAGACCTTGAGATGAGCAGGCTCCAGCCTTCGGCCCTTTCTGCACCTGCCCACTGGCAGCAGGATCTGCCACTGCACTGCCCAGGGAAAGCTGAGGCTGTGAGGCAATTCTACCCTTGAAGCAGACCCTCTAAAACCTTTCCATCAGCACCCATCTGGATGTATTTCATTCCAGAATAGGATCGTGGAATTGTTTGGGTCAGAGTCCAAGCACCAGCCCAACACCACCAGGGCCATTAAACCCCAAGTGCCACAGTCACACATTTCTTGAACACCTCCAGGGATGGCGACTCCACCACCTCCCTGGGCAGCCTGTTCCAATGCCTGACCACTCCTGCAGGAAACAAATTGTTCCTAATCTCCAACCTGAACCTCCCCAGGCACAATTTCAGGCCATTGCCTCTCCTTCCACAACCTAATACGAGGGAGAAGTCATTAACTTGTGCTGAAGTTCAGGTAGCACATAGTGTGTTGGTGAAATGTAGCTTTCCCAGTCTCAAATGCAGATCCCCAAGCTTCCAAACACAGCCTCAAGTGGCTTCAGGACCTGTCAACTCAGCTCTGACTCATTTGATTGGTTTCCAAGCCTGCTTGGTTTGTACTATGGCTGTTCTCTCAAACATGGATGTAAAGAGAAGAGTGGGGCTCAGAGCTGCCTTACAGCAACACTCAGCACCCACTTAAGGCAATTTGCCTCTAATTCCTGAGGTCTCAGGGACTGAAATCTGTGTATTTGATGCCATTCCTCAGCCAAAAGGTGGTCCCACCTACCTGCCCTGCACAAGCTTTTATCAGAAAACCCTCCCCAGCTCCACACCCTGTCAAGCCTCATCCTGCTGCAGGTGCCAAGCCATCCTCCAGAGCTTTCTACTTGTTGTGACACAGCTGAGCGAGCAGAGCTTGGGGGACAGTGCTTAAAGCAGGGAGATGTCAGACCCCAGTAAGAGCTTTCCCATGATGCTGTCCCCGACCATTTCCCCCAGAGCAGATGTTTAAGTGACCCCTTCACACTGCAGCACCTGCGAGGGCTTGGGTTTACGAGGTGCTGAGGATTTAGGCCTGTCAGCCTCTCCTCTGGTTGACAAGGAGAAACAAGCAGGGCAGTGAGAAAGCCTGCAATGTGAGTCTGTGCATCCCTGTGCATCTAGAAGAGCACCTGCACGCTCCTGCTACTGCATTTGTCCATGTGGACATGGAGAGGATCCTCCAGACGTAGAGGGAGCATTGATTCACCCTCCCCTCTCTCCCCACAGCCCAAGTCCTGGGGGGGACTGAAGGCAGGCCAGCTTTGTCAGCACACAGCACCTCCTACCAGGGTAGGAGACTCCGCATCAGAAAGCAAACAGGAGCAGCACTCGGGTATCAGGTCCCACCAGGCATGGCCAGGAGGAGAAAGAGAGAGCGCAGCGGATTTGGCGGGGGAGAGGCACAGGACGGCAGCGGATTCGGCCAGCAAGAGAGAACTACACAAGACCTGATCCCCGGCTTTAGGTGGGCTGCAGCAGACAAAGCACCCCTGGGGTGAAGAGGACCTACATGTGCTCCGACTTCTCCACGTCCCAGGCCCGCCGCCACTCGCCCTTGGCGTTCTTGTGCCGCGCCAGCCGCTCCAGGTCGATCTGGTCCCGCTCCCTCTTCCAGCGCATGTACTCGGAGCGCTCCCGCCCCGACAGCGCCAGGCTCAGCTCCCCGGGGCTCTTCTGGGCTGCCTTCCCACCCTCCTGCAGGAGGCAAAACAGCTTCTTGTTAGCAAAGTGTCCGAAACGCCTGTCTTTGGTGTCCTTGCTCTGTCACCACCACAAATGCTCAGCGATGGTGTGCACTTGCAGCCCAGAAAGCCAAGCAGAGCCTGGGCTGCAGCAGGAGAAGTGTGGCCAGCAGGGCCAGGGAGGTGATTCTCCCCCTCTACTGTGCCCTGGTGAGACCCCACCTGGAGTACTGCATCCAGTGCTGGAGCCCCTGGGACAAGAGGGATGTGGAGATGCTGGAGTGTGTCCAGAGAAGGGCCACGAGGATGCTCAGAGGGCTGCAGCACCTCTGCTATGAGGATAGACTGAAAGAGTTGGGGCTGTGCAGGCTGGAGAAGAGGAGGCTCCCAGGTGACCTTCTTGTGGCCTTCCAGGATCGGAAGAGGGCTACAGAAAAGTTGGGGAGGGATTTTTTAGGCTGTGAGGGAGTGACAGGACTAGGGGGAATGGAGCAAAGCTGGAGGTGGGGAGATTTGGATTGGAGGTGAGGAGGAAGTTGTTGAGTATGAGAGTGGTGAGAGGCTGGAATGGGTTGTCCCTGCAGGGAGGTGTTTGGGGCCAGATCCCTGGAGGTGTTTGGGGCCAGGCTGGCTGAGGCTGTGGGCAGCCTGCTCTAGGGTAGGGTGTCCCTGGGCATGGCAGGGGGGTTGGAACTGGCTGATCCTTGTGGTGCCTTCCAACTCTGAATGATTCTATGATTCCATCAACCTGGGGCAAGCTCAGCTTTTCTCTCTGAGGTGATATGGACATGGAAGGGCTCAGCTTTACTCACAGCCTAAATACCTCAGAAGCCTCTTTTTAACCAAGATGATTCTGTGATTCAGCCCTAGTCCTCTGGTTGGTTGACTTCACAGCTCTGCAGACTTTTAAAGCGTTTCCCTTGGAAGCCTTGAGCAAGATCACCTAGTTCCAACCCCCCTGAGCCTTCCAGCCTCTTGGCTTCTCGCTCCTCCTCGTGAAGGCCTAGTTAAGGGCTGCCACTGTTCCAGAATTCAAAGCTTAATGAAAAGACAGCTCCAAGCTGCTGGAACATGCAAAGGGAGGGGGCAGGTAACCCAACTGTCAGGGTAATGGATGTGGTGGAACCAGCAGCCAAGTGGCCATGGTGTGCTGTCAAGCAACACGGCGTAGAGAACAGCTTAGTGCAGAGCTGGGTCCCGGGGTGCTAATTACCAGTGGATAATTCATCACTTTGTGCCTGTGCCCTTCCACCCCAGCCAGCCTCAGCCCTTCCCCGAAGCAGGATTAACGCCCTGGGTTGTGCTGCTGATCAAAGCCCAGCGGCAGGGAAGGAGAGACTGAAAGCTCTGTTACCAAGGAGACCCAGCAGCGTGGGCTGGAGGTGGGGTGGCACTGACTGCTCCTCCATTCCCCAGCTGCCAGCAGCTGAGAGACCTGAGCCTGTGCCCACAAGAAGGGAGAGGTGAGTGGCACAGAAGGGCCAGGAACACAGAGACAAAGAAAGGGCTGGGGCACAGATCTGGAGATGCTCCCCACAGCTTCCAGCCTCACAGCACAGTGAGGGACAGCAGGTCCTGCCATGATGGATCCTCATGTGCCCAGAGAAGCAGCATGCAAGAGCTGAGCAGCACACAGCTCCCGAGGGCAGGATTCTTCCTCCAGAGATGGAGGACAAAGGAATCATAGAATCAGGCAGGGTTGGAAGGGACCACAAGGATCATCTAGTTCCAACCCCACTTCTCTGGACACACTCCAGCATCTCCACATCCCTCTTGTCCCAGGGGTTCCAGGAAGTGCCCTGTGCCATCACCTTGCTTCTTAGCAAAGGGCAAGGCAAAACTTTGGGCAAGACCAAGGCTAATGCCTGTGCTTGCTCATGGAGAGATGGCTGTAGAACCCCAAGAGCAGGGGCAGCTGCTCCCTGACCAAGAACTCACTTCAGCATGGCTGCAGTTAGCTGGGCCACAGCCTACTCTGCTCCCCCTTTCTGCTCTTGAGGGGCTCTCTATTCAGCTGGAATTAATGTTTCAGAGCCCATCTGCGTCCTCCTAATGAATCCCACTGAGGTGGGGCTATTAAATTTGAGCTCTGTTAATTAAGAGCATCTGCAGGCTGGGGGGGGAGCCAGCATGTCCTCCAGGGTTTGCATTAAAGAGTCAGTGGGAAGAGCTCTGCTCTCATTTACCTCCCAAACTCCTGGCTTCTGCTGCAGGGAGGAGCTGCAGCTAACACAGTCCTGAGCGAGTGGTTTTGGCAGAGGAACCACCAAGGGCAGTGCTGCCACATGGGTGAGGACCCTACCCTGCAGAATACCCCTGCTGCTGGGCTGCTGGCTTGAGCAGCCACCACAAGGCTGTGAAGGGCAGGTCTCCTACTACCTTTTTCCAGTCCTGCCTTGCTTCAGGTCTGTTCTGCTCAGGAAAGCTCTGGATAAGAGGCAATGGCCTGAGATTCTGCCAGGAGGTTTAGATTGGAGATTTGGAGTAATTTTTTTGCTGCAAGAGTGGCCAGGCATTGGAACAGGCTGCCCAGGGAGGTGGTGGAGTCCCCATCCCTGGAGGTGTTCAAGAAATACATGGGCAGGGCACCTGGGGCCATGGTGGTTGGACTGAAGGATCTTAAAGGTCTTTTCCAACCCAAACAATTGTATGACTCTATGATGAGAAGGACCACATCAGAGCACACTGCTGCTTCCTGAAGGACTGAGGGAACTCTCAGTGATGGGGAGGCAGATCCTGCTGGTTTCCTTCTCCAAGACAAGGCTCCCCTCAAAGGGACACTGCACTCCACTCACCTTCCGGCCATGGTCACTTTCTGGGCCTCTGTCACTGTCTGATCTCCTCTTCTCTGCTGCTCTCCTCTCCTCTGCCTGCAGGAGCACAGACAGGGGAATTAATTTCAAGGATTGAGCAAGGCCTCCTGGCAAGGGAGTCACTGCCTGACCCTGTGCCTACCAAGACGTGTCAAGCTGCCCAGGAAAGGTCAGCAAAAGAGGGAAGATTGGTTCCTGGGGCCCTGAATCAAACTGCTGCTGAGATAAGAGAAGTCAGCAAGTGAGGGAGGTATGAAAGAAGTACACAGGTCATTGGAACAGGCTGCCCAGGGAGCTGGTGAGTCATCATCGCTGGAGGTGTTCAAGAAAGGTGTGGACATGGCACTTGGGGACATGGTGCAGTGGCTATGGTGGTGTTAAGTTGATGGTTCGACTGGATGGGCTTAGAGGTCATTTCCAACCCAAACAATTCTATGATTCCATGTCCCTCCTCCTCCCAGGCTAGAGGCAGAGAGGTGTCCTGTGAGCTCCCATCTGTCTCCAAGGAAAGCTAAATTAACTGTAGCCTTTCAGACCAAAGACCCAGCTCATGATTCAACTGGAGGAGGGCTGTGAGCCCACCTGAGATGCAGTTAAAAGCCAGCATGGTGAAACTGGGGAGGGACTTTTTAGGCTATAAGGTAGTGACAGGATTAGGGGGAATGGAGCAAAGCTGGAGGTGAGGAGATTCAGATTGGATGTGAGGAGGAAGTTGTTGAGCATGAGAGTGGTGAGAGGCTGGAATGGGTTGCCCCTGCAGGGAGGTGTTTGGGGCCAGATCCCTGGAGGTGTTTTTGGCCAGGCTGGCTGAGGCTGTGGGCAGCCTGCTCTAGGGTAGGGTGTCCCTGGGCATGGCAGGGGGGTTGGAACTGGCTGATCCTTGTGGTCCCTTCCAACCCTGCCTGATTCTCTGATTTCTGTCCCTGTCAAACACACTGTCCCTCTGCCAGGGTCCCTCCCTGCTTCCAGTGAAATCAGCCATGCTGCCACCACGAGTGGAGAGGCCCCAGGGTGCAGAGATGAGGGATCCCCCAAATTCCCCTCCCTGACGAACTGGTCCAGGGCTGGGGATGTGTGAAGCATGAGATGATCATGCTGCCATTTTTGCACAGCCAAGCAAAGCTGCAACACAAAGGGCACAGAGGCAGCCAATCTGCCTGGGCAGCTCTTCCAGAAAGCATCAGTGCTGAGCTCCATCCCTGCTGGGGAACAAGGGATTTGTTCCACTCATTTGCCACCCCCAGCATGCCTGGGCTGGATGCAGGAAATTCAGGATGCCCTGACCCTGGAGCAGAGGCAGCTCCAGCGCGGCTGTGGCGCCTGCGGCCCCGAGGCTCTGCTGCTGCGGGCACATCACAGGTGCTTGTGTCACCTCCCAGCCCTCACCCGCAGCCAGCCTGCCTTTCCCCTTAGGCTGCTGCTATTTTTGCTTCTCAAAGGGCACCGTGGAAAACAGGACCTAAGCAATCCTGTCCTCCCCCAGTGAGACAGCAGGTCTGAGCTGTGCGGGGAAGGGGGCAAGGGTAGCCAAGGGAAGGGAAGAGAAGGGGGAAGGGAAGGGAAGGGAAGGGAAGGGAAGGGAAGGGAAGGGAAGGGAGGAGAAGGGAGGAGAAGAGAGGAGAAGGCTCCAGGGAGACTTTAGAGCAGCCCTCCAGTATCCAAAGTGGGGCATAGGAGAGCTGGGGAGGGACTTGACAAGTGCTTATAGTGACAGGGTGAGAGGCAATGGCTTTAAGGTGGGAGAGGGGAGACTGAGACTGGAGATTAGCAAGAAGCTCTTTCCAATGAGGGTGGGGAGACACTGGTGCAGGTTGCCCAGGGAGGTTGTGGATGTCCCCTCCATGGAGGTGTTCAAGGCCAGGTTGGATGGGGGCTTGAGAAACCTGGGCACATGGGAGGTGTCCCAGCAGGGGGGTTGGAACTGGGTGATCTTTAAGGTTCCTTCCATCCAAAGCATTCTGTGATTCTCTGAGTCTGTGACAAAGGGAACACCAGAAGGGACCATTTGCTGGCAACACTTTGGGGCTGGAAGCTGCACAATTTGCTGGCTATACCTTGGGGCACAGCTTTGCACAAAAAGGGGGTTTTGATGAATGCTGAGGAACATGTCAGTGAGAGATGAGCACATTTCTGCTGCCTGTGGGTCTGGGCTTCTTGTTTTGGAAGCACAGAAAGGGTCACGGCTCCGAAACATCAGAATCCTGATTAGTGTGAAGCAGATTTGCTGGCACAGGGCTTCCCATGGGAAAAAACAACAAACAAACCCCCCCAAAAAAAAACCAAAACCACCAAAAAACTTTTTTCTATTGCCACAGGTTGCCCAGGGAGGTTGTGGATGCCCCCTCTCCCTGGAGGTGTTTGGATGGGGTTGGATGGAGGCTTGAGCAACCTGGGAAGTGGAAGGAGTCCCTCCTCATGGCAGGGGGGTTGGAACTAGGTGATCCTTAAGGTCTCTTCCAACCCAAACCATTCTAGGACTCTGTGATCTGTGTCTCCAGCCTCCCACCTTTCCAGACAGCCCCAGTGGATGATGCCTTGAGCAACCTGCACCGGCAGGAGGTGTCCCTGCCCATGGCAGGGGGTTGGAACTGGATGGTGTCTAAGGTCCCTTTCCAGCTCAGGCTGTGCTTTGGCTTGGGGAGCAGGCTCTGGTGCTTGCTGCCTGCTGCCCTGAGCTGCACCACACCCAGGCCCCGGGGAAGCAAAACATGTTTTTCTCCTCCTTCCTCCTCCCCGCCCCCAAAATGATGAAATATGACAATGACATTATCAGCCCCGGGTTTAACTGTTCCTGCGCAGCGGGGGAGAGAGGCGGCGAGGGGAAGGAACTCCTCCAGCAGCCAGAGGAGAGGAGATGAGGCTGCTTTAGCCCCAGGTTTACGCCAGGGTTTCTCCATTTCCCAGCCCCGGAACGGTCTGGGGAGGGGCAGAGCCTGATCCTAAACCAGGATACAGCTCATGGATCACAGGATGTTAGGGTTTGGAAGGGACCCAAGGAGATCGTCGAGTCCAACCCCCCTGCCACAGCAGGAGCAGACAATCTAGCACAGATCACACAGCAACACATCCAGACAGGCCTGGAAAGGCTCCAGAGAAGGAAACTCCACAGCCTCTCTGGGCAGCCTGTGCCAATGTTCTGGGACCCTTCCAGTAAAGAAGTTCCCCCTTGTGTTGAGCTGGAACCTTCTGTGCTGCAACTTACACCCACTGCTCCTTGTCCTATCCCAGGAAGCAGTGAGCAGAGCCTGACCCCCCCCTTCTGACCAGCCCTCAGATATTTATAGACATTTATCAAATCCCCTCTAAGTCTTCTCTCTTCTTTTCCAGACTAAGCAGTCTCAGGTCCCTCAGCCTCTCCTCCCCATGCAGTGCTGCAGTCCCCTCAGCATCCTCATAGCCCTCTGCTGGACCCTCTCCAGCAGATCCCTGTCCCTCTTCAACTGGGGAGCCCAAAAGTGAAGGCAGTATTCAAGATAAGGTCTCACCAGGGCAGAGTGGAGGGGCAGGAAAACCTCCCTTGATCTGCTGGACACACTCTTCTTAATACACCCCAGGATCCCATTGGCTTTCTTGGCCACCAGGGCACATTGCTGTGCCAGGGATGGTCTCCACCAGCACTCCCAGCTCCCTCTCCACAGGGCTGCTCTCCAGCAGATCACCTCCCAGCCTGTACTGCTGCAGTTTATTATTCCTTCCCAGGTGCAGGACTCTGCACTTGGCTTTGTTGAACCTCATTTGGTTCCTGTGTGCCCAGCTCTGTCTGTGCAGGTCTCTCTGGACGGCCTCACAGCCTGCAGTTGGATCAGCCAAGCCTCCCAGTTTGGTGTCATCAGCAAACTTGCTGAGCAGACTCTTTGTTCCCTCATCAATGTCATTGATGAAGATGTTGAACAGGACTGGACCCAGCACTGATCTCTGGGGGACTCCACTGGTTACAGCTCTCCAGCTGGACCTGGCACCATTGATCACCACCTGCCTCCTGACCCTGGGTTTGTCTGACTCCCAGCACACACACAGAGAGCTAAGGTCCATGTGCAGTGGTGACAGTGCTGATGCCACTCTCCAGCCTCATGTTACTTATTGCTCTGGGCTAACACTTCTCCAACCCAAAAGCTTTCCACAGGCTTCTATGTCTCTGAGCTACTTCACTGTCACCTTATTCTGAAAGGAATCACAATTATTGACCTTTTGGTGCCCACTTCTCCAGGCACCTGCAGGCAACCAGGAGTGACATTTCTTTTTGCAGGAGGAGTTTTGTGAAAGCTCAGAGCTGGTTCTCCAGTTCTCAGATCTCCCCCAGGCAGGATTCTGAGAACAAGTGCATGACAAGATACTTTTGTCTGGCTCTTTCTTGAAAATTCTGCCTACTCATTTCACTGTCTGAAGGCAGCCCAAGGCTTTTTTTTTTTTTTTTCTCTCTCTCTCACACACATACACACACCCCCTTTTCTGCTTTCCCCCCCATCTCCCCATTCCAAAAGGAAGTGTTTCTCCTGCCCTGGCTTTGGTTCCTCTGCCATGCAAGCACAGGAGTCAGACTCATTTGCCTTCCCCCCATCCCAAACCCAAGTGTTTCTCCTGCCCTGGCAAGCACAGGAGTCAGACTCATTTGCCTTCAAGTGCCTAAAAGCAGCTTTTGTGTCTCTCCCTTAAAAACAGCCACTGCTGCTCCACCATCCTGGGAAACTCTGTTAACAGAAGGACAGTTTAAAAGCCCCGAAGCCCTATCAACAGTCCATTTGAAAGCTGATTTGTGACCTGCTAATTAACCATTGTGCTCCACTGCTCCTGGGCTGCCTGCTCCCTCCCGGCTCTCACCTATTAACGATCCTGACACACTGCCAGAGTGGCTTTTAAGGAGAACTGGTGCTAAACATGAAGCATTGCCCCCAGCTCGGACACAGATTTAGGGGCTGCCAGGCAAAGGTGGGAAGGGAGGTCCCAGATGTGCCACCTCGAGGCAGAAGCAGAACTGGAGGCTCTAAAGTTGCATTAGTAGAGCGATGTGCTCAGGCCAGCCCCTGCAAGGAGCTTGGCTCCCTGGGTCCTCTCTGCTACCAGGCTGAAAGTCTCTCACTGGATAATAAAAAACAGGCTCCAAGATGGCAGGGTGAATTCACTGGGGCCCTTTCAGAAGAGAAAATCAGGAGAACAGCTTTTCTTTTTTGTCCTTGCACTTCCTCTTTGGCAGCCTCTGCCACAGCTGCCTGCTGCCTGCTGATGTGGTCTGGGACTGACTGCATGGTCTTAACTGGAAGCATCGAGGGCAGCAAGAACAGAATCATAGAATCAGTCAAGGTTGGAAGGGACCACAAGGATCAGCCAGTTCCAATCCCCCTGCCATGCCCAGGGACACCCTACCCTAGAGCAGGCTGCCCACAGCCTCAGCCAGCCTGGCCAAAAACACCTACAGGGATCTGGCCCCAAACACCTCCCTGCAGGGGCAACCCATTCCAGCCTCTCACCACTCTCATGCTCAACAACTTCCTCCTCACCTCCACTCTGAATCCCTCCATCTCCAGCTTTGCTCCATTCCCCCTAGTCCTGGCACTCCCTCACAGCCTAAAAAGTTCCTCCCCAGCTTTTTTTGTAGGGCCCCTTCAGATCCTGGAAGGCCACAAGAAGGTCACCTGGGAGCCTCCTCTTCTGCAGCCTGCACAGCCCCATCTCTTTCAGNTCACTGCCCAGCCTGGATTTGTGCTTGGGATTGCCTTGACCCAGCTGCAGGACCTTGCACTTCCTGGTGTCCAGCCCAGCTGGTGGCCTCATGGCTCCTCCTCAACACCAGATAGCTCTGGCCCTGAACCAGGATAGGTTATTGTCCAGCTCTGCATTAGCCACAACTCTGTGGGTCTGTATGTGCCACACATGTATGACCTGAAGTTGTGCTGGGGAGGTTCATTGGACGTGAGGAACAGCTTCTTTCCTGCAAGAGTGGTCAGGGATGGGAGCAGGCTGCTCAGGTTGGTGCTGGAGTCACCATCCCTAGAGGTGTCAAAGGAGGACTGTTCACAAGGTTTTGTTATGACAGGATGAGGAGGAATGGGTTTGAACTGGCAGAGGGGAGATTTAAATGGGATGTTAGGAGGAATTTTTTCCAGTGAGGGTGGTGAGACGCTGGCACAGGTTGCCCAGGGAGGTTGTGGCTGCTCCCTCCCTGCAGGGGTTCAAGGCCAGGTTGGATGAGGCCTTGAGCAACCTGTTCTAGTGGGAGGGGTCCCTGCCTGTGGCACAGGGGGGTTGGAACTGGCTGAGCTTTGAGGTCCCTTCCAACCTAAACCATTCTATGACTCTATGACTAAAAATAGAGCGGAAAAAAAAGGGGGGGGATCATGAGGATGCCCATCAACTGTTGCATCAGGAGAAGTGTGGCCAGCAGGGCCAAAGAGGTGACTCTCCCTCTACTCCACCCTGGTGAGACCCTACCTTTGTGATCCCTTCCAACCCTGACTGATTCTTGGATTCTATAATTAGATACAATGGGGAGCTGCAGAGAGGAGGAGGCAAATTGGACAGTGACCAGTCTGCAGGGTGTCACCAAAGGGGGAGTGGTGGGGGTGAGCCTCTCTTCCAGGCACCATTTCTGCAGGAGGGAGGACACAAAGAAGCCTGAGTGAGCAGGAAACCAGCTGGGGCACGAGGTGAAAAATCCCAGCCATGCTGGGGTAACAGGAGAGGCTGAAAGCTAAGCCTTGAACTGGGGATCTCAGCTCAGGTCCTAACACACAGCTACTCGTGTCGTTGGCTCATATCCAGTTTCTCACTCACCAGCTCCCCCCACAAGTCCTTTTCTGCATGTCTGCTCTCAATCTCTTCATCCTCCAGCCAGGACTGCTCTGACCCAGGTGCAAGACCTTGCCCTTGGCCTTACTGATCCTCATGAGGTTCTCCTGAGCCCACTTCTCAAGCCTGTCTTGGTTCCTCTGGATGGCAGCCATCCCATGCTTGCTAAAATTCAGGTGACAAGGATTCCCCACCAGGCTCCCCCTCTCCCTATCAGTTCTGATGACAGAACTGTTTCTCTTTTGGATGAGCAACTAATTAAAGGACAGAAACAAACAAAAAAAATAATAAAAGAAGTGGTAAGAAAAGGCCATTTGCCATGGCAGAAGTTTAGCAGAAGAGTGCCACTGGAACATGGGCTGCTCAACATGCTCATAAATGGTCTGGAAAGGGAGCTGAAGAGAGTGATGACAGTTTGCTGATGATACTAAATCATCCATGGGCAAAGAATGTAATTTGCCAGGGAAAGAGCTGCAAAAAGAAAAAAGAAAACCCCCAAATCTCTTGACACTGAGTGCCTGCATCATGAAAGCACAGAGGAAATTCAAGATCAGTACTACAGGAGGACTCACATGGAGCAAAATGCCCCTTTCTACACACATGGAGGCAGTAATGAAGCCTGAGCTGTGATTAACACTCAGGAGTGACATTTTGGTATGATTGTGACTCGTTCTCTGAAAATGTCAGCACAACTGGTTGGGAAAAAAAAAAAAAAAGTAAGCACAGGAAATGCAAAGTTGTTAGAGGCAAAAGAATGGAGAAGGAGCTGGAAACGTTGCAGTGCCCCTGCCTGCACAAGAGCCCACAGTGGGAATGCCACAGATGCTTCTGGCCCTCTCTGGCGTTAAAAGAGCACAGCAAAAACAACAAAGGCACCAACGAGGGCAATGAGAGTGATCAAAAACACTCCTCAGACACGGCTAAGTGGGAGCAGTCTTTCAGTGCTGATGAGGTGGCTAAAGGGAGATCAGAAACAGGTCGATCAAACCATCTGTGCGTGGGGCAGGGGAGCAGGGCATGAGCTGTGCACTGCTTCCCGTGGGGCAGAAAGCTCAGCTGCAGTTATCAGGTAGCAAGACTGGAGAAAAAGCATCAGAATTGTTTGGGTTGGGAGAGACCTGTAGGATCACCGAGTCCAACCCCCAACCCAACACCACCACATCCCCAAGTGCCACAGCCACACAGTTCTTGAATACCTCCAGGGATGGTGACTCCAGCACCTCCTTGGGCAAGCCTGTTCCAATCTCTGACCACTCTTACAGGAAAAAAGAAGTTCCTAATCTCCAACCTCCACCTCCTCTGGCACAATTTCAGGCCATTGCCTCTCATTCTAACACCTGATAATAGAGAAGCTGTGGACACCTGGAAGCTGGGGAGGACAGACTGAAAGAGTTGGGGCTGTGCAGGCTGGGGAAGAGGAGGCTCCCAAGTGACCTTCTTGTGGCCTTCCAGGATCTGAAGGGGGCTACAGGAAAGCTGGGGAGAGACTTTTGAGGCTCTCAGGGAGTGACAGGACTAGGGGCAATGGAGCAAAGCTGGAGGTGGGGAGATTCAGCCCGGAGGTGAGGAGGAAGTTCTTCACCATGAGAGTGGTGAGAGGCTGGAATGGGTTGCCCCTGCAGGGAGGTGTTTGGGGCCAGATCCCTGGAGGTGTTTGGGGCCAGGCTGGCTGAGGCTGTGTCCAGCCTGCTCTAGGGTAGGGTGTCCCTGGGCATGGCAGGGGGGTTGGAACTGGCTGATCCTTGTGGTCCCTTCCAACCCTGACTGATTCTATGATTCTATAATTTTAAGTGTTTAAGATCAGGCTGGACAGGGCCTTGAGCAACCTGGTCCAGCAGGAGCTGTCCCTGCCCATGGCAAGGGGCTTGGAACTAGATGGCCTTTAGGGTCCCTTCCAATTCAAGCTATGCTATGATGGTTCTGTGATTCGTTAACCAGGAATGGAACAAGGCCTAGGGAAGTCACCAGGAACAAGGAAACCTCCTAAGCTCGGATGGACTCTGAAACATATCCTCAATTTCAGCTGGAACTCCCTGGGTTCCAGTTTGTGCCTCTCGCCCCTTGTGCTGTCACTGGGCACCACTGACAAGAGTCTGACCCCATCCCCTTGTCCTCATAGATCCTTCAGCTCATTCATCACATCCCTTCTGGGGCTGCTCTCCAGGCTCACCAGCCCCAGGGCTCTCAGCCTTTCCTCCTCACAGAGATGCTCCAGGCCCCTCAGCACCTTCCCAGCCTCCACTGGACTCTCTCCAGTCCTTGAACTGGGCAGCCCTAAACTGGACAGAATGCTCCAGAGGTTTATGGCATTGAAAAGCCCTCTTGGTAGCCAGGAGAAAGGTGCACAGGAGCTGCCAGAACCTAGGTAGATGCTGGGGCGGAGGAGAAGCTGAAGCCCAACGTGGGCAGTGAGCAGATGGTTGGCTGCAGGCCCAGCCAGGGTGCCTCACTGGTCTCCCAGCGTTCCTGGGTGTGTTGGGCAGCTACACCAAGTGTTGTTTTCCTTCACAGCCCTTGCTGACCCTGTCTGCTGCAGGCGTTCTTAATAACTTATCTCTGCAAACTCTCCACCAGAAAGCATCGCAAGGCTCCACGTGCGTGAGGAGGGAGGGACTTGAGGAGAAGTATTTGAAATATGCTTGAGAGATTAACAAAGTTCAGCCAGCTCACCCAGTAGATTATGGCCAGGCACAGCCGGACCTGGCTTCAGGAGCAGACATTACCCTGCTCTGTTAACTTTAAAGTCAGGCAGTGAGAGAAGAGAACACTGCTCCTGACCCACTCTGCTGTAGGGCCCCCAAAGCAGCTGCCCAGTCCCAGTTGCTGAGATTCATAGAATCATAGAATGGTTTAGGTTGGAAGAGACCTTAAAGATCATCCAGTTCCAACCCCCCTGTGCCATAGGCAGGGACACCTCCCACTAGATCAGGTCACTCAAGACCTCATCCAGCCTGGCTTTGAACACATCCAGGGAGGGAGCAGCCACAACCTCCCTGGGCAACCTGTTCCAGTGCCTCACCACCCTCACTGTGAAGAATTTCATGCCCCCTGTCTGGCAGTGCTTTCAGCCATCCTCCTCAAACAGCATCTGATAGCCTTGAGAGAGAAGGTTCAGGGGGAGAAGAGAAGGTTCTGGGGAGACCTTGTAAAAGTCTTCCAGTACCTGAAAGTGGTACAAGAGAGATGTGGACATGCTGGAGGTGTCCAGAGAAGGGCCACAAGGATGCTCAGAGGGCTGCAGCACCTCTGCTGTGAGGACAGACTGAAAGAGTTGGGGCTGTGCAGGCTGGAGAAGAGGAGGCTCCCAGGTGACCTTCTTGTGGCCTTCCAGGATCTGAAGGGGGCTACAGAAAAGCTGGGGAGGAACTTTTTAGGCTGTGAGGGAGTGACAGGACTAGGGGGAATGGAGCAAAGCTGAAGGTGGGGAGATTCAGCCTGGATGTAAGGAGGAAGTTGTTGAGCATGAGAGTGGTGAGAGGCTGGAAGGGGTTGCCCAGGGAGGTGTTTGGGGCCACATCCCTGGAGGTGATCTCAAAGGTCCCTTCCAACTCAAACCACTCTGTGCTTCTGTGATCTTCTGGCCCCAGTTATGTTTAAGAGCTGTCAAGGTCCATCTGGGCTGACAGCGAAGGGGCAGGACTGCAGCCTTCCCTCTTTCACAGTGACTGAGGACACTCTGAAGGTGATAAGCTCCACCCCAGCCACGCACAGCCTTTTCCAAAGTCCTGCTGCTGGGCCAGCTCCTAACGTGTCTAGAGAGCCTAAGGTGTCAGGAGAGCAGGAGAAGCGTTTGGCACTGCTAGGCTGCAGTGCAGCCAGCCCCGGTGCACTCACCTTCTCCTTGTTGTCCATGGTGATGGCAATCTGCATCCTCCTGCCCCGTCGGAAAGCCACCAGGTGGTCGGTGTCCTCCTCAGCCAGGTCTGGCACCCTGCCTGGGCCAGGGAAGCCCTCGGGGCGCTTCTCGCTGACGATTCTCTTGCCCTGGCAGGGACAGGCTGAGTTAATGACCTCTGCATCAGCCCCTCCCAGGGGGTGGCCAACCCCAGCCTGCAAAGGGGCTTGGTCTGGCAGAGCAGAGAGATGAGGGAGGTGGTTACTCTCCTGGGTTTACAAAGCCTCCACCCTACTCGGAGGGCTCTGTCCCGTTCCACAGGTGTGTTTCACTGAGCACAGCTTAGCTAGGCTGGGATTTACCCCAGCCAGATGCTCTGCAGAGTGGTGTTTAATAGCCACTGTGGCCTTAGGTTGAGGGTTGGACTCTTTTCCAACCCAAACAGTTTAGTGCCTCAATGTTGTCATTCCAGACAGGCACTGAAACCTGCAGGAAGTTGTCCTCTCACCAAACAACAGCTCCCAACACAACCATAGAGTTGTTTCAGCTGGAAGAGACCTTTAAGATCATCACGTCCAACCTTCAACCCAAGCCCACAGTGGCCATTAAGCCCCGTCCCAAAATGCCATCTTCACACATTTCTTGGACACCTCCCAGGATGGTGCAACCTGGGCAACCCATCCAATGCCTGACAAAATACAAGGCTATGGTGGACCATGAGCCTAGAAGGTGAAAGAGAAGGGAAAGCAGGGCTGGATCCAGCCTTGCCCACAGAGCAGTTGCTACCCTCAAGTGCATTAACACAAGCCTGGCAGAGTTCCAAGTTCAGGCTGCTTGGGACCTGGAGCAACCTGGTCTAGTGGGAAGGCTGCAGTGGAGAGGCTGCAGAGGTGGGGACAAGCCAACCTCAGGAGGTTCAGCAAGGCCAAGTGCAAGGTCCTGCAGCTGGGTCGAGGCAATGCCAAGCACAAATCCTGGCTGGGCAGTGAGTGGCTGGAGAGCAGCCCTGAGGAGAAGAACTTGGGGGTGCTGGTGGAGGAGAAGCTCAGCATGAGGCAGCAGTGTGCACTTGCAGCCCAGAAAGCCAAGCAGAGCCTGGGCTGCGGCAGGAGTGTGGCCAGCAGGGCCAGGGAGGTGATTCTCCCCCTCTACTCTGCTCTGCTCAGTACTGCATCCAGTTGTGGAGCCCCTGGGACAAGAGGGATGTGGAGATGCTGGAGTGTGTCCAGAGAAGGGCCAGGAGGATGCTCAGAGGGCTGCAGCACCTCTGCTATGAGGACAGACTGAAAGAGTTGGGGCTGTGCAGGCTGGAGAAGAGGAGGCTCCCAGGTGACCTTCTTGTGGCCTTCCAGGATCTGAAAGGGGCCTACAGAAGAGCTGAGGAGAGACTTTTTAGGGTGTCAGGGAGTGACAGGACTAGGGGGAATGGAGCAAAGCTGGAGGTGGGGAGATTCAGAGTGGAGGTGAGGAGGAAGTTGTTGAGCATGAGAGTGGTGTTTGTATTTCTAGACTGCTCTATTCAGCAGTGGAATAGCTGAGCAAACTGATCCATCAGCTCCCTGAAGAAGGGCACTTTGCCTCTCTCAGGTGTCATTTCCAGCTGCCTGTGTCAGTTGGTGACTTTACTGTGTGGATTTACATCTGGTTTGTATTTTACTGATGATCTCTTTGTTGCTGTCTGAGCTCCTGCCAGTGCCCTCAGCCATTACTTCCCCAGAACCAGCACAGCTTTTTTTGGGCAAAAAAAGACATAGTTTTGTTCATGCAGAAGTGTCATCTTTCCGTTCCATCATGTGCCCTTTTGATTTTTGCCTTAGAAGGAAATAACAGACTCAATAAGTCATCTCCATCTTTAGCTCTGATCCTTTTCTCTTCCATCTGTACGAGTCCTGCGCTCAGCTTTAGTGGGGATGAAGCAACTTTAGCAGCTCCCCTCTCCAGAGGGAGATGGTTTCTCCTTGGACAGGTACTGGAGTCTTGATTTCAAAGGAAGTTCAAGATCTCCAAGTAAACTTCAGTCAGACTTTGGGAACTCAGTGGCTACAACTTTGGTTTTGAGAGCAGGCAGCACACGCTGAGCCCTGCAGTGTCTGGAAGGCCTGCAGGCACCACAGAGCTTGCCACGATGCCTTGCACTAGCCTCACCCTCACTGGGCTCTGCCACAAGTGCAGATGGTGGCCTGGAGGGAGTCATGCTGCAGACAGCCCCCAGCAGCAAGACCTTCTCTACCACTTCTCCAGTCACTGAGCTTCCTCACACACCATAAATATTTCAGGAGGCACTGGAGCATTTCCAGCACCAGACTCTCACTCTCTTCTTTTTCTTCTTGCACCTCTGTCTCATTTTGCTGTCTCAGCAGAGGCAGCTCTTGAGCTAGTGAGAGAAGTGGGTCCCTGTACTGCTGCTGATTGCCTGTTCCCCTTGGCTCTGCACAGGCACTTTCCTCCTCTGGCATCCCTCAGACTGGCAGACATCTCCCCAAGGGCCAGGAGTTCCCAGTGTGGGACAGGCAGTCTAGGAAATCACTGATACTGATTAATAAAGCAGCAAAAGAATCATAGAACTGTTTGAGTTGGAAAAGACCTCTAAGGTCATCCAGTCCAACCAACAACACCAGCACCTGCCTGGGCAGCCTGTTCCACTGCCTGACCATTCCTTCAGGAAAGAATTTGTTCCTGCTCTCCAAACTAACTCTCCCCTGACACAATTTCAGGCCATTGCCTCTTGTCCTATCACCTGATACTAGGGAGAAGAAAAGAAAAAAAAAAAGACCCCCAGCTAGCTCCCACCTCCTTTCAGGTTGCTGTAGAGGGCAATGAGGTCTCCCCTCAGACTCTTCTCCAAGCTGAACAACTCCAGTTCTCTCAGCTGCTCCTCACAAGACTTAGGCTCTAGACCCTTCACCAGCTTTGCTGCCCTTCCCTGGACCTGCTCCAGCCCCTCCATGTCCTTTGTGGTGTGAGTGGCCCAAAACTGAACCCAGGATTTATCAAACCCTCCCGGGCAGCTGAGTGGCACCACGCCAAAGCTGCCACTAGGCTCATCTCATCCTGATGTGCAGACTCCACTGAGGGATGGTGGAGCCCAGGAGGGGCTGGTTTGGGATTTCAAGCGTGAAGCAGCATTCTCAATTACTTTTGCCTCTCACACAGGGCTTAATTAAGTCTGCAAATAGCAGGGGACATTGGCAGCTGCATCAGACACTCATGTTGCTGGGCTTTGCTGGGACACAGCAGCAGGGAGAAATGGTGCATCAGACACCACTGCCTCCCGGGGGAGTGATGCAGCAAAAGCTGCCTGAGCTCCCACTCATTTCTAGCCTCTTTCCAGGCACAGTGGCACGGTTTAGCAAGCCCCTTGGTGGCCCAGGGGACAAGGAAGGGACTGATCTCTCAGAGGTGGAACAGGATGGAGCTACTAAGAGGTTTAGCAAGGCCTGGGGGTGAATTCCTATTACAAGAGGGATGTGGACATGCTGGAGGTGTCCAGAGAAGGGCCTCAAGGACGCTCAGAAGGCTGCAGCACCTCTGCTGTGAGCACAGACTGAAAGAGTTGGGGCTGTGCAGGCTGGGGAAGAGGAGGCTCCCAGGTGACCTTCTTGTGGCCTTTCAGGATCTCAAGGGGGCTACAAGAAAGCTGGGGAGGGACTTTTGAGGCTCTGAGGGAGTGACAGGACTAGGGGGAATGGAGCAAAGCTGGAGGTGGAGAGATTCAGATTGGAGGTGAGGAGGAAGTTGTTGAGCATGAGAGTGGTGAGAGGCTGGAATGGGTTGCCCCTGCAGGGAGGTGTTTGGGGCCAGATCCCTGGAGGTGTTTGGGGCCAGGCTGGCAGAGGCTGTGGGCAGCCTGCTCTAGGGTAGGGTGTCCCTGGGCATGGCAGGGGGGTTGGGACTGGCTGATCCTTGTGGTCCCTTCCAACCCTGACTGATTCTATGGATTGGACATAGGGAGGAAAGTGTATGGCAGCTAAAGGTGAGGACTGAGGTTGTCCTGCAGGACTGAAAGAAGGAGAAGAAGCAGGAAGCAAATTGTTCCCTTCAGAGAGGGGACACCAGGGACGTGCTGAGCAGAGAGCTCAAAGGAGAGGCAGAACAGAACCTCCTTTGTAAGTCAAATGGCTGCAGTGTAAGAGGAATCCTCCTCCCTTCTCACCTTGGCTTTGTTGTCCATGGTAACAGCCAGCTGCACCCTCTTCCCCATCCTGAATGTGAACATATGATCTGCTTCTTCCTCCTCCTCCTCTTCCTCACTGCCAATGGCAAACCCAGGGCTCGCAGGACAGGGGCTCACCCATTTCTCACTCACCACCCTTTTGTCCTGGAAAAGGAAAGATTCCTGTTAGCAAAGCCAGGCCCCTCAGCTCCCCACGGCAAGCCCCTTCCCCAAACACACCTGCAGAGGAGCAGGGAGCCCAGCTAGGACCAGGCTGGCCTTGCCCCAGGAAGCTTTCTGTGCCTGGCCCTGTGCCACGCCATGCCAGCCCTGGTGGACAAGGGGCTCCTTGTCTGCTCAGCAGCCAAACCCACAGTCACAGCAGGTCTGCAAAAATCCTTTGCACTTACAAATCTGACATTTCAGACTAAAATGCCAGAGTTATGGGAAACAAAGGCCATCCTCAGCTCTTTCTGCAGCACTCTGAGTTAGCTTGGGCAAGCCTAAGTCCTGATGGAGGTGGCCTTGGAAGCCAAGTGGATGGCTCCTGAAGGTGGTGCTCACCATCGAAAGGGCTGGGCTATCTTGTCCATAGTGTTCAGTCTGGGTAATTGCATCTTTCAGGTCCTGTATGAGAGAAAAATGTGTGCAACAGAGCACCCCTGGAGAGAAGCAAGGGCTGGGGTGTGGGTCAGGAGCGAGCAAAGGACCAGCCCAGAGCTGACAGCCACACTGAAGGGACTGGCAGGGGGCTTCAAGCAGGGCTTCCAGCAGGACAGGCTGGGTGGTTTACCAAGCCTCACGCTGCCAGGAGGGGTGGGCAGGCACAGAGGTGGTCAGGCACAGGTTTGTGTCCAGTATGGAAGGAAATGTGCGACCTGAAGCTTTTTGTGCCAGTTGTGGGAAGCCCCACAGCAGCCAAAGGCTACTTCTTTGCTCACTCAAAAGAGCCTAAGGAGACTGAGTTTGCCCAGCCTGCAGGCATTCCCAGGGCAGCCCTGGTGTCTCCATCAACACACACACGGTCTGCCTACATATCTGCAGTGATCCTAACACCTAAGAACCATCCAGGGCCATGGGTACCTGTCCACACATATGTGCACAGAGTCACAGAACAGCAGGGGTTGAAAGGGACCTCTGGAGATCATGGAGTCCAACCCCTCTGCCAAGGCAGGTTCACCTAGAGAAGGTCACACAGGAACACATCCAGGTGGGTTTGGAATGTCTCCAGAGATGAAGACTCCTCTCTGGGTGGAGCCTGCTCCAGGGTTCCATCACCCTTACATACAGAAGTTCCTCCTCATGTTTGGATGGGACTTCTTGTGTTCCAGTTTGTGCCCATTACCCCCTTGTGCTGCCACTGGGCACCACTCAACACAGACTGGTCCCATCCTCTTGACACCCAGACTTGAAGTATCAATCAGCATTAGTCAGATCCTCCCTCAGTCTGCTCTTTTCCAGCCTAAAAAGCCCCAATTCTCTCAGTCTTTCCTCCTCAGAGAGATGTTCCAATGCCCTCAGCATCTTTGCAGCCTTTTGCTATGCCCTTTCCAGCAAGTCCCTGTCCCTCCTGAATTGGAAAACCCAGAACTGAACCCAGTGCTCCAGATCTGGCCTCACCAATGCAGAGCACAGGGGAAGGACAACTTCCCTTGACCTGTTGGTCACCTCTGCTAATTCTGTCTGCTTGGGCACAGGTGCCTGGGCAGGGCTGGAAACCAGCTCAGATGACTCTGAGCACACATCCCTGCAGAGCTGCCACATCCTTCGGCAAGGGCTGAGGAGCTGTGACCTGTGGAGCTCTGCTGTGCAGTCTTTCCAGAAATGTCACTTTGCTGGCCTGTGGCAGAGGAAATGCAGCACTTACGTTGTGGGCTTTGGTGATGGTAATAGTGAGGCCATCCTGCTTGGGCCTCCTGGAGGTGACAGCCATGCCCTCCTGCTCAGCTCGCTTTTTATCCTCTTCTATTTCCTGAAACACAAGGAGATGCTCACCATCAGCCTCTACCTGGATATCTGCAGATGCTGCAGGCAGACACCCATGGGGAAGGGTAAACAAATCCGCAGAGACAGCTCTGGGTTACCACAGTGTCACACAAACCAGCTCAGACAAGCCAGGCTGGATATCTCCTGCAGGCCTGGGCAGACTCTCTTGGCCAAGACAGGATCAGAGAACCCAGGGGTGTAGCTGGAGAACTCCTCTTGATTCAGAGGGAGAAGCTGCAGTAACCATCAGGCTGCTGCAGCCTCCATTTGCCTTCGTCTGCCTCCTTTCCATGTCATCTTTTGGGCACGTCTGTGTTCCATGGAAACACTGAGACCACTTATGGAAGAGCTTTAACCCATATCCCTGCTCTGGCACAGAAGATAAACTTATTAAAACTCTTGAGGATGCAGTCTGCCATGAATCCAAGAGGATGAGGAGACACTGGGAAGGAGACATGGGGAAAAAAGTCAGAAGAATATGAGGTGAAGGGGAGGGATGGGTCTGATGGAGGTGTAGGAAGATCTGGTGAGCTTGCACCTTGAGTACTGTGTCCAGTATAAGAAACTGAAGGGCTGGAGCAGGTCCAGGGAAGGGCCACAAAGCTGCTGAGGGTTCTGGAGAACAGGTCTGGGGAGGAGCAGCTGAGGGACTTGGGGATTGTTTAGTCTTTAGGAGAGGAGCATGAGGGGAGACCTCATTGCTCTCTACACCCTGAAAGGAGGTTACAGCCAGCTAGGGGCTGGTGTCTTCTCCCAGGTAACAAGTGATAGGACAAGAGGAAACAGCCTGAAGTTGTGCCAAGGGAGACTTAGGTTGGACATTAGGAACAATTTCTTCCCAGAAAGGGTTCTCAGGCATTGGGACATGCTGCTGGGGGACATGGTGGAGTCACTGTCCCTAGGGGTGTTCAAAGAAAACCTTGCAACCTTGTCTAGCAGTCATGGAGGTGTAGGGTAGAAGATTGGGCCTGATGACCTTAGAGGTCTTTCCCAGCCTTTGTAATTCTGTGAGGATGGTAGGATGAGAGGAGATGCTGCAGCCCAAGGTAGGTGTCAGCAAGCCAGCAACGCAGCAGCTGTGACAAAAGACAGAGCTCTGCCCACCTGCTCCCAGGGCTTTCTGATATAAAAAATGGCATCTGTGTCACAAAGTGACTCTGAGCTGAGGACCCCAGCGTGAGCAGGGCTGGGGAAGCCCCTGCAGACTCACCTGGTACCTTCGTATGAGAGCTTCGTTCTTCTTCCGCAGCGCCAAGATCTTCTTGTCGAGCTCAACATCCTTCTGCTCTTTCTTCCTCAGCACTGCATCATCCACAGCAGCATCCTGCCAGCAGAAGCAGCACAGATCTCAGTCATTAAACCAGCAGGATGAAACCTGCCCCTCCTGCCTGGACAGGGTGGGAAGAGAGAGAGTCGTTCCCCACCATTCCTCCCCCATAGAGGAGTGCTGTGTCCTGCAAACTGCCTTTGGCCTGCCAAATTCACCTCCTCTCTTGTTACCACTTCTGACCAGCACTGAGGCAGTTAAGAGCATAAAGCAGTTGCCCCACTTTGGTGGCTGTCAGTTGGCTCCAGAGTTAACACACAGGCAGCCTACTGCTGGTTCAGGTGTTCTCGGGCACAACAGTTCCCCTCCATTCACATGCAGAGAGCACCTTGGGTACCACAGGGGATAACAAAGTGGATCCTTTAAATCCCAGCAGCAGCAGCAGCAGCAGGGAAAATTACTACTGGTGAGCTCCAACCCCCTGGATGATCCATATCATCCAACATCTGCCTGGGGTTTGCACGAAGAGCAAGGTGGCAAGGCTGAGATCTCCATGGCACTGCCTGGTCTATTCCTAAGCAGTTTCCAAGCTCTCCTCATCAGCATGGCATCTGCATGCTGCACAGATCCCACAGCCTTCCCCCTTCCAGCACACTGAGCTAGGTAAAAAACAAAGTGAGACTAAGGAGAGGAGGAGGGAACCCTGAATTTCTGAGCAGGCATTGCACACCTGGGCATTGCTGACCTCACAAATCCAGCACCATCCAAGGTGGAGAAAAGCAAGGAGATGGTCTCCAGGGAGACTTTCCACTACCTGAAGGGGCCTATAGGAGAGATGCAGAGGGGTTTCTTTGACAAAGACATGGAGTGATAGGGCAAGTGGTAGTGGCTTCCAGACTGGAAGAAGATGGATTTGGATTAGACATTAGGAATTCTTCACTATGAAGGTGTTGAGGCACTGGAACTGCCCAGGGAAGTTGTGGAAGCATTCAAAGACAGGTTGGATGGGGCCTTGAGCAACCTGGTCTAGTAGATGTCCCTGCCCATGGCAGCAGGTTGAAACTAGATGATCTTAAAGGTTCTATGATTCTATGATGCTGGAGTGTGTCCAGAGAAGGGCCACAAGGATGCTCAGAGGGCTGCAGCACCTCTGCTGTGAGCACAGACTGAAAGAGTTGGGGCTGTGCAGGCTGGAGAAGAGGAGGCTCCCAGGTGACCTTCTTGTGGCCTTCCAGCATCTGAAGGGGACCTACAGAAAGGCTGGGGATGGACTTTCTAGGCTATGAGGGAGTGACAGGACTAGGGGGAATGGAGCAAAGCTGGAGGTGGGGAGATTCAGACTGGAGGTGAGGAGGAAGTTGTTGAGCATGAGAGTGGTGAGAGGCTGGAATGGGTTGCCCCTGCAGGGAGGTGTTTGGGGCCAGATCCCTGGAGGTGTTTGCGGCCAGGCTGGCTGAGGCTGTGGGCAGCCTGCTCTAGGGTAGGGTGTCCCTGGGCATGGCAGGGGGGTTGGAACTGGCTGATCCTTGTGGTCTCTTCCAACCTTGACTGATTCTATGATTCTCTGATTCTATGAGTCTGTGATCTTCACTCCTATCTCCAGTGAGGTTTTCTGCCTGTGCTGGTTTAAGAGCCCTCTCCAAGGCTGCTCTGCCAGCACAGGCAGCACTTTTTCAGGTGGAACAACAGGGACATTTAAAGCACCTCCACACCTTCTCCTGATGCACAATGGGATTCTGCCAAAGTCTGCAGGAGAATTAAATGTGCTTTGCCATTGTCATCCACCGACCAGGTGAGGAGATGGCTTGAATGGGCAGAAACTCTTCCAGGGCCAGCTTGCAAGGCTGACTAAGCCTTTACCTGAAGAGAAGCTTCTCTATGAGCACCAAATTGGTAGCTTTCCTGTTTGCTGTTTGGGTGTTGGCTGCCTGAGGGTAGGATCAAACTGGTGCATGGCCTCCATCACACCCTTTTCATCTCCAAATTCCTTTGAAGGAGGGCTGGCAGAGCTGTCAGCTCAGAGAGGAGTTTGACATTCCTGCCCAGGTTCTGTTTGTGCCCTTCTCTTTCCAGAGGCATAGGGTGGAAAGGAGCTGTGGGGCTGCCTGCCCTCTCCATGCATCTGTCAGCACTTTGTTTGCACTGCAGCACAGCAGCACGGGGGGGAAAGTGGGTGGGCTCTCCATTTCCAGCTGGAGACCAGTCACTGGCAGGGGAAGTTTTGCTGGTATTCAGCACTTCTCCTCCTCTCCATTGATGAAGCCATCCATGGATCACTCTCAGCACAATTTGCTTTATGCAATCACAGAATTCTTTGGGTTGGAAGAGACCTCTAAGATCGTCGAGTTCAACTATCAACCTAACACTGCAATGGGCTTTAAACCCTGTCCTCAGGTGCACCCCCCCCAAAAAAAAAAACAAAAAACCTGTTTCACCTCCCCAGAGGAAGGCATGAGGGTGATTTGAAGGCTGGAGCACCTCTCCTGTGACAACAGGCTGAGGAAATTGGGGTTGTTCACCCTGGAGAAGAGAAGGCTCCAGGGAGACACAGTATCTCCCTGGAGATACTGGGGAGGGACTTTTGACAAGGGCTTGTAGTGACAGGATGAGAGATGATGGCTTTGAGCTGGAAGGGGGGAGACTGAGGCTAGAGATGAGGAAGAAATTCTTTCCAGTGAGGGTGGTCACACACTGGAACAGGTTGCCCAGGGAGGCTGTGGATGCCCCTTCTCTGGAGGTGTTCAAGGCCAACCTGGTCTAGGGCAGGTGTCCCTGCTCATGGCAGGGGGGGGCTGGAACTAGATGACCTTTAAGGTCCTTTCCAACTCAGGCCATTCTATAACTGTAAGGAAAGCTGGGGATGAGAGGTGGCCCTGCCCCAGACCCGCCGGGCCAGGGAGCAGTGCAGAAGCTGCCAGCAGCATGTGGAGCTCAGGCAGCAGCTCCGGGGCTGCCCCATTGTATGCTTCCAGCCAAGTCAGCGCTTGCTCATCTGCCGCTCGCAGCCGGACGGTCACAGGGGGCCCTGCCCGCTCCCCTGCTTCTGGAACACATCCACCACCCCAGCCCCTGCCCGGGGCTGATGACCAGCATGGAAAGGGACTCCTGGGTGCCCTCCCCAGAGAAAAGCTCTTCCGGGGAGCCCCGGTGCCCATATGTCACAGCCACCCAGAGTTATAAACGGCTCTGGCACAGCAAAGCTGCCAAGGGCTCTGAATCCCAAAGCAGCGCAGCCTGATGCCTGCTGGCCAGGGGGGCAGCGCAGGGCAGGCCAAGCGGAGGCCTCCTGCTACGGCAAACAGAAATTGCCACCCAAGGAGGAGTAGGCAGGCAGCAGCTCCGTGCCCCGGCCCGGTGCCGCCTGCTGGCCCTGCCGTGCCCCCGCGCCCGGCCGGGACGCGCACGGCTCAGGGGGGCTCAGCGGACCTTGCCCCAGGCTCTCCGGACGCCTTGCCCCAGGCTCTCCGAACGCCTTGCCCCAGGCTCTGCGGACCTTGCCCCAGGCTCTGCGGACCTTGCCCCAGGCTCAGCGGACCTTGCCCCAGGCTCTCCGAACGCCTTGCCCCAGGCTCTCCGAACGCCTTGCCCCAGGCTCTGCGGACCTTGCCCCAGGCTCTCCGGACGCCTTGCCCCAGGCTCTCCGGGCTGCGTTCCCCCACGGAGCTCCACCGCCTCCTGCTTCGGCAGGAGCCGGGAGGCGGCAGGGCCGGGCGAGCGCGGCAGGGAAGGCAGGGGGTGGGGGGCAGGGAAGCAGGGCCCTCAGCTAACCCTCTGCTGCGTAGGCGAATCCATCCGCTCTGCCTACGGAATAGCCTCGGCCGGGCTAGCCGAGATCCAGCGCTGCCCGCCTCTCGTTCGGCACCCACCCCGCTCTGCCACCCTCCCGGCGGCCACACTGCCCTCGGCCAGGCACCGCAGCCTGCCGCTGCCGCCGACTCGCAAACCCTGGCACCCCAAAGCCGCCCCCCGCCGATGCGGCGTCTGCTCGCTCCCCCCTGCCTGCCAGCAGCCGGGCCGGGAGGGGACGACGACAAAGCGGCAACCACCCAAAGGCCAGCCTGAAGGAGACCAGTGCGAGCCCTCCGCTGGCGCCTTGGTCGCTTTTCCTGGGGGGTGTGCGGGGGGTGTGCGCAGGGACCCCAGCAGCCCTCGCCCCTCCCGGGCCCCAGGAAGGCAGCACTCACAGCTCGGTGCATGTTGGACGTCGGCGGCAGCGCCCGGCGGATTCCAGAGCAGAGCTAAAAGAGGAGAGCCATCAGACGGCCTCCCAGCACTGGTTGCACAGCCTACAAGATCATGTTTTGATTACAAAAGCCTCGTCTGGGCTCCCAGCCAACAGCACTGGCTGCCTAATATACCCGGCACAGACAGGGTTTGGAGAGCCTGTGTCCTCCTCTCTCCAACCTCGCTCTCTTTCTAAAAGAAACACTCCCCCTTCCCTCCCCACCAGAAAAAAAAAAAAAAAAAATCCTTTTAACTTGGTGATGCCACCAGCCCTGGTTCAAAGAGGAGGAGAGCTGGGTGAGCAACGAAAAATGGAGCAGGGAAGCAGCTCAGCTTCACTCTCTGACCATTCCTGGGGTCACAGAATCATAGAATGCTTCTGGTTGGAAAAGCTCTCTAAGAGCATAGAATCAGTCAGGGTTGGAAGGGACCACAAGGATCAGCCAGTTCCAACCCCCCTGCCATGCCCAGGGACACCCTACCCTAGAGCAGGCTGCCCACAGCCTCAGCCAGCCTGGCCAAAAACACCTCCAGGGATCTGGCCCCAAACACCCACCCTGGGCAACCCATTCCAGGCTCTCACCACTCTCATGCTCAACAACTTCCTCCTCACTTCCAATCTGAATCTCCCCACCTCCATATTTGCTCCATTCCCCCTAGTCCTGTCACTCCCTGAGAGCCTAAAAAGTCCTTCCCCAGCTTTTTTGTAGCCCCCTTCAGATCCTGGAAGGCCACAAGAAGGTCACCTGGGAGCCTCCTCTTCTCCAGCCTCAACAGCCCCAACTTTTTCAGTCTGTTCTCATAGCAGAGGTGCTGCAGCCCTCTGAGCATCCTCGTGGCACTTCTTTGGACACACTCCAGCATCTCCACATCCCTCTTGTAATAGGGGCTCCAGAACTGGATGCAGTACTTCAGGTGGGGTCTCACCAGATCTTTGGGGTTGTGTTGTTTGTCACATGTGTTTAGCTGCATACCTGCCAGGGTGCTAAAGTCACAAAAGCACAGAATGATAGGGGCTGAAAGGGACCTCTGCAGGTCAGGTCTAATCCCCCTGGCCAAGGTAGGGTCACCCACAGCAGGTTGGACAGAACATCATCCAGGGTAGGCTTTGAATGTCTCCAGAGATGGAGACTTCAGCACTTGTCTGGGCAGCCTGTTCCAGTGCTCTGTTACTGTCAACATAAAAGCTCTTCCTCATGTTTAGGTGGAACTTCTTATGCTCAAGTTTTTGTCCTTTACCTCTCGTCCTGTCACTGGGCACCACTGAACAAAGGCTGGTGCCACCCTCCTGATGCCCAGCCTTTAAGTATTGACCAGCACTGCTCAGATTCCCTCTCAGGTCTTCTCCAGGCCAAAAAGTCCCAAGACCCTCAGCCTTTCTTTATGAGAGAGATTTTCTCTTTCCCCTATCATCTTCATAGCCCTCTGCTGCACCATCTCAGCAGTTCTCTGTCCCTCTTGAACTGGGAACCCCAGAACTGGACCCAGGACTCCAGTTATGGCCTCACCAGGGCAGTTTAAAGGAGGAGGAGAACGTCCCTCAGCTGCTGGGCACATTCCTCTTGAGACACCCCAGTGTGCCATTGGCCTACTTGGCTTCTGCTGCAGTGAGTACCACCAGCAGCCTCCACGGTCTGCACACTCATTCCCTCTGTTGATTGTGGGGCTGGGAGGACACTGAGCCCAGAATGTCTCCTGAATGTGAGCTGGGCATGAGCCTCCACAGAAAAAGAAGTGCTGGATTTGCATCTTTCTGATTTTGATATTCTCCAGCAGAGTCCATGGGACAAGAGAGATGTGGACATGCTGGAGCATGTCCAGAGAAGGGCCACGAGGATGCTCAGAGGGCTGCAGCACCTCTGCTATGAGGACAGACTGAAAGAGTTGGGGCCCACCAAGATTGATGCACACCTCAATCTTAATGAGGGCCTTGCTATGGTCATATGTTGAAAACATCCAGCAAGCCCACTGCTGGTACCTCTCCCACCTCAGACCTCTGAGTAGGTCAGATGCTCAAAACATCCAAAGAGGTCAACCTGAAACTCAACTTGGTCCAAGGGAAGCCTTCAAAAGGCTGAGGAACTCTCAGTCTGCCCCTCCTCTGCACAAAACTCTGGAAGGTCAGTGCTCACAGCATCCAAAACATTCAGCCTGAAGCTCAATTTGGTTCAAGGGAAGCTTTCAAAAGGCTTTGAAGACCTCTGAGTCTGCCCTTCCTCTCTGCAGAACTCCAGCCGTGGGAGATCAGGGCTCAGGCACTAAAGAAATTGGCTTAGTGAAAGAGCTTAGAGGGAAAGAGTGACCCACATTAATTAGTAGCTACTCAAATGATGAGAGGAAATTGAAACCATTTCCCAGGCAGTGGCTCTGGACTCAGGCTTAATGAAGGAAATGAAGACTCTGCCATGGATGGGAAAAATACAGCAGAGCTTTGCTGGAGCCCAAGTGCTGGTCAGGAAGTGTGTGGTGGACAACCCGTGCAGGAGTTGTGAGCCACATGGGGCTTTCTCTTGTCCTAGGAACACAGGGTGGTGCTGCCTTGGGTTTCCAAGCTGGCACAGTCTCAGGTGGGTAAGCACCACGGGCAGCTGGGTCCATAGTGCTACCCATGGATCACAGCAGGTGAGAGAAGACCATGTCATGCCCAAGCTGTCCAGGCTCCAGCTAAGTGCTTACAAGGAGCTCCTACAGACCTCTCAGTCATGGTGGCCTAGGTCTCTGCTGTTACTGATGATGTGGCCAAGCTCTTCCAGCCAGGAGCAGTGCCATGAGCAGGCACAAAGAGCCCCCAAGTGCCTTTGCCTTTGCTGATGTCCCTGGAGAGCTGCAGCTCCCTGCAGGGCAGCGTCAGCTGCTCCACTGCCCTCAACACAAATTGCTGCCACTGCTTTACCGTGTCTGAGTGGCACAAGTGACAAGCAGCACAGAACCCCAGCGTGGGCCCCAAACCAGCCTGTTCTGCCCCACTGCTCAGGCTGCAGATGCTGCTCCCTTGGCTGGGATCTTCCTTGTGGTGCCTTCCAACCCTGACTGATCCTATGATTCTATGAATCCACAACCTCCCCACCCCAGGACAGCGTTCAGCAGCTGGTTGGAAATGCTGGCCCACATTTTGACAGCAGGATTATTTGTTTCTTCAGGGGCAGAAGGAAACGATCTGATGCCCCAGTGAACCCAAGCCCAGCTGCCCTGGGAAGCATTCCTGGCATGTTTTCATCGGCCCTTCCACCTCAGCTGGAAACTTTCCTTCCTTCTCCCTCTGCTCTCTGTGGAGCTCCTCCAAAGCCACTCAGTCCCATGCTGCTGCTTCTCCCGAGTGCACTTCACCCAACTTCGTCTTGGCTTCTCTCCATCTTCTGCACGACTTCCATTTAGTCAACAGATGGCACTCGGGAACTGCTGGGAGAAGCTGGGAGCCAGGTGCCAAGAAGTGCATTGTGGCAGCAGCCTGAAGCCTGCCTGCACGCCCGGGGAAGCTGCTTGGATACGGTGCGCTGGGGCTGCAGAGAAGCTACACGGGAGAGTGTCTCAGGTGCTCCGGCAAGCTGCTGTCTGCAGCGATGAGCTCACAGGTGAGGCTGCCCAAGGCTCCTGAGCAGGACCAGCCAACTCTCTCCACGCCTGTGGGACAGAGGGAGGGGTGGGAACCTGCACTCCTGCTGGCCTGGAGGCAATAAGCACAGAGCAAACTCCCCCACAAGAAACAAACTCCACCTCAGCCTCCCTCCTTTACTCCCTGCTCTGGTCCTGCAGCTGCAGGGTAAGGAGGAGTTTGAGGAGCTTCCTCCAGCCAGCCAGGACAAGGGCCAGCACATTCCCTAGACTGGGAGGAGGGACCAGGCAGAAAGCTTAAAGCAGCTCTAGCTGCAGACTCCCAGGGATCAAAGGACTGCTGAGCTACCACTCTTTAAACGTGTCAATATGCAATTAACCTGAAGATCACCAAAGGTGGTCCAAGGATGGAGTGGTCCCTCTTGAGATCACCCATGAAGCTCATAGCTGCTGGCACCAAGAAGCTGCCTTCCCACAGCCCTCTAAGGCTGTTCAGAGCAGTGCTGCTCCCCTCTGTCTGACCCTTCCTGCACATCAACCCAGCCCACAGGTGCCCCAAAACCTGTGCCCACCTGTGCTTAAAGCCACCTTGAACAACTCCCTATCTCCTCACCTCCCCTGACTTGCTCTGCTCCTGAAAAAGCCTCATCCTTCTAGTGTAGGGCCTCTGAAGCTGAGCAGACAATAAGAGGATTTGTCCTCATAGTTCTTCCCACCTCCAGACACGTATGGCAGGGCCAAGTGTGGGTTTGCTGACCTCGTTTGCCAGCCTAGCCTTCAGATGGAGGACACAGGAGCTCGGGAGGGGTGCCAGACTGTGGGAAGTGGCCAGGACAGCCAGTCAGGCAGGTTCTCTTCATCTTTCATGGAAATGTAGTCCTTGGGGAAGACATGGAGAGCTGCAGACAGCAGCTGGTTCACCCTGGCTGAAAGCTATCATCAGCAGGGGCCAAGGGAGGTTTCTCCAGCCCAGCCCATGGCTCAAATGCAGATCTAGGAGGACGTGGGCAGCCCAGTGGCCTGTTGGCTTGTGGCTCACAAGAGCTTACCCAGAGCTCCTGACACGGTCATGTGCCCTTTGTGAGCTACAGAAAGTCAAAGCTGCTCAGCACAGAGCTGCTCTGGGGCTGCACCAGCAGCAAGGTGACCCACTTTCAGTCTGCAGCAGGAAGAGAGAAGTAGCAAACTCAGCAGCTGTTCCCCTGGCCAATGAGCACCTTTCATCCCCATCAAGCTCAGTGAGAACCTAGCAAACCATTTCACTTCCCTTCACCAGGAGAACTCCAAAGCAAACTCCAGTGACCAACCTTGGCTCCAGGATCTAAAGCAGACTGAGGAGTCTCCGTGGGCTCCAGCAGGGTCACGTCACAGTGGTGCTGCATGGGCTCTGTTGGGGCTGAGGCCACAGGGAGGTGGGTGCCTCTTGCACAGGGTCAAGGAGTGGAGCTGATGTGGACAGCAAACCCAGGAAAAGGGCAAGGAGCAGCCCGTGAGAGGCACAGAGACACCTGAGAAAGGAGGAGGTGAAAAGGGGAGTCAAGCTGGCAATTAAATATTAAAGGAGCAGTTCAGCAATAATGAATAGCTGGGTGGGGAGAAAGGGTGGAGGTGCACGAAGCAGACACTTGCTGTGCTGAGCCTGGCTTGGCTGAGTGCTCCACTCAAGTGGCAGAAAGCTCTTGAAGCTGCAGACAATCCAGGCTCCAGCAGATGGAAATCATGACCCAAGAGGGTCAATTAAACCCCAGCTGGAGATGCTGGTCCTTCTCCCAGCTATAGGCAGAGCTTCAGACACATTAGCCTTAGTCCAACCCTGTCATGAGCTGAGCTCAGGTTGTGAAAAGTTTCTATCTCATTTGTTGAGGTCTAGGAGGAGACCACAGCACTCCTCCTGGGCAGGGGGGTGGAGGGGTCCTAACTGAACACACTCAGAAAAGCCCCTGAGGAGCCATCACAGCCACAGGCCCTGTCCTTACTTTTCTCTAAGCATCCACTGCAGGGCTCTGTGTGGGCTCCTGAGGAATGTAGACGTGCTCAGGTGGCCAAGAAGGCCAACAGCATCCTAGCCTGAGACCATGAGTAGGAGTTGGGATTCTGGGATGTCTCGGGATGCTGGGAGGGAACTTGCTGACTGTCACTCACACTGGGAAATGGTGTGAACATATGTGCTGCCTCGGAGCCAACGTGGCTGTGCTCCCAGCACAATGCACCACTGAACGTGGAACAATAGAGCCACAGTGAGGTTGTCCTTGCCAAAGCAGCACTGACTGGGGCCTCCTACCCCTTCAAACCCACAGCGAGGCCATCACATCCCTCAACTGCTTCAGTTTGCAGTGTTTCTGGTGCCCAGAAACAGGATTACCACATACCTGGGACCTCCTCAAGCCCTGGAATTGTGTCAAAGGTTTTCAGCACTGCAGGAACTTCACAGTCACCTCGAAAAGCAGAGGAGGATGCTGCATGGACCTCTCCTTCCTGTGCTACATGCGCCCTGGGAACGTGTGATGGACAGAAACATGTTTCTCTCTCTGCACTGAAGAAGTGGGGAGCTGCACTCAGCTGCACCAGCAGCTCTGGCCAGTGAAGGTGAGTGGGGGCTCCATCTGCCAACTCAGCACCGGCCCCACCATGGCCTCATGCTCTGGTTTAGGAAGCAATTTCACAGCTGAGACCACAGGAGGTTTATGAAGCAGAAGAGACCAGGACTGGAAATGGACCCATGGAAAGCTTCCAGGATGGGAGGGAGGTGCCTGGCACACTCTGGGTGGCTTTGAGGAGCAAAAATACCCTTGCTGGTTGATTGATCCACGGAGCAGCAACAGGCCAGGGCTGTAGATCTGTGAGATGGTGGAAACCAGCAGCTGCTCTAAACCACAGCAGCTGTGCAGTCATCTCCAGCCTTGCCTTGGCTATGGTGACAACAAGGCTCAGCTGTCCACCAGCCTCCTAATAAGGGTGGTTTTGTACTGCCCATAACATTGTGGTGTTCACCACTGCAAGCAGTCAGCCTGGTGTGTGGTGTTCCTGAGGCCCAGCATAGCATTATCTGCAGCAGGAGAGGCAGAGGCACAAACTTGAACATGAGAAGTTCCATCTAAGCATGAGGAGGATCCTCTTTAATTTAAGGGTGAGGGAACCCTGGAGCAGGCTGCCTAGAGAGGTGGTGGAGTCTCCATCACTGAAGATATCCAAGCCCCACCTGGACATGTTCCTGTGTGACCTTCTCTAGGTGACCCTGCCTTGGGTCCCCAGAGGTCCCTTCCAACCCCTACCATTCTGGGTTTCTGTGTGATTCTGGCCACATCCAAAGCGATGGACCCAGGCCACTCTGTCTCCAGCCTGCTGACTCACCCATCATGGTTTGCCAAGCACTGGGGAAGAAAACATTCCTCTGGATGAAGCTCAGACTGGAGGAATTGTCTCCTTGCCATCATTTCTGTTCCTAAAACAGTTTGGGGGCCCCATTTGCTCACTCTCAGGCTTTTCTCTGTAGAGGGATGAAATCTTGAGATCAGCCTCCCTCAGAATGGCACTGAGATCTGCTCCTCCGGTCTCAAACTGGCCAAGCACACAAAAGCCACAGAGGGACAATGTCCTAGATGGCAACAGGCACTGGAGACAGCATTGGCTTCTTGGTGGCGCACACTGATGGGCACAGGCAGATCCTGCTCTGCTGCAGTGCAGGGGAAGAGCCAAGGAAATTCTGGAGAAAATTACTCCTGGCTCCAGGAATTTGGCCACCAGAGCTGCTGCCTCCCACCCACTGCAGGTGGCTGCAAGCCCAGGCAGCAGGCCCAGGCATGGGTTTAGGAGG
Organism: Psilopogon haemacephalus; assembly: GCA_013396835.1. Classification (NCBI taxonomy): domain Eukaryota; kingdom Metazoa; phylum Chordata; class Aves; order Piciformes; family Megalaimidae; genus Psilopogon; species Psilopogon haemacephalus. Next base: position 149,002 of record VWZI01008467.1, on the reverse strand, counting down.
AGCTCCTGCTCCATGCCAGCCACCTCCTTGGATGTAGATGGGGCAGCAGGAAGGCAGCACACAGTGGTCTGTGGCCATGGGTTGCCAGGAGGACTGCAGGACTTGCTGCTCCTCTCCTCCACTGGCACTGGCATCTTGCAAAGCCAGACCTACACAGAGCAGAGTAGAGAAGCAGCCACAGCTGGAGCACTGGGTCCAGTTCTGGTCTGTGGCCATGGGTTGCCAGGAGGACTGCAGGACTTGCTGCTCCTCTCCTCCACTGGCGTCTTGCAAAGCCAGACCCACATGGAGCAGAGTGGAGAGACAGCCACAGGTGGAGCACTGGGTCCAGTTCTGGGCTCCCCAGTTCACAAGAGACCAGGAACTACCAGAGAGAGCCCAATGGAGGCTCCAAAGATGCTGAGGGGCCTGGAGCATCTCTGTGAGGAGGAAAGGCTGAAGGACCTGGGGCTGCATGGCCTGGAGATGAGCAGCCTGGCAGGGAAGGGTCTCAATGCTCAGCAAGAGCTAAAGGCTTCACCTTCCTAAAGGTCAAGATAATAGGGCCAGACTCTTACCAGTGATGCCCAGCAATGGGACAAGGGGCAACAGGAACAAACTGGAACCCAGGAGGTTCTACCTGGCCATGAGGAGAAACTACTTTGGTGTGAGGGTGCTGGAGCCCTGGAGAAGGCTGCCCAGAGAGATTGTGGAGTCTCCTTTTCTGGAGATATTCCAGACCCACCTGACCATTGTGATCCTGGATGAGCTGGTTGAACAGTGAGGCTGGACTGGATGATCTCCAGAGGTCCCTTCCAACCTCCACCATGGCAGGGTTTGGGGATCATGCAGAGAGAATGGGTAGAATGTGACAGAAGGTGTTTGCCCTGCCTCTCCCAGAGCTGTGCTTTCTAACACTTCCCATGTCTGACCAGCTCAGCATTTCACTAGCAGAGGTTTCAAGCCCTGCTTGTGGAGCTCAAGCCCTGAGCCAGCAAGCTTTCTGCTCTTGGAGTGTGTTCCTGAAATAAGAAGTACTTGATGGATGCCTGAAGTTTTTAAGGGTCAGCAGCAGAAAGTTGCTGTCTCAGAGGGTTTTTCTGCAGCACAGCAGCTTCACAAACCAGCCTGAGCTGTGTCTTACATCACCCCCAGAGCATCTCTGTCCCATTCACCTGTTCAGTGTCTTGCAGCGAGGGTGGGGAGACACTGAAACAGGTTGCCCAGGGGAAGCTGTGGATGCTCTCTCCCTAGAGGTGTTCCAGACTAGGCTGGATGGGGCCTTGAGCACCCTGGTCTAGTGGAAGGTGTCCCTGCCCATGGCAGAGGTTTGAAACTCAATGATCTCTAAGGTCCACTCCAACCCAACCCATTCTATGATTCTGTGATGCATTTGCTCTCTCCTTTCTCCTTCTCCTCATTTATGTGCTCACCTTCTTTTTTTTTTCTCTTTTCCTTTTTTCCACATGTGCCCATTCCTGCCTTTTCTGTATTCCTGACCCTACATCTTTTTTCTTTTTCCCTCCTCTATTTTTCCTCTTTGCTTCTACTTTCTCCCCCCTCCCCGCCCCCATCTCTCTCTCTCTCTCTGTCCTTCTTGTTCACCCTCCTCCACCTTCATGTCGCAGGGACACCAGGGACCAGCTGGACCTGTCTGACACTGGCAAGTCTCAGATGGGGGTTGCCATGGCAAAGACCCAGCTCCTGTGCTGATGAAGAGTGGGAAAAAATAAAGCCAGGGTGAGGCAGGAGCAACTGCTCCAGCCCCGGCCGGGTAGCAACAGCCCCGAGAGTGATGTGGGCAGCCCAGGTACTGCCTCCTGCAGCGCATCACAGCTCAGAGGCAGCAGGGGCCCTGCTGCTGACCCCCCAACGAGGGCAATTCAAGATAGGAATCCATGCTGGCTACTTTGCAGGGCAGAAAGGGAAGCTGCCAGGCTGGGGGAGTGGAGGAGCAGGATCACCCCCGCTTCACAGACAGGGAAGCTGCGAGATGTGGCTGCCTGTCAGCAGCAGGGGGGTGTTTGCGGCTCAGCCTCTTCCCACCCCGCCTGGCAGCTCGCAGGGCTTTATTGTTGTCGGGGCTGAGGCAAGGATTGTTATTTAGCCTCGGGAGGAGAGGAAAGGAAATGGCACCGTGGTAATGTCAGCCAATCTCCTCAGCAGATACCAGGTTTCAGCCTTTCCTGCTGGGCCACACAAAACGCATTGCTCTGCAGCAGCTCCCCTCAGGTGCCCAATCCTGCCAGGGAAGGCTCCTCTCAGGATCCTGATCCTGCCAGGGAAGGCTCCTCTCAGGATCCTGATCCTGCCAGGGAAGGCTCCTCTCAGGATCCTGATCCTGCCAGGGAAGGCTCCTCTCAGGATCCTGATCCTGCCAGGGAAGGCTCCTCTCAGGATCCTGATCCTGCCAGGGAAGGCTCCTCTCAGGTGCCTGATCCTGCCAGGGAAGGCTCCTCTCGGGTGCCTGATCCTGCCAGGGAAGGCTCCTCTCGGGTGCCTGATCCTGCCAGGGAATGGACTTTTCTGTGGCTAATGCTGAGAGCAGCAGGCTGGGCCCCTGGGGGCAGGCAGCAACCTATGCCCCAGCCCAGAAGGGGTCACCTCAGAATCACAGAATACCTGGATTTGGAAAAGCTGTTCAAGATCATCTAGTCCAACCCCTGGCCCAGCACTCTAAAGTCACCACTGTCCTGGACACCTCAGATTAATTCCTTCTCTCTCTTCCCCCCTCTATTGGTTTTGGATAGGAGGAGAAGGTGAGAAATTGCTTCCCCGCCCCTGCCCTGAGGGTTTGCAAGGGGCAGAGCAGAGCAACCTTTGGCACCACCCAGGGCTTCGAGCTCGCTGTTGGCTGAGTTTTGGCACCCTCTGTGTATTGGCAAATGAACATCTTGGCAGGAAAGGCTGAAACAGGCAATGGCAAAGGAGTGAGTGGCTCCTGCCTGAGAGGCCTGCCTGAAGGCTCCTGCCTGAGAGGTGCCCGCCTGAGAGATGCCTGCCTGAGAGATACCTGCCTGAGAGATGCCTGCCTGAGAGATACCTGCCTGAGAGATGCCTGCCTGAGAGATACCTGCATGAGAGGTGCCTGTCTGAGAGGTGCCCGCCTGAGAGGTGCCCACCTGAAGGCTCCTGCCTGAGAGATGCCTGCCTGAGAGGTGCCCACCTGAAGGCTTCTGCCTGAGAGATGCCTGCCTGAGAGATACCTGCATGAGAGGTGCCTGCCTGAAGGTGCCCGCCTGAGAGGTGCCCGCCTGAAGGCTCCCGCCTGAAGGTGCCCACCTGAGAGGTGCCTGCCTGAAGGCTCCCGTCTGAGGGCTCCCACCTGAGAGTTGCCCACCTGAAGGCTCCTGCCTGAGAGGTGCCCACCTGAAGGCGCCCACCTGAGTGGTGCCTGCCTGAAGGCTCCTGCCTGAGAGGTGCCTGCCTGAGAGAGGTGCCCGTATGAAGGCTTCCACCTGAGAGATAGCTGCCTGAAGGCTCCTGCCTGAGAGGCACCCGCCTGAAAGGTGCCTGCATGAGAGATGCCTGCACGGCTCTTGTGTTTGTACTGTCCCTGCCTTTCGGCCAGTCCCGCACTCTGCACTGCCCTGCGGCTTTGCAGGCTCGGCAAGTCCTGTGTCCCTTTAGAGAGGGTGGCCGGCGGCAGCCGGACCCCGCTCCTCTGGCTGGCTCTTCCCTGGCTATGTCCTGACGGAGGGGCTGAAGCAGCTCCGCTCTCCCTCGCCGCAGCCGGGGGCAGCGATTCCCACCGAGCTCTGCCTCGTGGTATGCGGATATTTGAAATCCGAGACTTCGCCTCTGGAATCCAACTGGATACTGTTTATAGCCAGAACCAATGGAGCCGCAGCGAGAACACCAGCAAGGATTCCACCACCAGCATCATCCTCCTCAGCGTCGCGGGTAAGCTGCCGTGCCCTTAGTTCTCTCCTTAAGTCATACTGATAAGGGGGTAAGGAGCTGTTTATACAATGGTTTAGGTTGGAAGAGACCTCAAAGATCATCCAGTTCCAACCCCCCTGTGCCACAGGCAGGGACACCTCCCACTAGATCAGGTCGCTCAAGACCTCATCCAGCCTGGCCTTGTATTATAGCTCAGCCTTTTCCATTTTCTGCCTTCCTAAAGCTCTCAATTTGTTCCGTGGCACCTTCTGAAGTCTGGGGTTTTTTTTTCCCCTCACAGTGTAATTGAAACCTGTTAATAAATGGAAAGTGATCTCTGTGTGTAGTCGAAGGGTGAGGGTTCCTGGGAATAAAATAATTGTGGTTTTATTATAGTTCCCGATTCAGCCAGATCAATCCCCCTGCCCTTCACAACGGCCATTAAACCATGTCCCTAAACACCAGACCCACACATCATTCCAGTATCAGGGCTGGGGACCACACCACTGCCCTGGGCAGACCATTCCAATGCTTGACAACCCTTTCAGTGAAGATCCAGTGAAGGTTCACTGTGGCCCTCTGGATGTGAGCTGCGCCCTGTGACCCAGCCCAGGAGGAATTGCCACACAGGGATCCTGTGGCTCTGAGCAGCACTCAGGGATCATCACCTGGGACATGGAACTGCTGGAGAGGGTCCAGAGGAGGGCCATGAAGATGATCAGAGGGCTGCAGCACCTCTGCTATGAAGACAGGCTGAGAGAGTTGGGGCTCTGCAGCCTGCAGAAGAGAAGGCTTCGAGGAGACCTTAGAGTAGCCTTCCAGTATCTGAAGGGGGCTACAGGAAGGCTGGGGAGGGACTATTCACAAGGTCTTGTAATGACAGGATGAGGGAGAATGGGTTTAAACTGGCAGAGGGGAGATTTAAAATGGGATGTTAGGAGGAAGTTCTTCACAGTGAGGGTGACGAGGCACTGGCACAGGTTGCCCAGGGAGGTTGTGGCTGCTCCCTCCCTGGAGGTGTTCAAGGCCAGGCTGGATGAGGTCTTGAGTGATCTGATCTAGTGGGAGGTGTCCCTGCCTATGGCACAGGGGGGTTGGAACTGGATGATCTCTGATGTCTCTTCCAACCTAAACCATTCTATGATTCTCTGATTCTATGACATCAGCCTTTGGTTGGAGAGTCACCCACCCTGGCATTAGGAAAAGCTTTTTGTTCTTTAAACTGCCCCTGGGCATTAAGTCATTAAGGCAGGAAGGGCTTACTCTAAGCAGCCAGGGGATTAGTGGGAGTTAGAGGATATTCTGTGCTCTAATACTCTCCCTTTTTGCTTTTGTGTGAAGCAGAGAGGATGCCATCCTCTTGAGAAAGAAGAGCACTGCCACAGCGAGGGCCAGGGACACGGCCCTGAGAAAGGAGAAGGTCATGGCTATGGTCGCGGCCACACATGGGATGATCATAGAATCACACAATCATAGAATCAGTCAGCGTTGGAAGGGACCACAAGGATCAGCCAGTTCCAACCCCCCTGCCATGCCCAGGGACACCCTACCCTAGAGCAGGCTGCCCACAGCCTCAGCCAGCCTGGACAAAAACACCTCCAGGGATCTGGCCCCAAACACCTCCCTGCAGGGGCAACCCATTCCAGCCTCTCACCACTCTCATGCTGAAGAACTTCCTCCTCACCTCCACTCTGAATCTCCCCACCTCCAGCTTTGCTCCATTCCCCCTAGTCCTGTCACTCCCTGACAGCCTCAAAAGTCTCTCCCCAGCTTTTTTTGTAGCCCACTTCAGGTCCTGGAAGGCCACAATAAAGTCACCTTATTGATGAAAAGGGAGAAGTTCACCACCACTTCCACAGCCACACACACACTCAGGCCTTTCCTAGAATGAGGAATGTCACAGGTTTGGGCATGGGAGAGGCTTTAGAGGTTTAGCCACTTCCACAGGCTTAGTGGGAACCTTTCCCTGGGGCACAAGGAGACAGAGCTTGGTGTGATTTCATGGTGCCAATGCACAATGTTATCAAGATCCTGCAAGGAGGGGACTGTGTATGACCTCCTTGTGTTCTTCACACTTCCCACTTGTTTCAAAACTCCCATCTGCTTCAACAAATTGTTACTTCTTCAGTGCTGCTAAATGTAGAAGGTGAACCCAGACTCTTCAAATTGCTGTCCCATGGGACTAGGAGAGGTTCTGGGAACATTCCCTCCACCTTGGCTCTGAATCACAGAATTAACCAGCTTGGAAAAGACCTCCAGGATCATTGAATCCAACCTATCACCTAACCCTTCCAATTAACTAAACCATGGCCTCCTCTTAAACACCTCCAGGGATGGTGACTCCACCACCTCCCCAGACAGCCCATTCCAATGCCAATCACGCTTTCCATGTAGAACTTCTTCCTAACTTCCAGCCTAAACCTGCCCTGGTGCAGCTTGAGACTGTGTCCTCTTGTTCTGTCACTGGGTGCATGGGTGAAGAGCCCAATCCCACCTGGCTACAACCTGCTTTCAGGCAGTTGTGGAGAGCAATGAGGCCTCCCCTGAGCCTCCTCTTCTTCAGGCTGAACAACCTCAGCTCCCTCAGCCCCTTCTGATAGGCTGTGCTCCAGGACCTTAACCAGCCTTGTTGTCCTTCTCATAGAATGGTTTAGGTTGGAAGTGACCTCAAAGCTCAGCCAGTTCCAAACCCCCTGTGCCATAGGCAGGGACACCTCCCACTAGAACAGGTTGCTCCAACCTGTCCTTGAACACCTCCAGGGAGGGAGCAGCCACAAGCTCCCTGGGCAACCCATGCCAGTGTCTCACCACTCTCACTGTAAAGAACTTCGTCCTAACATCCCATTTAAATCTCCCCTCTGCCAGTTTAAACCCCTTACCCCATGTCCCGTCATTACAAGGCTCCTCTTGAGAAGGAGCACAACTCTGCTGAGGGACCTGCCATCCAAAGGGGCTCAGAGAATCATGGAAAAGACCTTTAAGATCACGGAGTGCAACCATTAACTCAACACTCCAAAGTCCACTGCAGTCTCTCAGCACCACCTCTACCTTATCTGTGCCCTGTTTGAGCCCGCAGCCCCCTCTTGCTGCCCCCTCCTTCAAGCTACCTTCCCCCAGGAGCTGCTCGCTGCTGGGGGTGAGCACAGGGAAGGGGAGTTCGTGGCCAAGCAAAACGCTTTGGTCCCGAACTCAGCTTTGGTGCTGAGGGACGCAGGTTAGCAGCAGCCTTGGCAGAGTTAGAGGCGCTTGGGCTGGGTGATCTCAAAGGTCTTTTCCAGCTGAAGGGGTTCTGCGACTCCATTCGCCACCCTGGAGAAGTCCCCAGCCCTCGCTCCACCGGAGCCTGCCTGGAGAAGTCCCCAGCCCTCGCTCCACCGGAGCCTGCCTGGAGAAGTCCCCAGCCCTCGCTCCACCGGAGCCTGCCTGGAGAAGTCCCCAGCCCTCGCTCCACCGGAGCCTGCCTGGAGAAGTCCCCAGCCCTCGCTCCACCGGAGCCTGCCTGGAGAAGTCCCCAGCNGCTCACCGCCCCCGGAGCAGCCCCGGGCCCCGGGGCCCCGCCGCGGCCGCGCCGCCGCCGCCTCGCCCAGGTAGGAGCTGCCGGCGAGGGACTTGGCCCGGGGCAGGTCTGCGGGCCACTAGGGCCACCAAGGCCGAGGGTGGGAGGAAGGGGGCTTCTCTCCCGGTCCCGTGCCCCCGGGGGGCCCGGGTTGCGGCGGGCACCGGCTCTGCGGAGCTGGAGCCGCGGAGCTGCCGGGCTGCCGCCGCTCCCGGCTGCGTGGGGGTGGTGGTGGTCGGTGGGCATTTCCCGGGGCTGGGCCCCGCTGCACAACGAGAGAGCGGGCAGAGCCCCTCGCTGCCCACCCCTCGCGGTCCGGAGGTCTGTAGTGCCCGGTTGGTGTCCCGGTTGCTGCTGCCCGGGGCCAGGCACACCGTGCCAAGCCCACCACCCCGGGAGGGGCTTAGCTGCCCCGCCTGGCCTCCCCGGCAGGTTTGTCCCCTGAAGCACGGTGCCCCTCTGCAGCAAGGGGCAGAGCTGGTTCTGGTGGAGCTCATCATGCTTCAGACCACCCTCTTCGCGCTGGGCTATGGGCTATGGCAAGCTGGTTTTGACTGCAAAGCTCTTCTCCAACCCCCTGCAGCATATGCTGCCTTACCTGGTGTCTCAAACCAGGTTGGCAGCCACAGCCATTGTCATTTTTCTGGAAACGTCACCAAGCCCACGGTGATGGGCAAGGAGCCATCCCCAAGCACATTGTGTTTCATTGGACTGGAGACAACAGACCTTCTGAGCTCTTCAGATTCTCTTTGTCCAGAGTCCACCCTGGGGTCAACAGCATGCAAATCCCTTTCTGACAGCCACAGAGTTTCACTTCTGCCTTCACATCCCCACCTTCCTGGGGGAACCAACAGGGCAGTTGCTTCTCAGTCAGCTCTGAAGGTCTCAGCCAGAGGCTGGTGTGCTTTGGGCTCTGGGTGCTCACTGAGTGGCTTACACAATCCAACCCTGCTTTCAGTCTTGGATACTCAAAGGGGTCAGAGCTATCACCAAAGCCCTGGCAGCCTTGGTTGCCTGAGAGATCTTTGCTCGTTGCAACAGGTCTTTTGAAAGGAATGTTGAAAGTTGGGAGAGTTCAGTTAAATAAATTAATTCAGGCACCTGAAATGGGTGGGATTTGAATTTCCCTCATGGTGCTCACTCGAGAGCTGCCATTCATGCCAATAAAGCACCAGCAGACAGCTCAAACCTACAGGAACACTTCTTCACACAATGCTCCACTGAGAGCAATGTTAGCTCCACAGTGCTCATCCTCTGCCCCCAGCCAGTGCTGCTCATCACCACTGCTCCATTCAGCTGCAGAGAAACAGAGGTGTTTGGAAACACCACCTCTCTGCAGGCTGGGACAGCAAGCTGCTGGTCTCCCTTCTTCTTCTCCTTCCTTTCTGCCCCTATTACAAGAGGGATGTGGACATGCTGGAGTGTGTGCAGAGAAGGGCCACGAGGATGCTCAGAGGTTCTGCAGCACCTCTGCTGTGAGGACAGACTGAAAGAGTTGGGGCTGTGCAGGCTGGAGAAGAGGAGGCTCCCAGGTGATCTTCTTGTGGCCTTCCAGGATCTGAAGGGGGCTACAAAAAAAGCTGGGGAGGGACTTTTTAGGCTCTGAGGGAGTGACGAGGCTAGGGGGAATGGAGCAGAGTTGGAGGTGGGGAGATTCAGATTGGAGGTGAGGAGGAAGTTGTTGAGCATGAGAGTGGTGAGAGGCTGGAATGGGTTGCTGAGGGAGGTGTTTGGGGCCAGATCCCTGGAGGTGTTTGCAGCCAGGCTGGCTGAGGCTGTGGGCAGCCTGCTCTAGGGTAGGGTGTCCCTGGGCATGGCAGGAGGGTTGGAACTGGCTGATCCTTGTGGTCCCTTCCAACCCTGACTGATTCTATGATTCTCTCCCCCACCCTTCCCTTCCCTTTTTGCCTTCAGATCAAGCCTTACAAATCCCATTTCACCAGCAGGCCTCTGAGGCAGCTCAGCCATTTGAGCTCTAAGGGCTGAGTGGGGACCTTGAGCCCCTTGTGCCTGGTAGCATCCCATCACACATTCCAGCAGCCAAGGGTGAAGGTGAGGCTGTTCAGAGAGTCACTGGAGAGGGTTAGAGAAGGAAACTTTTCTTGGCAGAGTTGGGAAGGAGTTTTGGAAGCTCATTAAAGATTCATGATGATTTAGCACACTCCAGAGCCTCATTAGCAAAAAGAGGACTGGCACTGCCCTGCTGCTGGAATGGAGAGCAAAGCAAACAGCAGCTTCATGGAGAGATTTCAGTGTAGGTTCAGTGCAGGATCTGACCCAGCTTGAGGAAACGAAGGCCTAGGGAGGTGTCTGTCTGTCTCTCCCTGTCAGCTACAAGAGGAGCTAGAGAATGAGGAAAGAGTGAATGAGGAGGAGTTCTCAGCTCACCTCTGGCCAGGGGCACTCCTTTCCTCAGGGAATGCATGAATGGAAGCTGTCCTGGCATGTGGGGTGAAATCAGAAATCATTTGCATTTCCCTTGGGGAAACCTCTCCTGCTGACACACGAGTGAGAACTGGAACAAGAAAACAAGCAAAATGGAACAAAACTACCTTCTTTCTGAATGCATTCAGTTTGGCAGTGCTCCATCATAGAGCCATAGGACTGTTGAGGTTGGAAGAGACCTCTGAGATCACCATGTCCAGCTGCTTGCCTGGAGCTCACATTCCCACCACTGCTAAGCCACTAGACCACATCCCTCAGCACCACATCCACGCATCTTTTGGACACCTCCAGGTATGGTGACACCACCACCTCCCCTGGCAGCCTGTTCCAGTGCCTGAGAGCTTTTTCTGGGAAGAAATTGTTCCTAATGTCCAAACTGAACCTACCCTGGCACAGCTTCAGACCATTTCCTCTTGTACTGTCACTTGTTTGTTGGGAGAAGAGACCAACCCTCAGCTGGCTCCAACCTCCTTTCAGGGAGTTGTAGAGAGCCAGACCTCCCCTCAGCCTCCTTTATTCCAGGCTAAACAACCCCAGGTCTCTCAGCCACTCTCCATCAAACCTGTTCTCCAGACCTTTCCCCACCTTTGTTGCCTTTTTCTGGACCTGCTCCAGCCTCTCAATGTCCTTCTTGGTGTGAAGGGCCCAAAACAGAACCCAGGATCCAAGTTGTGACTTCACCAGTGTTGAATAAAGGGGAGGAATCTCTTCCCTGGATCTGCTGGCCACATCATTCCTGATTCAAGCCAGGATGCCACTGGCTTTCTTGGCCACCTGAGCACACTTTTGGCTCATCTTCAGCCAGCCCTCAGATGGGCAGAGGTGCCAGGGCACAAGGGCTCTGTTTGTAGTCATGATGCAGATTCTTCCTCCCCACCCTCTCTGACTTGTTTTCATTCCCCCTGGAGATTTTCTGCCCACAGAAGTTGTGGTTCGAGTCAGGCACCAGACAGCTCCATTCTCCTGGTAGGTGTTTCCCGGCTTTCATATGCAAAGTGCTGCTTTCCTGATCCTCTCCTTAGCGTGGGGAAAGTGAGATCACATTTCCATTAAAACAAAAAAAAAAAAACGGGAAGGAAAGGAAAGGAAAGGAAAGGAAAGGAAAGGAAAGGAAAGGAAAGG
>VWZI01008467.1:93454-114445 GCA_013396835.1 Psilopogon haemacephalus | reverse complement strand
GTGGCGGCGGCGCCGGGCCGTGATTGGCTGAGCGAGAGCTGAGCTGGCCAATGGGAGGGCTCGCAGAGGGGGCGTGGTGCCGGGAGGGCGCGGCCCGGCCACGTGGGGAGGGGCTCGGCACCCCCGGGCGGCCTGCGCCGGGGCCTTACACATCGTCCTGGGGCTGCTTGCCCTGTGCCCTGTACCCACCTGGCTCCTGCTTCCTCTCGGGGAGTTGCAGAGAGCCAGAAGGTCTCCCCTCAGCCTCCTCTTCTCCAGGCTGAACAACCCCAGGTCCCTCAGCTCCTCACCAGGCCTGTTCTCCAGACCCTTCACCAGTGTCTTTGCCCTTCTCTGGACCCGATCCGGTCACTCGGTATCTTTCTTGGAGTGTGGGGACCAAGACTGCACCCAGTGTTCAAAGTGTGGCCTTACCAGTGCTGAACGCAGGGAGACAATCCTTGCCCTGGTCCTGCTGGCCAGACTTTTACTGATCCGAGCTGGGATGCTGGTAGTCTTCTTGGCTGCCTGGGCACACTACTGGCTCATCTTCAGCCAGCTGTTGACCAACACCCCTAAGTCTTTTTCTACTGGGCAGTCTCCAGCCACTCTTACCCACTTTCATGTTTCTAAGTGTTCAGATTTTGCAGTTTGGGGGAAGATTTAGAGACTTCTGACACCTCACTCTCCAAACATACCTACCTTCATCAAATATTCTCCATGAAGAAAGCAGGACAGCTAAACTCTGCTGGTGTATCCGACTGGAATGACTTTAATTAGCATACAAACTTATTACAGGCATCTGCACATAACCAAATGAAGGCAGAAGCAGCTGCTGGGTTGGGGTAATACACAACAAACTTTGCTCACCAGTTTTTGAAGTTGCCTGACTAAAACCACCCAATGAAGCCCTGGTGCAGGCAGTGGTTCAGTAGCAGTCCCTTGTGTTGGGGGAAGACTGAAGCAGAAGTGCTGAGAGTACCTTCACTACATCAGTATTTGCTCTTTAAAGAACTCTTGGGGCTTTCATACATTCCAGTCACTGACCCAAAGCATACATTTCATTGTGTCTTTGGGCTTCTGTGTTTGGGATCCCTCCCTAGAGGTGTTCAAGGCCAGCTTGGATGGGGCTTTGACCAACCCGTTCTAGTGGGAGGTGTCCCTGCCCATGGCAGGGGAGATTTGGAGCTAGGTCATCTTTAAGGTCCCTTCCAACCCTAACCATTCTGATTCTACGATCCTGGAGTCACCTGGCAGGGGAACGTTGGCAGTATCTTAGGGAAGACAGCAATAATATACTGATGAGAAGTAACCTCTCTGTTTCTCCTGGTCTATTTTCCAGCTTAGACAGACCATGACCAAGTTCTGTCAAGAACATTTGGCTCCAAAAGCCCAACAGATTGACCAGGACAACGAATTCAAGGAGATGAGGGCAAGTATTTCATGTGTGTTTAAGGCAGAGAGGGGCGAGAGCCTGCCTGGGCTTTGATCTGTGCCTGAGTCCAGACAGAGAACCTCCAACCCTCAGCCACACGTGGATTAGCTTTTCAGACTTGAAAGCCAAGGGGGGAATCACAAGTTTTTGATTTCCTGTCTCATCTTTTGCTAACAACTTTCAGCAACTTGCAGTTGGAAGCCAAGCAGCCTGGAAAAAAAAGTAAAAGGGGGAAAAAAAACAACAAAAAAAGATTGATAGTGGTCATGTTTAAGTTCTCATCATGGGCTTTCTGACTGCCTCTCAGGCATCTTCTCTGCACTAGCAAACAGCTCACTCCTGCAGGAACACTTCTTCACACAGGGCTCCTCACACAGCCCCTGAGGACAACATTAGCTGTACAGTGCCCATCCTCTGCTCCCAGCCAGTGCTGCTCATCACCACTGCTCCATTCAGCTGCAGAGAAACAGAGGTGTTTGGAAACACCACCTCTCTGCAGGCTGGGACAGCAAGCTGCTGGTCTCCCTTCTTCTTCTCCTTCCTTTCTGCCCCTATTACAAGAGGGATGTGGACATGCTGGAGTGTGTGCAGAGAAGGGCCACGAGGATGCTCAGAGGTTCTGCAGCACCTCTGCTGTGAGGACAGACTGAAAGAGTTGGGGCTGTGCAGGCTGGAGAAGAGGAGGCTCCCAGGTGACCTTCCCGTGGCCTTCCAGGATCTGAAGGGGGCTACAAGAATGTTGGGGATGCACTTTTTAGGCTATGAGGGGAGGTGGGGAGATTCAGATTGGAGGTGAGGAGGAAGTTGTTGAGCATGAGAGTGGTGAGAGGCTGGAATGGGTTGCTGAGGGAGGTGTTTGGGGCCAGATCCCTGGAGGTGTTTTTGGCCAGGCTGGCTGAGGCTGTGGGCAGCCTGCTCTAGGGTAGGGTGTCCCTGGGCATGGCAGGGGGGTTGGAACTGGCTGATCCTTGTGGTGCCTTCCAACCCTGACTGCTTCTATGATTCTAAATGCTGCAGTGTGGAGCTGTTGAGCTGAGCTGAGCCTTCCTGAGGAACCCTCCCAGATTCTCTGCAGCAGGAGCATTTGATTGATGAATGTGAGACATCCAACTATCAGCTTTTCATAAGCTCCTTGAGACTTTAAAAGCTCAGAACATCTGCTAAGCTTTCCTGGAGCTCTGATGTTGATGGTTTCAGGGCTATAGGCATTGCTTTGAAGTGAAGTATATAAATTTAGTCTGGTGCACCAGATGTCAACCAGAGCTGCCTGGCCAGCAGGACCTGGGAGGTGATTCTCCTACTATGCTCTGCTCTGCAGAGACCCCCATCTTCAGTACTGAGTCTGCTTCTGGGGCCTCCAGCACAAGAAGGATGTGGAACTGTTGGAGTGGGTCCACAGGAGGCCACAAAGATGGTCAGAGGGCTGGAGCTATCAGGACAGGCTGAGAGAGTTGGGACTTTTCAGCCTGGAGAAGAGAAGGCTCCAAGGAGCTGCATTTTAATAACTGAAGAGAAGGCTGGGGAGGGACTTTCTGCAAGGGCTTGCAGTGATAGGACAGGGGGCAATGGCTTTGAGCTGGAAGAGAGGAGGTTTAGACTGGAGATTAGGAAGAAATTCTTCTCACACTGAGGGTGGAGAGGCACTGGCACAGGTCACCCAGAGAGGTTGTGAATGCATCCTGCTTGGAGGTATTCAAGGCCAGGTTGGATGAGGCCTTGAGCAACCAGGGCTAGTGGGAGGTGTCCTTGCCCGTGACAGGGGGGTTGGAACTAGGTGATCTTGCAGGTCCTTTCCAACCCAAAACATTCTGTGATTCTTTTCTATGATCATATTTTTTGAAGTCTGTGGAGACTCTTCACTGATGACTCTCTCCAGGGAGCTGCATTTTAATAACTGAAGAGGGCTTACAGGAAGGCTGGGGAGGGACTTTCTACAAGGGCTTGCAATGATAGGACAAGGGGCAATGGCTTGGAGCTGGAAGAGGGCACATTCTGTGCTTTTGTGCTCCACAACCTCCCTGGGCAACCTGTGCCAGTGTCTCCCTATCCTCACTGTAAAGAACTTCCTCCTAACATCCAGTTTCAATCCCCTCTGCCAGTTCAAACCCATTCCTTCTTGTTCTGTCATTACAAGACCTTGTGAATAGTCCCTCCCCAGCCCTCCTGTAGGCCCCCTTCAGATATTGGAAGGCTACTCCTAAGGTCTTCTGGAAGCCTTCTCTTCTCCAGGCTGCAGAGCTCCAACTCTTGTGGCCTGTCCTCGTGGCAGAGCTGCTATGAGGACAGTTTAGCTTGTGAATCTTCACTGAATTCAGCAGCCTGCTCCCACCTCTGCATAACTAAGATCATAGAATCATAGAATCCTAGAATCAGTCAGGTTTGGAAGGGACCACAAATATCACCTAGTTCCAAACCCCCTGCCATGGGCAGGGACACCCTACCCTAGATTAGGCTGCACAGAGCCTCATCCAGCCTGGCTGCAAACACCTCCAGGGAAGTGGCCCCCTGGACAACCCATTCCAGGGCCTTACCACTCTCATGTTTGTCTGGGTTCTGAGTCAGAGAATAGAATAGAATGGTTTAAGTTGAAGGGAGGAAGCACTTGGAGTCTGGGGGAGCACCAGGAGAAGGTAAATTGGTGTCTCTGGTGGTACCTGGGAAAACTTCTTCTGACTTCCTTGACTGGCAGGCTGGACTGATGGCTTGTTCTGTAATTGCAGGAGTTTTGGAAGCAGCTTGGGGAACTGGGAGTTCTGGGGATCACAGCTCCTGGTAAGTCTGTTCCCACCTTTTCTTTTCTGGCAGGTGATTCTACAAATGGATGAGGGAGCCTTAACCCTCCCCCTTTCCAGCTCAGCCTGTTGTGATAGGACAAGGGATGATGGCTTGAAACTAAAAGAGGGAGATTCAAACTAGATAAAAGGAAGGGCAATGACATCCTGGCCCAGGTTGCTGGGAGATGCTCCATCCCTGGAGCCATTCCAGGTCAGGTTGTCTGTGGCTCTGAGAAAGCTGCACTAGCTGCAGACGTCCCTGGTGACTGTGTGGGGGTTGGACTAGATGAGCTTTAAAGGTCTCTTCCCACCCAAAGCAGTCTGGGATTCTGTGACTGTATCATAGCCTTGTCCATTTTGTCCAGAAGCTCCAATCTTCATGTTTTTTTAAAGTCTCAGGTAGTGACAGGAGTAGGGGGAATGGAGCAAAGCTGGAGGTGGAGAGATTCAGAGTGGAGGTGAGGAGGAAGTTGTTGAGCATGAGAGTGGTGAGAGCCTGGAGTGGATTGCCCAGGGAGGTGTTTGGGGCCAGATCCCTGGAGGTGTTTGGGGCCAGGCTGGCTGAGGCTGTGGGCAGCCTGATCTAGGGTAGGGTGTCCCTGGGCATGGCAGGGGGGTTGGAACTGGCTGCTCCTTGTGGTCCCTTCCCACCCTAACTGATTCTGAGATTCTGTGAGCTGGAGCTCTGGATAAAAGCATCCCAGAGCAAGCATCCATCTCTAATAGCAGCAGTTAGAGCCTGTCAAGCCGTGCTGGGAAAAGCTGCCATAACTAATGGGGAGTTTGACCACCTCCAACCAGCCAGAATAAAACAAAACTCAGGGTAAATCTCATTCAGCTTTCCTCCAGATTGGCTGAAAAAGTGTTTTGATTGCTGTGGTGGATGGCTGAGGCTGCTGAGGGAGCGCTCAATGCGCTAAGGCAGCGTAATGAGAAGCCCTGAGCGGGGAGGAAAAAGCAGCCAATGGAGCCTTTATTTCCCCATCAGAAAGTCTGTGTTTCTTGGGGAGGGGGTGTGGGGGATGTTTGCAAAGGCTGCTGCAGGAGCAAGCTGAATAGCAATGCCTTGAGATAATGGCTCTGCGTTTCTTTCAGTGGCTGTAAGGCAGCCTGAAAGAGGCTGAGTTGCTGCTTCGCTTTTTTTCCCCCCCCCTTCTTCGCTCTTCCCAATTTACTGCTGCTCCTGTTTCTTCTCACTCCTGCCTTCTTTCTTCTTTGATCTTGTGCCTCAGGCTTACAGCAGTTTCCCACACTATAAATAAGCCCTCCCCTCATGAGTCCTGTCCTCTCTGATTTCCTTAAAGATTTGTCTCTCAAACCCTCCTCTGCTCACACTCTATTTTTTCCCCCCCTTGTTTTTGGTGGTACAGTCGAGTGAACTTTCTCTGCCAGCACTGGTTTGGTTGTAGGGGCTGGAAACTGAGATCTAGGAGGTGAAGGTGATGTGAAATCTGGTTGAGGGTGTGTGCTGAATTAAATGGGGAGCATTTTTAAGTAGCACTGCTCTTAGTTTTCTCTCTTAAAAAACTAAGCAAACTCCCTTGCCTCCTGATCTCCTATTTTATTTTGCAGAGAGCCCAGTTCAGAAATGCTAATCTGTAGCTGCCCTGGAAGGACAATACAGACCTGTCACATCTCAAGAGTGATTCTGAAGGGGCAGCACCACCCTTAATTACACTCTGGTTTGGAGTATGTGAAGGAGCAGTCTGGCAGGGTTGTTTTCTTGCACCTCACACAGAGGGAGTTACCTTTCCTTCCTTGAGGCAATAGCACCAACACTGTGCCAGAGGAAGGAGCAGAAAACTCTCTTTTAGAATATTGATTCCTCCTCTCATGTCAGGAGGAAGTTCTTCACCATGAGAGTGGTGAGAGCCTGGAATGGGTTACCCAGGGGGGTGTTTGGGGCCAGATCCCTGGAGGTGTTTTTGGCCAGGCTGGCTGAGGCTGTGGGCAGCCTGCTCTAGGGTAGGGTGTCCCTGGGCATGGCAGGAGGGTTGGAACTGGCTGATCCTTGTGGTCCCTTCCAACCCTCACTGATTCTTGATTCTAAGATGATCAGTGGAGTGGAGCACTCCTCCTACGAAGACAGGCTGAGAGAGTTGGGGTTGTTTAGTCAGGAGAAGGCTGCAGGCAGACCTTAGAGCTGCATTTCAGTGTCTGATTGTCCAGTCAGGAGAAGAGAAGGCTGCAGGCAGACCTTAGAGCTGCATTTCAGTGTCTGATTGTCCAGTCAGGAGAAGAGAAGGCTGCAGGCAGACCTTAGAGCTGCATTTCAGTGTCTGATTGTCCAGTCAGGAGAAGAGAAGGCTGCAGGCAGACCTTAGAGCTGCATTTCAGTGTCTGATTGTCCAGTCAGGAGAAGAGAAGGCTGCAGGCAGACCTTAGAGCTGCATTTCAGTGTCTGATTGTCCAGTCAGGAGAAGAGAAGGCTGCAGGCAGACCTTAGAGCTGCATTTCAGTGTCTGAAGGGGGCCCACAGGAAGGCTGGGGAGGAGCAGTTTATAAGGGCTTGTGTGCTGGGGCTCTGAGCAGCCTGCTCTAGTTGGTGATGTCCCTGCTGACTGCAAGGGGCTGAGCACAAGATGGCCTTTGAGGATCCCTCCCCTTTCTGTGATTCTGAGGTGATCTCAGAGGATGAAGAGCCCTGCAGATAAAGGCAGGAGTCAAAATGAGTGACATGGAAGGAAAGGCCCAGTTAATGCCAGTGGCCACGGAGAGACTCTGCTGAGGTAGGGGCAGGGACCCTCCTTGAGGCCAGGCTCTGTGCTCAGCTCTCTGCTCTACTCTGAGCATGCCAACACACCTCCAGCCACGCTGCTGCTTGCTTCCAGCATCCATGCTGATGACAAGTGAGTGCTGCTGCTTTTCCCTCCCTGGCTGCTTCACCACCTTGATGTCCTCCTCTCGTAGTTCTCCTCCTAGCAGCAGGCTCACTTGCTGCTTGCCTGCAGAACAAAGCTTTTCCACGGGGATGGGGCTGTGTTTGTGTGTCTACAAAGGTGTGTGTGGGTAGGTAGATGTGTATGTTTATGTAGGCTGTCAGCTGCTCAAGGCCATTATGCATTTGTCAGCCTTTTTTTTTCCCTGCCTTCTCTCTCCCCCTTTCATCTTTGCCACTGATTTTAGACTCCTCTCCGTGTGCCTAGCTGGATTCTCAGCTGTGATCACCCTGCTCTGTCTCACTTCATCCTCTCTTAAAATCCACATTCTTGCCACTGATGAATTGCAGCAGTTGCAGTGCTGGATGATTCCCATTCTGAATTGTCTGCTGCACGTTTCTGGGCTTAGAGAAGCCCCCAGTGCCCCACACTCTGAGCAGCTTGAGGATTCCTCACTTGTTTGGAGATCCTTGTGATGACAAACACGTGGCAGGGGAGGCTGGACTGGATGGTCTCCAGAGGTCCCTCCCAACCCCTACCCTTCTGTGACTTTACAGTTCCTATGAGCCTTTGTCCTCCCACCTGACACAATCATAGAATGGTTTGGGTTGAAAGGGACCTCAAAGCTCAGCCAGTTCCAACCCCCTTGTGCCATAGGCAGGGACACCTCCCACTAGAACAGGTTGCTCAAGACCTCATCCAACCTGGCCTTGAACACCTCCAGGGAGGGAGCAGCCACAACCTCCCTGGGCAACCTGTGCCAGTGTCTCCCCACTCTCGCTGTGAAGAACTTCCTCCTAACATCCAGTTTCAATCTCCCCTCTGCCAGTTCAAACCCATTAGCCCTTGTCCTGTCATGTGCTGGTGATGGAAGAAATCTCTTGTGCTGTGCTCTGTGGTGTTCATGTGAGGTTTCTCCTCTCCTTGCAGTGGAGTATGGTGGATCTGCCTTGGGTTATCTGCACCACGTGCTGGTGATGGAGGAAATCTCTTGTGCATCAGCAGCTCTCGTGCTGTGCTCTGTGGTGTCCACGTGGTCTCTCTCTTCTCCTTGCAGTGGAGTATGGTGGATCTGCCTTGGGCTATGTGGACCACGTGCTGGTGATGGAGGAAATCTCTCGTGCTGTGCTCCGTGGTGTTCACATGAGGTTTCTCTTCTCCTTGCAGTGGAGTATGGTGGATCTGCCTTGGGTTATCTGGACCACGTGCTGGTGATGGAGGAAATCTCTCGTGCGTCAGCAGCTGTGGGGCTCAGCTACGGTGCCCACTCCAACCTCTGCATCAACCAACTGGTGCGCAACGGCAACGAGGCCCAGAAGCACAAGTACCTGCCCAAGGTGTGTGCTTGGGAAGGGGAGGACTGGAAAGCATTGCAAGGCTGAGGAGCTGCCCTGCCCTGGGCAGCAGCTGCAGCACTTAGCCCATTGGAGTGGCCCAGTCTGGTGGTTTGGCAGTTATCTGCCCCCTCCCACACTCTGAAATAACCCAGGCTAGGACTCAGTCGGCTGGAAGTTAAGGAATGAAGCTTTATATTTACAGCTTTGCACAATAGAGAAGCAGATATTTACAATGTGTAACAGATATTTGCAGTAAAAAAGGTAACACAGAAACAGCACAGCCCTCCCAGAGATGAGCAATCCCCAAGAGGGGTTTCTAACCACCCCTACCACCTTCCCCCCTTTCCCCAGTCTTCTCTCACCATCTGTTTCATGCAGCAGATAGGCAAAGGTTGATCAGCCAGGGCGGGGATTAGCAGCAGGAAAGATGTTAGTGAAATTATTCAGATCCAGCTAGGAAATGCAGGCAGAAAGAAAGAGCCATGCAAGAGCAGCCACAGCCTGAGAGGTCTGAAACCATCTGACTTATCTATATTTGGGTTACAACTTTCAAAACTTTTTTTTTTCTTCTCTCTCAGTAAAGCTATGAGTGAAGCAGGAAACAGCCATGCAGGAGCAGCCACAGCCCAAAGCATTCTGACTCAGTCTCACTTACTTATATTTGGGTTACAACTCTTAAACAATTTTTTTTTCTTTTCTCAGTAAAGCTATGAGTGGAGTAGGAAAGAGCCAGGCAAAAGCAGCCACAGCCCAAAGTGGTCTGACTTGGTCTGACTTATCTATATTTGGGTTACAACTCTTAAACGTTTTTTTTTGCCTTTTCTCAGTAAAGCTATGAGAGAAGTAGCCTCATCAGTGTTTTCCTCTCTCAGCCTATAGCCTAATTTCTCACTCAGATCCTCCAGTTAGCTCAAACCAGCACACCCAGCCTTAGGGTGGTGAAACACTGGAACAGGCTGCCCCAGGGAGCTGGTGGAGTCACCATCCCTGGAGGGGTTTAGGAGCAGTGTGGATGTGGTGCTGAGGGAGGTGGTTTAGTGGCAATGGCTTAGCAGCAGTGGTGGCATTGTGAGCTCCAGGCAAGTGGTTGGATTTGGTGATCTTAAAGGTCTCTTCTGACCTCGGGAGTGATCCTGTGAAATGCAGTGATGGATCAGGTTGGCTGAACATACCTCTTAAGGGTTGAGTCTGGTTTTAATAAAACAAGATCAAAAGGGGGGAGAAGATGATAAAAGTACACAGGAGAGAGGAGAAGAAAAAAAAAAAAAAAAAGGCATAGAGAAAAAGACAGGATGAAAGGAGCAGTGAAGAGGAAGTGGCAAATGTGCCAGAGCTTGGTATGAGCAGGCACAGACAGGGAGTAGCCATCTGCTGTTGAGTGTGGGGGGACTGGGCTAGGAGAGCATTGCTAAGAACTTGGAGTGATAGGCTGTTGGAACTTGATGATCCTTGTGGTCCCTTCCAACCCTGACTGATCCTATGAGGGCTGATGGCTTTAAACTGAAAGAAGGGAGGTTTAGTCTGGAGATTAGGAAGAAATTCATTACAGTGAGGGCCACGAGGATGCAGCACCTCTGCTATGAGGACAGACTGAAAGAGTTGGGGCTGTGCAGGCTGGAGAAGAGGAGGCTCCCAGGTGACCTTCTTGTGGCCTTCCAGGATCTGAAGGGGGCTACAGAAAAGCTGGGGAGGGACTTTTTAGGCTGTCAGACAGTAACAGGACTAGGGGGAATGGAGCAAAGCTGGAGGTAGGGACATTCAGATTGGAGGTGAGGAGGAAGTTGAGCATGAGAGTGGTGAGAGGTTGGAATGGGTTGCTGAGGGAGGTGTTTGCAGCCAGGCTGGCTGAGGCTGTGGGCAGCCTGATCTAGGGTAGGGTGTCCCTGGGCATGGCAGGAGGGTTGGAACTGGCTGATCCTTGTGGTCCCTTCCACCCTGACTGATTCTATGAGGTGAGGTGAGGCCCTGGAACAGGTTGCCCAGGGAGGTTATGGATATCCCTTCCCTGGAGATGTTCAAGGCCAGGTTGTGTGGGGCCTTGAGCAACCTGGGCTAGAGGGAGGTGTCCCTGCCCAAGGCAGGGGGGTTGGAACTGGATGATCCTCAAGGTTCCTTCCAACCTAAGCCAATCTTTGAAGCTGTGAACTTTGCAATCTCTTTTCACCCCCCCCTCATTGGTCTTTTGGATTTAACAACTCCAGTCTGTGGGAAAGGGCAGGACAAGAAGCTCCTGAAAGGCCTATGGCTGCCTGCATGGCTATTCTGGCACCTTCCTAGAGGAGGTGTGATATGACCAGGGCTGTGCTGGCGTAGCTTGGGCAGGAGCCAAATTCTCCTTCTCATCCCACTGGGACTTGGTTCTGTCCCTCAGCACAGCAGCACAAGAAGCTCCTTGCTAGGACCAGCAGCTCTGCTGTGGAGATGCAGAGCAGGACACCAAAGGGAAGGCTAAGGAGGGGACAGAAGCAAGCCTGCTGCTGTTCCCCCTCCTTAATGTGATCTTCTCTTCCAGCTCATCAGTGGGGAGCACATTGGAGCCTTAGCAATGAGTGAACCCAATTCTGGATCGGATGTTGTGTCCATGAGGCTGAGAGCAGATAAGAAAGGTAAAGGTCATCCCTTGCTGCCTGGAGAAATAACTGCTGTAAATGTTCTCTCCTGGGAGTTTGGGCACCTCCCCAACACCCTGGAGATAGAATATCCCAAGCTATGTGTGCAGGCTTGTCCTGCCTCCCCGGAGATTCAGCTTGTGTTAAAAGAAGATGGTGAAGACGCAAAGTAGATGGTTGAAAGTCCAAAAATGGACCTCTGATTGTGGTGGTGGAGATTGGTGATATGATACAGAGAACCGTAGAGTGGTTTAGGTTGGAAGGGACCTCAAAGCTCAGCCAGTTCCAACCCCCCTGTGCCACAGGCAGGGACACCTCCCACTAGAACAGGTCGCTTAAGGCCTCATCTAACCTGGCCTTGAACACCTCCAGGGAGGGAGCAGCCACAACCTCCCTGGGCAACCTGTGCCAGTGTCTCACCACCCTCACTGCAAACAACTTCCTCCTAACATCCAGTTTCAGTCTCCTCTCTGCCAGTTTAAACCCATTCCTCCTCATCCTGTCATTACAAGACCTTGTGAATAGTCCCTCCCCAGCCCTCCTGTAGGTCCCCTTCAGATGCTGGAAGGCTACTCTAAGGTCTCCTCAAAGCCTTCTCTTCTCCAGGCTGAAGAGCCCCAACTCTCTCAGCTTGTCCTCAGAGCAGAGCTGCTGCAGCCCCCTGATAATCTTCATGGCCCTCCTCTGGACTGAGTCCAACAGTTCATAGAATCATAGAATCATAGAATGGTCTAGGTTGGAAGAGACCTCAAAGATCATCCAGTTCCAACCCCCCACCATAGGCAGGGACACCTCCCACTAGATCAGGACGCTCAAGACCTCATCGAGCCTGGCCTTGAACACATCCAGGGAGGGAGCAGACACAACCTCCCTGGGCAACCTGTTCCAGTGCCTCACCACCCTCACTGTGAAGAATTTCTTCCTAACATCCCGTTCAAATCTCCCCTCCGCCAATTTGAACCCATTCCCCCTCGTCCTGTCATTGCAAGACCTTGTGAACAGCCCCTCCCCAGCCCTCCTGTAGGCCCCCATGTCCTTCTTCTGCTGGGGGCTCCAGAACTGCACACAGTGCTGCAGGTGGGGTGTGAGGAGAGCAGAGCAAAGGGGCAGAATCCCCTCCCTTGCCCTGCTGCCCACAGCTGCTTTTGCTGCAGCCCAGCACACAGTTGCTGTCTGGGCTGCACTCACACTGCAGGCTCCTGTTGAGCTTTTCATCAGCCCAGACCCCCAGGTCCTGTTCCTCAGGGCTGCTCTCAGCCATTCCCCACCCAGCCTGGAGCTGTGCTTGGGATTGTGCTGACTCAGGTGTAGGACCTTACACTTGGCCTTGTTGAGTGTCATGAGATTGGCCTGTGCTCACCTCTGCTGCCTGTCCAGATCCCTCTGGATGGATCCCTGCCCTTTAGCAAGTTGACTGTGCCACACAGCTTGGTGCCAGCTGCAAACTTGCTGATACAGTGAGGAAGTTCTTCACAGGCAGTGGTGAAATACTGGAACAGATTGCTCAAGGATGTGGTTGTGGCACCATCCCAGAAGATATTCAAGGCCAAACTTGCTGGGACCCTGAACCACCTGCTCTAGTTGGAGATGTAGAGGAGAGCAGATTTAGACTGGAGATTAGGAAGAAATTCTTTACAGTGAGGGTGGGGAGACACTGGAACAGGTTGCCCTGAGAGCTCAAGGATGTCCCCTCCCTGAAGCTGTTCAAGGCCAGGCTGGATGAGGTCTTGAGCAACCTGAGCTAGTGGGAAGTGTCCCTGCCTCTGGATGATCTTCAGGGTCCCTTCCAATCTAAACTATTCTATGAATCTGCCACTGCTTGCTGCAGAGGAGTTGGACAAGATGACCTTCAGAGATCACTTCCAACCTGATACGTTCTATGATTCTGTGATGTAACCAGTGGTAGGTGTCTGATACCTACCAGGACTTTACTAAACTGTCTCTGGACTCCAGAAATGAAGGAAATTAATTTTCCTGAACCTGGGAAAGATTTGTGCATGCTGTTTGGGAGGGGTGGGAGGGTGGTGTCTTAAGGAGCATCTTAAGAAGCCTGGTGAGACCCCACCTGGAGTACTGCATCCAGTTCTGGAGCCCCTGGGACAAGAGGGATGTGGACATGCTGGAGGTGTCCAGAGAAGGGCAATGAGGATGCTCAGAGGGCTGCAGCACCTCTGCTGTGAGGACAGACTGGAAGAGTTGGGGCTGTGCAGGCTGGAGAAGAGGAGGCTCCCAGGTGACCTTCTTGTGGCCTTCCAGGATCTGAAGGGGGCTACAGAAAAGCTGGGGAGGGACGTTTGGGACTGTCAGGGAGTGACAGGACTAGGGGGAGTGGAGCAAAGCTGGAGGTGGGGACATTCAAACTGGATGTGAGGAGGAAGTTGTTGAGCATGAGAGTGGTGAGAGGCTGGAATGGGTTGCCCAGGGAGGTGCTTGGGGCCAGATCCCTGGAGGTGTTTGGGGCCAGGCTGGCTGAGGCTGTGGGCAGCCTGCTCTAGGGTAGGGTGTCCCTGGGCATGGCAGAGGGGTTGGAACTGGCTGATCCTTGTGGTCCCTTCCAACCCTGACTGAGTCTGTGAGTCTCTACAGAGCGAGGCTGTAGGTGTTGCTCTGTTGGGAGCTAACAGTTTGCATCTTCTTGATTCTAGGAGACTACTTTGTCCTGAATGGCAACAAATTTTGGATCACCAACGGGCCAGATGCAGATGTTCTGATTGTTTATGCCAAAACTGATGTCAATGCTGTGCCAGCCTCCCACGGTATAACAGCCTTCATCGTGGAGAGGGTAGGTGGACTCCTCTCCTCACCAGCTAGTTTTTAAAGCCTGCTCCTTCACCCCTCTGTATCAACCAAGCTGCTTTTCTTTAACTGGCAGCCTACTGCTGATCCTGGTGGTTCTTTCCAACCATAGTGATTCATAGTGCTTGGGTGTTGTGCTGAGGGATTTGGTTTAGTCAAGGACTTGTCACGGTGAAATTTATGATTGGACTCGATGATCTTGAAGATCTTTTCCAGGCTGAGAACTTGCCCTGAGGAGAGGGACTTAGGGGTGCTGCTGGAGGAGAAGCTCAAGATGAGGCAGCAGTGTGCACTTGCAGCCCAGAAAGCCAAGCACACTACTGCCTCAACTTGAGAGAGCTGNGGCTGCTCTCCAGCCACTCCCTGCCCAGCCTGGATCTGTGCTTGGCATTGCCTTGACACAGCTGCAGGACCTTGCACTTGGCCTTGTTGATTTTCTTGCACTACCTCTGGTTTTCTTGCTCTGCTTCTTCAGGGTGCTGAAACCACCCCAGCATGCAAATGGGAGCAGAAACAGACTGGTCAAGTGGGGAGCCCTTGGAAAACAGGAATTTGTTGGGGGTTGGGGGGGGAGGGGTTTCTTCCCTTTTTAATTATTTGAGGCTATGTTAGACACACAGATGTGGTGCTGAGGGATATGCTTTAGTGCTGGGTTAGTTGTTGGGCTTGAGGGTCTGAGAGGTCACTTCCAACCTCCACCATCCTATAATTCTGTCTTGACCTGGCAGGGAATGCCAGGTTTCAGCACGGCCCAGAAGCTGGACAAGCTGGGAATGAGAGGCTCTAACACCTGTGAATTGATCTTTGAAGACTGCAAGATCCCAGGTGAGTCGGGCTGGAAGGTGGCAGCAGGCAGGTGGTGCTCTTCTGTCTTCTCCATCAGATAAGCTGCCTCACTAATTACCTGCATGTTCAGACCTAGAGGGCTCTGCAGATTGCTATCTGCTCTTTGGCAGCCAAAAGGCAGCTGGTGGAACTGGAAAAGTGCAATCTTGTTGGAGTGCAGGCAGGGAGCACAGCCCTGGTTAGGTCATGCCTGTTTCACCCTCATGGACCTAGCTCTTAACCCCTGCTTCTGCAGAGCTGAAGTGAAGCTTCTGAACAGACAGAACTCCCAACTTGGATACAGGAGAGCTTATTTGCCTTCATGGTTGTTTTATCTCCAGAACTATGCCCAGTGAAAAGACACAATCTGAACACAAGTCCCATCTAAAGATAGGAAGTTCCATTTAAACACGAGGAGGAACTCCTTTGGGGGGAGGAGGGGAGGGACAGCTTCCTGGATCAGGCTGCCCAGAGAGGTAAAGTCTCCATCTGTGGAGACATTGCAAATCTACCTGGAGATGTTCCTCTGTGACCTTCTCTAGGTGACCCTGCCTTGGCAAGGGAGTCTGAAGCCTCTAGTACAAGAGGGATGTGGACATTCTGGAGCGTGCCCAGAGAAGGGCCACAAGGATGCTCAGAGGGCTGCAGCACCTCTGCTATGAGGACAGGCTGAGAGAGTTGGGGCTGTGCAGGCTGGAGAAGAGGAGGCTCCCAGGTGACCTTCTTGTGGCCTTCCAGGATCTGAAGGGGGCTACAGAAAAGCTGGGGAGGGACTTTTTAGGCTGTCAGGGAGTGACAGGACTAGGGAGAATGGAGCAAAGCTGGAGGTGGGGAGATTCAGATTGGAGGTGAGGAGGAAGTTTTTGAGCATGGCAGTGGTTTGGGCTCAATCTGCAGGGGTCACTTTCAAGCCTCCCATGCTGTGCTGTGTGCCTGTGTCACTTTCTGTCCCTGAGTTGGGAATGCTCAGAGGTAAGCCAAGCAGAGCAGCCCAAGGCTTGCATTCACTGCAGGCACTCAGCAGGTGGCAATGCTGTCAGCGTGGGGTAGGGGCAATCTAATGAGATGGTGAAGAGGGCTCCAATTGGCCCTCCCAAGCTACTAAGCCTCCTGCTCATGTTGGTGCAGATGCTGAGTTGAAAGGTCTCTGGAGAGCTCCTCCCTCTTCAGAAAGTAGGGGAGAGCAGAGCAGCGAGTGTGGATGCACTTTAACCCTTTACTGCCTCTTGCTTTTTGGCTGTGGGTAGATTGAGAAGACCTTTCAGAGGCCTTTCAGGAAGTGTTTGCATCAAAACTCAGCACCTGAGGCTTTGTGTCTCAGGCCAAAAAGGCAAAGGGAAGGGGACTGAAGGTGTCTCAGGCCAAAAAGGCAAAGGGAAGGGGTCTGAAGGTGTCTCAGGCCAAAAAGGCAAAGGGAAGGGGACTGAAGGTTTGGATCCTCTCCCCAGTGAGCAGATGGCCTCTGGCAACAGCTTGTCTCTGCTTTGCACTCAAGTAAATCCTTTCCTTTGCCCACTGCAGCTGAAAACATCTTGGGAACGCTGAGCAAAGGAGTCTACGTTCTGATGAGTGGGCTGGACCTGGAGAGACTCGTGCTGTCTGGTGGGCCACTGGGGTAAGGGCTTCTGTAGGGTGTGAAATCAGAAGGGTCTTTCACCATCACCTCACCTGCTGGGCTTCCAGCTGGGTTTGCAGCTCTCTGTAGGATGCATCTTGGGTGGAGAGGTGAGATGCTAGGGCAGCTTCTGAGAGAAGAGGAGAGGCTGGGCCCAGGGTTGTGGGAAGGAAGGGAGCTGCAGGTAAGGCAGGAGCAGAGAGATCCCACAGCTGCTGTATTCTCCAGCCGTGGTGGAGGTGCTCACTTCTGGATTAGAAGTTTGCCCAAGGGGCCCTTTTGGCACTCCACAGCTTCCTCTGCTTGAGCTCACCTCACCTCTCCACTCCTCACGCAGATCTGTCAGTTTGGAAGCAGCTGTGTGGAGCCAGGAGTAGAAGAGTCAGTGCCAGAAAGAAATCTTGGAAATCTCTGCCTCCTGTAGCTCAGGCCATGGACCCTCCAGAGCAGGCTTTGGAAAGTGTCAGTCTTGATATTAAACCTTTCCAGAGGTGTCAATCTGCCAGGGACCTTGCTTGTGTGTGTATTGCCCTGGGAAAGCTCCTTCAGGGCCAAGCACTGCCCAGACGGGCCCAAAGAAGGACCACTGGGCTGGGTGAAGGCTTGGGTCTTCATTTTCCTGCTCCT
Source organism: Psilopogon haemacephalus (assembly GCA_013396835.1). NCBI lineage: Eukaryota > Metazoa > Chordata > Aves > Piciformes > Megalaimidae > Psilopogon > Psilopogon haemacephalus. The sequence goes on along the minus strand of VWZI01008467.1, from coordinate 97,569 downwards.
TAAGCTCCACAGGAATTATTTTTACCCTGCAGTCCTTTTGTCCTCAAAAGTGATCTCTCAGTTCTGATCCTGACATGGAAGGACCACCCTGCACCAGGCAGGGGGAGGACCTAATCCTCACACCTTCCACCAGGCATGAGGACCTAATCCTGACGTGGAAGGATCACCTTCCACCATGCAGGAGGAGGACTCTATTACAAGAAGGATGTGGACATGCTGGAGTGTGTCCAGAGAAGGGCCACGAGGATGCTCAGAGGGCTGCAGCACCTCTGCTGTGAGGACAGACTGAAAGAGTTGGGGCTGTGCAGGCTGGAGAAGAGGAGGCTCCCAGGTGACCTTCTTGTGGCCTTCCAGGATCTGAAGGGGGCTACAGAAAAGCTGGGGAGGGACTTTTGAGGCTGTCAGGGAGTGACAGGACCAGGGGGAATGGAGCAAAGCTGGAGGTGGGGAGATTCAGACTGGAGATGTGAGGAGGAAGTTGTTGAGCATGAGAGTGGTGAGAGGCTGGAATGGGTTGCCCCTGCAGGGAGGTGTTTGGGGCCAGATCCCTGGAGGTGTTTGGGGCCAGGCTGGCTGAGGCTGTGGGCAGCCTGCTCTAGGGTAGGGTGTCCCTGGGCATGGCAGGGGGGTTGGAACTGGCTGATCCTTGTGGTCCCTTCCAGCCCTGACTGATTCTAGGATTCTATGACCTAATCCTGACGTGGAAGGACCACCTTGCACCAGGCAGGAGGAGAACCTAATCCTCATGGGGAAGGACAACCTTCCACCAGGCAGGAGGAGAACTTTTCACCCTTTGTGTTCTTTTTTTCATGCTGGCCAGCTGGTGGTCTCTGGAGATGCCAGGTAGCACAGACTGTCCTAGCTGCAGCTCTAAGCAAGCTTCTTCATCCCAGCCCCCTGAATTAAGACAGCAAAACCTTACCACAAGATGTCCCAAATGAGCAATTTCTAGAGCACTGGAGAGAATAAATGAAGCCTTTGGATGTTATTCCTGGTGTCGAGTGGGGCTGTAGGAAGGCTGCAGCATAAGGCTTTGGGTATCAGAAGGTTTCACCTTAGGTTGCCCTTCCAGGATTTGATTATCACATTAGTTAATGTTCCTGTTGCTTTCCTACCTCTCTGTGCTTTCCTTTAGGCTCATGCAAGCTGTTCTGGACCATGCAATTCCCTACCTGCACGTGAGAGAAGCATTTGGGCAGAAGATTGGCCACTTCCAGGTGAGACAAAAACAAAACAAAAGGGGGATTGGAAATTTTTTGTCATCTTGCTTTTTCTCTTTGTAAACCAGAAGACAAAGTGCTCTGGCCCCAGGAAGGGCTTTACATGGTGAATCATAGAATGGGTTGGGTTGGAAGGGACCTTGAAGATCATCTCCAACCCTCCGCCAAGCAGGCACAGGGCATGGACAGCAGCAGGGACACCTCTCACCACCCAGGTTGTTCCAAGCCTCATCCAACCTGGCCTTGGACACCACCAGAATTGGGTGTGGGGGGTGAGGGCTGGAGTTTGGTGTGGGGCTGCATGATGTAGTGCTGTGGTGAGAAGGGGACAGGATCTCTGATGCCCCTGTGTTATGACAGGACAAGGGGGAATGGGTTTAAACTGGCAGAGGGGAGATTGAAACTGGATGTTGGGAGGAAGTTCTTTGCAGTGAGGGTGGTGAGACACTGGCACAGGTTGCCCAGGGAGGTTGTGGAGCACAGAAGCCCAGAATGTGATCAAAGATCACGAGGGGAATGGGTTTAAACTGGCAGAGGTGGGGTTTAAATGGGATGTTAGGAGGAAGCTCTTTGCAGTGAGGGTGGTGAGACACTGGCACAGGTTGCCCAGGGAGGTCGTGGAGCACAGAAGCACAGAATGTGATCAAAGCTCACATTCTGTGCTTCTGTGCTCCACGACCTCCCTGGAGGTGTTCAAAGCCAGGCTGGATGAGGCCTTGGGCAACCTGTTCTAGTGAGGTGTCCCTGCCTATGGCACAGGGGGGTTGGAAGTGGCTGAGCTTTGAGCTCGCTTCCAACCTGAACCATTCAATGATTCTGTGTCGTTCGCCTGAGGCCGCCAGTGGTGGGCACGGGGCTGCTGCTGCCATCAGAGAGGCTGGGAGCTGGCAGCTGCCTCCCTACCCAGCCTGTGTCTGCTCCTTTGGTTCCCTGGGGCAGTCTGGGGAGTGGATGCTCACTCCCAGTCACCTCCTGGCCCTTGTCCCCAGCTGATGCAGGGCAAGATGGCTGACATGTACACGCGGCTGATGGCCTGCCGGCAGTACGTCTACAACGTGGCCAAGGCTTGCGACCAGGGACACTTCAATGCCAAGGTGAGCTCACCACAGCCTGCCCTGGGGCTGCTGGATGCCTTCCTCTCCTTCTGGGGCCCAGCCCATGGTCAAAGCTGAGGTTGGAATGCCTCATTCCCCAGCTTGGCAGGCGTTCCGTACGCACAGAGGACAAGAAGGACGTTGAGGGGCTGCAGCAGGTCCAGAGAAGGGTAACAAAGCTGGGGAAAGGGCTGGAGAAGAGGCCTGCTGGGAAGTGGCTGAGGGACTTAGAATGCAGCCTTATGAGCAGTGCTGGGAGGCTGACAGTGAGGTGCCAGGTGGATGTGGAAGTTGGGGAGATGTGATCCTGAACGTGTGTGCTCTGCAAAATTAATGGTGTCATAGAATCAGTCAGGGTTGGAAGGGACCACAAGGATCAGCCAGTTCCAACCCCCCTGCCATGCCCAGGGACACCCTACCCTAGAGCAGGCTGTCCACAGTCTCAGCCAGCCTGGCTGCAAACACCTCCAGGCATGTGGCCCCAAACACCTCCCTTCAGGGGCAACCCATTCCAGCCTCTCACCACTCTCATGCTCAACAACTTCCTCCTCACCTCCAATCTGAATCTCTCCACCTCCAGCTTTGCTCCATTCCTCCTAGTCCTGGCACTCCCTGACAGCCTCAAAAGTCCCTCCCCAGCTTTTTTGTAGCCCTCTTCAGACCCTGGAAGGTCACCTGGGAGCCTCCTCTTCTCCAGCCTGCACAGCCCCAACTCTTTCAGTCTGTCCTCATAGCAGAGGTGCTGCAGCCTTCTGAGCATCCTCATGGCCCTTCTGTCTCTCTTGTCCCAGGGGCTCCAGAACCAAACCCACTCTGTGCCTCTGAGGCAATGGATTGGGTAGCCTCAGTAGGTGTTTAGTGGAAGTGCAGACACAGCCTCCTGGCTGTCGTCAGGGCCTGCAGCAATCAAGATGTTGTCATCTCCACACTGGCACTGCCACCACACCTCCACCAAGGGAGTACATTGAGGGGTTAGCAGCTGGAGCCGTGGGGACCTGCTTCACATTGGTATCCTGTGGGTATGATGTCACTGGTGACACCAGCTCCCCTACCACATCCTGTGGGTATGATGTCACTGGTGACACCAGCTCCCCTACCACATCCTGTGGGTATGATGTCACTGGTGACACCAGCTCCCCTACCACACTCTTTGTCTTTTCCCTTGTTCTGTCTTCACGTGGCCTTCACAGACCTGCCCCAAGAGCTGTGTGGGCACAGAAAAGCTGCTGCAGCAGCTTCCTGCTCCCTGGGGAGCTGACCCTGTGCCTTTTGTGATCAGCTCGTTAGCAAGTGTCTGCAGAGCATTGGGCAGCTCAGAGCAAGGCAGAGGTAGGAGACAGGCAGGAGACTCCTTTACTGATGGTCATCTTGTGACTCTCCTTCAGGACTGTGCTGCAGTGATCCTCTACTCGGCAGAGTGTGCAACCCAGGTGGCTCTGGATGGGATCCAGTGTCTGGGTAAGTTGCTTGAAGGGTTTGTCCCATGCAATCCTGGAGCAGTTTGGGTTGGAAGTGTGCAACCCAGATGGCTCTGGATGGGATCCAGTGTCTGGGTAATCAGTGGAGGAGTTTGTTCCATGGAGTCCTGGAGTGGTTTGGGTTGGAAGTGTGCAACCCAGATGGCTCTGGATGGGATCCAGTGTCTGGGTAATCACTGGAGGGCTTTGTTCCATGGAGTCCTGCAGCGGTTTGGGTTGGGAGGGACCTTTTAAAGATCCTCTAAGTTCTACTCCCGGATGTGGGTGGGGACACCTGCCACTAGACCTGGTTGCTCAAGGTCTTGTCCAACCCATCCCTGAAG
>VWZI01008467.1:73574-93244 GCA_013396835.1 Psilopogon haemacephalus | reverse complement strand
AGTGGTCGGCAGCAGTAGTCAGCAGCAGGGGCAGGCAGCAGGGGCAGGCAGCAGCAGCAGTTAGCAGCAGGCAGCTCTCCCCTCTCAGCCCCCGCAGTGCAAGAGCAGGGAATGAGTGGGCCCTGTGCTGGCCGGCAGGTGGGAACGGCTACATCAACCAGTACCCGATGGGGCGGTTCCTGCGCGACGCCAAGCTCTACGAGATCGGGGCGGGCACCAGCGAGGTGCGCAGGCTTGTCATCGGCAGGGCCTTCAACGCCACCTTCAAGTGACAGCCACCGTGCCAAAGCAGCCCCCCGACCGCCGCCGGCCCTTGGACCACCGAGGCTGCAACGCACAACTCGGCAACTCCTCCTCCTCCTCCTGCCTGCTTGTGGTTTGTGGCTTGCCGACTCTCCTCTGCCTGCTCTGTTGAGCTGGGCTGGGCTGCCTTGAGGTGAACCAGGTGGTGGCATGGAAGGAAAGGTTTCTTCTTTCCTCTCCTTCTCATCGCCCCGATTCATCCTGTTCACAAGCCCTGCGGGTGGTCAGCCTTAACAGGGCTGAGCTTCAGCCGGGGGACATCTCACCCTGGAAGCTGGGCGGTGAGCAGAGTGCCTAAAGCAGGAGGCAGCCTTTGCTGAGCACCAAAAGCCAACCGAAAAACAAAGAACAGGACAAGGAGGGAACGATTTTGTTCTTTGCGAACAAGCCTGAGTGCCATTATCATAGAATGTAGGCTGGAAAAGACCTCTGAGAGTGAAACACTACCAAGTCTGCTGTTAAACCATGTCCCTCAGCACCACCTCTCCATGGCTTTGCAGTCCTGACCAACCTGTCCCAGGCCTTGACAATTCTTAAGGGGTCCAACCTAAACCTCCCCAGGGGCAGCTCAAGGCCTTTTGCTCTCGTCCTGTCACTTGTTCCGTGGGAGAAGAGAGCAACCCCCACCTGGCTCCAACCTTCTTTTGGAGAGTTGTAGAGAGCCAGAAGGTCTCCCCACGGCCTCCTCTTCCGCCAGATGAACAACCCCAGGTCCTTCAGACACTCACCAGATCCTTGCCCTTCTCTGGAGCCACTCCAGCCCCTCATTGTCCTTCTCAGAGTGAGGGGACTTGGCTCCAACCTTCTTTTGGGGAATGGCAGAGAGCCAAGAGGTCTCCCCTTAGCCTCCTCCAAGCTGAACAACCCCGGGTCCTTCAGCCACTCCTCAGAAACTCACCAGATCCTTGCCCTTCTCTGGAGCCATTCCAGCTCCTCAGTGTACTTCTTGGAGTGAGGGGCCAAAAACTTGCCCCCAGTGTTGCAGCAGTGCCTGGCACACACAAGATGGCATTTAGCAGGCTACCACTGGAAGGTGAAATTTCCTCTTGTGACCTTCTGGTGGGATTAGTCACTTCCACGTTGGGAACTCAACCCCTGAGCACATCCTGGAGGTGGCTGCCACTCTGGCATCATCACACCATGAGCACCTGTCCTGCATGCCATAAATCCTGCCTGGGCTGATCAGGATCTTGGAGCTAAAGGTGAGATGAATCAGTATCTCCTGGGCCAGGCTGGAGGGGGAAGGTCACAAATCTTGAGCAGGGATGTGCCAAATCTTTCCCCACACACAGCAGCACTGCCTGGGAAGGGCTTTCCCTGTGCTGAGCAGGTCTCACTGGGGTCTAGGAAGCACAACTTTTGGGGGTTTTTTGAGTCGTGCCCTATAACAGGGCAAGCCTGAATCACAGAATCGGGGTTGGGAAGGATCAGGGAGCCCAAATTTTCCTTTTTTAAACTTTTATTTTGCATGCTGGAAAGCTGGGACCGACAGAGAATATATATATATATATATATATAAAATAGAGCATCTGAGGGGTGTACTATATATATTTATATATATATTTATGGTAGGTAGAGCATCTGAGGAGTGTGTGTTAGGGAGGGTGAGGTCCTGGCTTCCACTTCATCAGCCAACTCCCAGAGGTTTGATACCTGAGCTCCCTTCTTGGCAGCCTGACCTGGGCTACAAGAGAAGGGTTCAGAATGCCAATTAACCACAACTGCTTTGTGCCAAAGGCTGTGGATTTGGGCAGGTTGTATTTCTGGGGGCCTGGTGTTTGGTTGGTTGTATTTTTTTTTTTCCCCACCCCTGTGCAGCATCTTCTCTGTCTCCATCTCATGACTTTTGTCTGCATAGCTGAGCAGCAGGCAGAAGGTGAAGGCAGCCAAGCTGCCCTGAAGTGCTGGTGTGGGGGAGTGGAGGTTTCATCCTTCCCTTAGCTTCCTCTAATCCCTTCAGTAGGAAACAACATCTCTACAGGAGGGAGCAGAGAGGGTTTGGGGTAGAAACCATGGCCCTGCTTTTCCTGAGAAGGGTTGGACCAGCTGAGCCTCGAGGTCCCTTCCAGCCTGCTGGTCAATGATTCTGTTCTAAGAAGGGCTGGGGAGGGTCAAGGTTGTATAAGACACTAATAAAGTGACCTTTTGCTGGGTGGCCTCTGCTCCTGCATCCTTCCAGCAGAGGATGGGTGCAGACCTTGGCTGGGACCCCCATGGACATCCAGGCTGGCAGCAGCAAAATGGGCATAGTGATGCTTTCCCTTCTCCCTCCCTCTCTTTTTTTCACCAGCCACAGCTTTCCCCCCTAACTTTTGTTTAATAAAATGTACATGCTTGGAGTGCTGCATCTGGGCTGTGCCTCAGACCTCCTCTGGAGAGCAGCAGAGCTTGTAGAGAAAACAGGGCTGGGCACTGGCTCTGGACATGGTCTGAACAGTGTCTGCTCTGGATTCCTCAGGGAAATTGTCCCAGCCTGAGAAGCCTGAGGGCAGGGCTGAGTGTGCTGCACCTTTCCTGGCTCCCAAGATTACAGAATGCTAAGGGTTGGAAGTGAGCCCTGGAGATTGAGCCCAACTCGCCCCCACCAAGGCAAGGTCACCTAGGGAAGGTCACCCACGAACACAGGCAGGTGGGTTTGGAATGTTTCTGGAGATGGAGACTCCACCACCTCTCTGAGCAGCCTGCTCCAGGGCTCCAGCAGCCTTCCATCTAAACACGAGGAGGAATTTCTTTAATTGAACTTCCTATGTCCCAGTTTGTGCCCATTACCCCTTGTGCTGTCACTGAGCACCACTGAGCAGAGCCTGGACCCATCCTCCTGAAGTACTGAGCAGCACTGATCAGATCCCTGCTCAGCCTGCTCTTTTCCAGCCTGAAAAGCCCCAATTCTCTGTGTCTTTCCTCACCAGAGATGTGCTCCTGTCCCCCCTCAGCACCTTTGTAGCCTTGGCGACTGAGCAAGGGCAGTGAGGAGAGCAGAGGGAAGTGCTCGTGGAGGTAAACACAGAATTTATTTCATCAGTAGGTATATAATGGGGGGCTTTGGGATGAGGCAGGTCCCTAAGGAAGCATCTCATCACTCTACCTGGAATCCACAAACTCTGCCTGTCCTGGGAAAGGCAGGACTGGGAACCTGCAGCCGGCAGCGTTTTCCACCTGAGGGAGCTTGGAGGTGCTCCACAGCTGGTGGGGGTGGATGAAGCATCCTTCCTGCAGCAGCTGGGTGGGTTTCACTGGTGAGAAGCTTACTGATTTCCTCAGAGAAGGAGAAGCAGCCTGGGTCCCATGCAGAGGCTGCTGGCTCCTGGGGCCTCCAGCTCAGGTGATTTCCTGGCTGTGTGAGACCAGAGCTCTGCAGCTTGTTCCCTGCAGATGAACACCTGATGGAAGAACAGTGGGAACATCATGTCCTGAAGGCAGCAGAGCTCTGGCTGGGTTTGATCTCTGGCAGGTGAGTCTGGCAGCTGAAGGCTTTCTGCTGAGAAACAGCCACCCTTGGTGCCCAGGCTCTGCTTATCACAGCTGCTGCAGTAGGGGGGGGGGGGGGGAGGACAAGGGCCCCACAACAATGAGCAGATTCTTGGCCTGTGTGGAACAGTGGAAGGGCAGGAGGGGCTGATCTTCTGCACATCCTCAGCTGCACGAAAGTCTGGCAGCATCTGCATAAGGAACCTTGTCCTGTGTGTTTGATTGATGTCCCTCTGCTCCAGCAGCCCTCTCTAGAGCTGACTGCAGGAAAACTCAGCTTGTCGAGGGACCAAGCTGCAGCACTGCCAGACACAGGCACTCAGAGGTGCTCAATGCAGACAGTGGCACACCAGGATGGAAGAGGAAGGTACAGCAGAGAAGAGGTGGGCACAAGCCAACCTCAGGAGCTTCAACAGGGCCAAGTGCAAGGTCCTGCAGCTGGGTCGAGGCAATGCCAAGCACAAATCCAGGCTGGGCAGTGAGTGGCTGGAGAGCAGCCCTGAGGAGAGGGACTTGGGGGTGCTGGTGGAGGAGAAGCTCAAGATGAGGCAGCAGTGTGCACTTGCAGCCCAGAAAGCCAAGCAGAGCCTGGGCTGCAGCAGGAGAAGTGTGGCCAGCAGGGCCAGGGAGGTGATTCTCCCCCTCTGCTGTGCTCTGCTCAGTACTACATCCAGTTGTGGAGCCCCTGGGACAAGAGGGATGTGGAGATGCTGGAGTGTGTCCAGAGAAGGGCCACGAGGATGCTCAGAGGTCTGCAGCACCTCTGCTGTGAGGACAGACTGAAAGAGTTTGGGCTGTTGAGGCTGGAGAAGAGGAGGCTCCCAGGTGACCTTCTTGTGGCCTTCCAGGATCTGAAGGGGTCAACAAAAAAACTGGGGAGAGACTTTTGAGGCTATGAAAGAGTGACAGGACTAGGGGGAATGGAGCAAAGCTGGAGGTGTGGAGGAAGTTGTTGAGCATGAGAGTGGTGAGAGGCTGGAATGGGTTGCCCAGGGAGGTGTTTGGGGCCAGATCCCTGGAGGTGTTTGGGGCCAGGCTGGCTGAGGCTGTGGGCAGCCTGCTCTAGGGTAGGGTGTCCCTGGGCATGGCAGGGGAGTTGGAACTAGATGATGCTTATGGTCCTTTCCAGCCCTGACTGATTATATGACTTAATGATCTGCAGAGGTCCCTTTCAGCCCCTACTATTCTGTGATACTTCCACTTCCTATTTTGTGATTGTGTAATCATAGAATGGTTTAGGTTGGAAGGGAGCTCAAAGCTCAGCCAGTTCCAACTCCCCTGTGCCATAGGCAGGGACACCTCCCACTAGAACAGGTCACTCAAGGCCTCACCCAACCTGGTTTTGAACACATTCTGTGCTCCATAACCTCCCTGGGCAACCTGTGCCAGTGTCTCACCACCCTCACTGTGAAGAACTTCCTCCTAACATCCACTTTCAATCTCCCCTCCTACACTTTCAACCCACTGCCCCCCATCCTGTCATTACAAGACCTTGTGAGTAGTCCCTCCCCAGCTCTCCTGTAGGCCACCTTCAGATACTGGAAGGCCACTCTAAGGTCTCCTGGAAAGTGTCACCAACTCTTGGTTTCACTGTGCAGAAGCCAAGTGCTGCAGCGGTGCCTGAGCCTTGTGCAGCACCTTGCTCCCTCCCTCTCCTCGCTGCCGAGCCTCCGTCCCCGCTGCCGAGCGCTGCCGAATCCCAAAGCTCTGCTCCTTTGGGCTCTCCCTCGTCTCCAGCCCTGTCCAGGGCTCCGGGCACAGCTCAGTGCCAGAGCAGGGACCTGCTGCTGTAGCCTCTCCTTCATCTCCAGCCCTGCCCAATGCTCTGGGCACAGCTCAGTGCCAGAGCAGGGACCTGCTGCTGTAGCCTCTCCTTCATCTCCAGCCCTGCCCAATGCTCTGGGCACAGCTCAGTGCCAGAGCAGGGACCTGTTGCTGTAGCCTCTCCTTCATCTCCAGCCTTGCCCAGTGCTCTGGGCACAGCTCAGTGCCAGAGCAGGGACCTGTTGCTGTAGCCTCTCCTTCATCTCCAGCCTTGCCCAGTGCTCTGGGCACAGCTCAGTGCCAGAGCAGGGACCTGTTGCTGTAGCCTCTCCTTCATCTCCAGCCCTGCCCAATGCTCTGGGCACAGCTCAGGGTCAGGGCAGGGACCTGCTGCTGTAGCCTCTCCTTCATCTCCAGCCCTGCCCAATGCTCTGGGCACAGCTCAGTGCCAGAGCAGGGACCTGTTGCTGTAGCCTCTCCTTCATCTCCAGCCCTGCCCAATGCTCTGGGCACAGCTCAGTGCCAGAGCAGGGACCTGTTGCTGTAGCCTCTCCTTCATCTCCAGCCCTGCCCAATGCTCTGGGCACAGCTCAGTGCCAGAGCAGGGACCTGCTGCTGTAGCCTCTCCTTCATCTCCAGCCCTGCCCAATGCTCTGGGCACAGCTCAGTGCCAGAGCAGGGACCTGCTGCTGTAGCCTCTCCATCTCCAGCCCTCCCCAGTGCTCCGGGCACAGCTCAGGGTCAGGGCAGGGACCTGTAGCTGCAGCCCCTCCGTGTGTCCCACCTGTGGCTGAGCTGGTTTCGTTGCCAGGGCCGGGGCAGAGTGCAGGTAGCTGCATGGTCCTGATGCCGGTGAGCCAGGGCAGGATTCGGGGAGAGGAGGGCACAACCCAGGCAGCGAGGACAGGACCCAGCAGAGCGTGGGCAGGACCTCCTGTGTCCTGCCCGTGCTGTCAGCTACCGATGCAGGAGCAGACTCACCCTCTCCTCCCCAGGCAGGGAGATCAGAAAGAGATTTCTTTTCAATCTAGAAAAGAATTCACAACTGCCGAGGGGGAGACAAAAACATTCTTGAGGCGAGGGGACAATATTGTGCGAGGGGGGCCCGGGGGGGGAGTGGAGATTGCAGCCCTGGGTCGCACTGCCTGCACCTGCTGTTTGCTGAAAGGCTGATGCTGAGCAACCAGCAGCTGGTGCTGAGGCCCCACTTGGCAGCATGAATGGGAGGAAAAAAGCCTCTGCTGCCTGCACTGGCCAAGGGACAGGAATCTTGGGGTGGGGGGGGGCTGTGCGGCAGCAGAGGAGCACATGGAGGTCTGGGGGTGAGGGCCCAGCTGGGGAGTCATCTTCTCAAAGGGATGTGGGAGAAAGAGGGTGAGGCTGAACCCTGGAAGCACCAGCTCTTCCCAAGCCCTCATGCTCCTCCAGAACCAAACTGTCCTGGTGAACAGCCTGGATGCAACATAGAATCAGTCAGGGTTGGAAGGGACCACAAGGATCAGCCAGTTCCAACCCCCCTGCCATGCCCAGGGACACCCTACCCTAGAGCAGGCTGCCCACAGCCTCAGCCAGCCTGGCCAAAAACACCTCCAGGGATCTGGCCCCAAACACCTCCCTGCAGGGGCAACCCATTCCAGCCTCTCACCACTCTCATGCTCAACAACTTCCTCCTCACCTCCAGCTTTGCTCCATTCCCCCTAGACCTGTCCCTACTTAACAGCCTAAGAAGTCCCTCCCCAGCTTTTTTGTAGCCCCTTCAGATGCTGGAAGGCCACAAGAAGGTCACCTGGGAGCCTCCTCTTCTCCAGCCTGCACAGCCCCAACTCTTTCAGTCTGTCCTCACAGCAGAGGTGCTGCAGCCCTCTGAGCATCCTTGTGGCCCTTCTCGGGACACACTCCAGCATCTCCACATCCCTCTTGTCCCAGGGGCTCCAGAACTGGATGCAGTACTCCAGGTGGGGTTTCAGCAGAGCACAGTAGAGGGGGAGAATCACCTCCCTGGCCCTGCAGGCCACACTTCTGCTGCAGCCCAGGCTCTGCTTGGCTTTCTGGGCTCCCCTCTCCCCAAAAGAAAGAGCAGAAGAGCAGGAGCTCTTCCCAAGCTCTCCTTCTCCTTCCAGACCCAAGCTGCCACACCAACAGGCATGAGTGTGATGTGCACCCCAGTTCCCTGGGGTGTGGATGAGCACCAAGACACCCTGCTCAGCACCCATGTACACCCCCTCCACCACCACCACAGCATCACTTTTGTCCCAGCAAACCTCTCATGGAGCAGAAGCAGGAGCAGAGCAGGAATGTGGAGTCCTCAGAGGGGCTCAGGGGGCTGAGGGCCTCTGCACAAGCTCAGCCCCCTCCTGCATGATGCTGGCTGCTGTTGGAGCTGGGACAGCCTGGCCAAGGAGTTTTCCAGCCCTCCCCAGAGCTGCCTGCAGCTGCCTTTCCCAACAGAGGCAGGAGTGAGGATGCCTTCCTGCAGCTGTTGAAGGGATGAAAATAATTCCCCTGCCCTGAGTGTCTGCAGGGTGAAGGGGAAGTGTGTTGGATCGGTGCTCCCCTGCGAGCCAGCTACACCCCCTGGCTGGAGCTTTAGGGACAGTGCAGTCTGTGTCCTCTCCACGCCTTGTCACAGAGCATGGAGCCGCGGCGGGGTGAGAAGGAGCTGGTCTGAAGGAGCTGGAGAGCCCAGGGAAGGGAAAAGCAGCAGCAGCTGTCTGGTGAGTCCAGCCTAGAGAGGAAAAGCAAATGATTGTTTCTTCCACACGCTGGGGTCCCTGGTGGGGTTCAGCACTCAAGTTCTCACCCAGCACAAGGAGAGGAGGCTGTGCCAAGGGGCTGCCCTGGCCCTGCTGGGGAGGGAACCCTACCCATAGGGGTAATTGCTGCTGCTGCTTCTCTCCCTTGGGCACAGCCAGAGCCTGCAGCATTGGCAGAGGATGCTCTACACCAAAAACCCACCTGGGGCAAACCAACCTGGGTTTACACCAAGGAGGCTATTGAGCCTCAGGGATGGATTTAGCACGAATGGGCTTGTCTGGCTGTCTGTTTGAGCCAGTGGAGTTTCTGTCCTTAATGGTTGCAGAGGAGGGAGGGTGAGGCAGCTCTCAGCAGCACTGCAGGAGCAGCCTTTGTGCAGCTCCCCTGGGTCCTGCTTCACCAAAGTGCTGGCATCACCCTGCCAGGGGTTGGTTTTTGCCTGGAGCTGGTGTTTCTAACGTGGCTTCACCAAGAGCTGCCCACTGGGACCAGGGAGGGCTGCAAAAAGTGCAGCTGAGTTTGGAAGGCTGCAAGAAATCAGCCTGGGAGGCCAGGTCCTACCCTGCAGCCAGGCTGGTGAGCAGCTCACCAGGCTCCAGCAGCTCCTAGCCGAGGGAACAGCTTTGTTGGGGGCTGTACAGAGCATTGGGGGGGCAGCTGTGCCCAGCTTTGGGGGACAGCTTGTGCCCAGCATTGGGGGGTGCAGCTTGTGCCCAGCATTGTGGGAGCAGCTTGTGCCCAGCTTTGGGGGGCAGCTTGTGCCCAGCATTGGGGGCCAGCTGTGCCCAGCTTTGGGGGGCAGCTGTGCCCAGCTTTGGGGGGCTGTTTCCAACAAGTGGAATGTGGAGCAGCCCCAAGGCTGGTCTGATTTCTGTAACTGCACACAGCAGCCACCTACTTAGTGATGTGTAGAGCTTGTTCCATCTGCTTTGGGTGGTCCTAGCTGTGCCTAGGAAGGTCTGTGAGGTGGGGAGATGGTGGTGGATAGGTGCAAAGGGGATGAGAGGGTCCTGCAGCTGTGCAGCACGGGAGGGCTTCCAACCCAAACCTAATCTCCAGGCTCAATCTCCCCTCTCCCAGCTCAAAGCCATTGCCTCTCATCCTAGCACTGCAAGTCCTTGGCAAAAGTCCCTCCCCAGGAATCGTTGGAAAAGGTCTTGAGGAGCTTCAAGTCCAAGCCTCTAAACCAAAAAAGCTCTTTAATGCTGGATCCCTCCTCCTCTACAGGTGCTCACACACTGCAGCCCATGCTCTGGTAGGTCACCCAAACGGGCTGAGCTCTGGAAGCATTTCACAGTGGAGGCTTTTTCTCCTGCATCAAACATTTGTTTGTGTCCTCACTGCAGCTCCCTCTCCCCTGCCATCCCTTCCAAGCCACAGGTCAGACCTGGGCCAAGACCAAAATCAGCCTCATTTTCTTCTCCCTGCTGATGATCAAAGGGAAGGACAAAAGGAGGCAGAAATGCCTCAGAGCCTCCAAGAACCCCAGGCTGGGCAGGGCCTGCAAGGGGTGGCTGTCATTAGACCACTGTCTTTAATTGCTGCTTCTCTTCCTCTGCCCGTGCCCAAAGAGCCAGTCCCAGCAGGTGACAAGGGGCAGTGTCCTTTAAATCAATTATCTCCCATTCAGAGCCCTTTAGCCTTCCCTTGCACCCACCAGCCCCATCATTTATTCATCCCAGGCGCATCTGCTCCGGTGCCATCTGAGTTTGGTAGAACATTAGCTTAAAAATTTCATGAGGCATGGTGCAGGTGTGAAAATCAGCAATTAGGGATTCTAATCTGAGCAAAGCTGGGCTGAGCTGGGCCAGGCTCCCCAGGGGCATCCTCTGGCTCTGGAGGGGAGGCACAAGCAAAGGTTAGAAGCATAGAATCAGTCAGGGTTGGAAGGGACCACAAGGATCAGCCAGTTCCAACCCCCCTGCCATGCCCAGGGACACCCTACCCTAGAGCAGGCTGCCCACAGCCTCTGCCAGCCTGGCCAAAAACACCTCCAGGGATCTGGCCCCAAACACCTCCCTGCAGGGGCAACCCATTCCAGCCTCTCACCGCTCTCATGCTCAACAACTTCCTCCTCACCTCCAGTCTGAATCTCCCCACCTCCAGCTTTGCTCCATTCCCCCTAGTCCTGTCACTCCCTCACAGACTAAGAAGTCCCTCCCCAGCTATTTTGTAGCCCCCTTCAGATGCTGGAAGGCCACAAGAAGGTCACCTGGGAGCCTCCTCTTCTCCAGCCTGCACAGCCCCAACTCTTTCAGTCTGTCCTCATAGCAGAGGTGCTGCAGCCCTCTGAGCATCCTCGTGGCCCTTCTCTGGACACACTCCAGCATCTCCACATCCCTCTTGTCCCAGGGGCTCCACAACTGGATGCAGTACTCCAGGTGGGGTCTCACCAGAGCACAGCAGAGGGGGAGAATCACCTCCCTGGCCCTGCTGGCCACACTTCTCCTGCTGCAGCCCAGGCTCTGCTTGGCTTTCTGGGCTGCAAGTGCACACTGCTGCCTCATGTTGAGCTTCTCCTCCACCAGCACCCCCAAGTCCCTCTCTGGATTCTCCTGTGGGATTGACCCACAGCCTGGCCATCTGGGAAGGTGCTGCCCAAGGGGACCAAGGTGCTGTGGGATGTGATTGATCTGGGATGCTCTTGCTTGGCCATGAGGTAAAGGGTTCTGATGTGGCCCACCCCACAGCTCGTGGCTTTCTCATAAAATGACAGTAAAATATGTCCCCCAGTTCCTGCTTGACTTCTCTTCCCAAACATGAGGAGGAAGAGCAGGGGGATTAGGAAGCACTCAGCTGTGCTTTGATGCCTGGAAAGCTTCTGGAGTACAGGGTGGGGGGGGGGGGGCTTTAAATCCGTGTAAGCAGCTGGCAGATAACAAGGTGATAAAACGCAGCCAGCGTGGGGTTTGTCAAGAGCAGATCACAGCAGACCTCTCCAATTTCCCTCTCAGAGGGAGAAACTGGCTGAGGGGATGAGGAAGGAGCAGCAAACAGGGCACCTTCTGCCTTCCAGAAGGGTTCAGACTGGGTGTCACATCACACCTGGGGAAGGAAATCAGGACCTGGGCTGACACAGCCCCCACCACCCAGCACACCTCACCCCAAATGGCCTTGCAGAGCTCCAGCAGATCCATGCAGCATCTTCCCTCCGTGACCAACACAAACCTCCCTTCTCTTCCTCCTGGTTTTGTCCCCTGCTTTCAGTCCCCTTGTACAGGGAATGTTGTTTCAAAGAGAGGAACTAGTTCTGGTGTTTGAAAAGTCTCCACAAGATTCAGTTCAAGCCCAAGCATGGGCTCAGGTCTGCAGGCAGAGCCAGAGGTTAAGTCCCTGGGCAAGGAGCCTGTCCTGAGGTGTCAGCTGTGTGTGAGGAGCTGGGGACCAGGACTAGGAAGAGTGAGGAAGGCTGCTAATGGGGCAAATTGGGAAACATTTCTTCCCTGAGTGGTCAGGCATTGGAACAGGCTGTGCAGGGAGGTGGTAGAGTCCCTGGAGGAGAGGGACTTGGGGGTGCTGGTGGAGGAGAAGCTCAACGTGAGGCAGCAGTGTGCACTTGCAGCCCAGAAAGCCAAGCAGAGGCTGGGCTGCAGCAGGAGAAGTGTGGCCAGCAGGGCCAGGGAGGTGATTCTGCCCCTCTACTCCACTCTGCTGAGACCCCACCTGGAGTACTGCATCCAGTTGTGGAGCCCCTGGGACAAGAGGGATGTGGAGATGCTGGAGTGTGTGCAGAGAAGGGCCACGAGGATGCTCAGAGGGCTGCAGCACCTCTGCTGTGAGGACAGACTGAAAGAGTTGGGGCTGTGCAGGCTGGAGAAGAGGAGGCTCCCAGGTGACCTTCTTGTGGCCAACCAGGATCTGAAAGGGGCTACAAAAAGGCTGAGGAGGGACTTCTTAGGCTGTCAGGGAGTGCCAGGAGTAGGGGGAACAGAGCAAAGCTGGAGGTGGGGAGATTCAGAGTGGAGGTGAGGAGGAAGCTCTTTACTATGAGAGTGGTGAGAGGCTGGAATGGGTTGCCCCTGCAGGGAGGTGTTTGGGGCCAGATCCCTGGAGGTGTTTTTGGCCAGGCTGGCTGAGGCTGTGGGCAGCTTGCTCTAGGGTAGGGTGTCCCTGGGCATGGCAGGGGGGTTGGAACTGGCTGATCCTTGTGGTCCCTTCCAACCCTGACTGATTCTATGATTCTATGAAATGAGTTCAAAAACCTCATGTGGCACTGTGGGATGTGGCTGATTTGCCATGGTGGTCTTAGCTGGATGGTTGGACTCAAGGACCTTAGAGGTTTTCTGTCCAGCCCAAACAATTCTATGATCCTGTGTAACCCAGCAGGAGAACCTGTAGGTGCCTGAGGAGCCCAACATAGACATCTCAGGGGCTGTGAGGTATCTCCAGCTGAGCCAGGCTTGCTCACATCCTCATTTCCAATTCAGAGAGCAGGTCCCCTGCGGGGCCAGGCTCTGATGGAGTGATTTGTACTTTCCCTGGCTGATCATCGAGGTGCAACTTTCATCCCAGAGCCTTCTTCCCTTAGGGAAACATCTCCCACCTGAGCTGGCAGCGAGCAGCACTGCAGATGGGGACAGAGCAGCATTCCCATAGCAACAGCCCGGGTGGCTGCAGGAGGAGAGCTTTGACTCCTTCCTTCTGCTGGCACCAAGATAAGCTGAGCTTTGTGGGATCAGACAGATCCCAGCTCAAATACTCAGGCTGGCACTGGAGGGAATAAGGAACGCTGACAGCAGAGGGGATGGCTTTTGGTGTAAGGCTCTGTCCAAACACTGCCAACAGCTCCCCTCGTTAAACTGGGTGCATGCTGATGTGCTTCCCATGCTCACTGTGAAACCTTTGGGAGCCTGTCAAACTGTGGCCACCCAAAGCATCATGTGGCACAGCTTTCCAAAAGTCATTCCTGACCACTCTGGTCAAGACAGCAACAGTCACCTGCAGGATCCAACCCAAAATGATCTGCTCCTCACAAGCACTTTGATACAAGGATCATTTTGCCTGAAACAGAGGATTTGTGACTAGGTTGGATCATCCAGTTCCAATCCCCCTGCCATGCCCAGGGACACCCTACCCTAGAGCAGGCTGCCCACAGCCTCAGCCAGCCTGGCCAAAAACACCTCCAGGGATCTGGCCCCAAACACCTCCCTGCAGGGGCAACCCATTCCAGCCTCTCACCACTCTCATGATCAACAACTTCCTCCTCACATCCAGTCTGAATCTCCCCACCTCCAGCTTTGCTCTGTTCCCCCTAGTCCTGTCACTCCCTGACAGCCCCAAAAGTCCCTCCCCAGCTTTCTTGTAGGTCCCCTTCAGATCCTGGAAGGCCACAAGAAGGTCACCTGGGAGCCTCCTCTTCTCCAGCCTGCACAGCCCCAACTCTTTCAGTCTGTCCTCACAGCAGAGGTGCTGCAGCCCTCTGCTTGCAGGCTGTGGAGATGCAGTGCTGAGGGCCATGGTGTAGCAGTGCCCTGGCAGCGCTGGGTTAAAGGTTGGATCTGATCATCTTAGAGGTCTAACCCAGTCAAAATGATTCCATGATTCCATGACCTCATGGTGCCAGGTATCTCTGGGAGCTTGGCACAAGCTGAGGAGGAAGCACCCAGCAACAGTTGGGGATTTTTTCTTCCACGTTCAATGCAAACGAATACAGTGCTGGAGCTCCCCCAGACCTTTCAGCTTTGCCGGCTCGGTGGGCGCCGCAGGTTCTCAGCCAGCCTGTGGTGGGTCCTTGCGCCCTGCAGCAGGCGGAGTGGAAGCTTTCAGGTCCTAGCTGGCCACGATCCAAGCGCCGGGAAAGGCGATGGGACCGCGGGAGGCCGCCGGGATGAACCTCCCCAGAGCGCCTGGCGGGGATGAGGGCGCGGAGCTGCCGCTGGCACCGAGAGGGGCTGGGGGCGCCCGGGCCGGGTGGGCATCCCGGCGGCTCCGCTGCCAAGCTAAGCTCCTTCTCCCTGCGCCCCGCCCAGGGATGCAGCCGGGGGAGTCCAGCGCAGAACCCCCAGCGGAGGAAGATGTTTAGCAAAGAAACTTCTGGCTGCGGTGTCGGGGAAACAGAAGCCTCCTCCCGGCCCTTCCCTGCTCCTTCGGTGTGTGTCCCCCGGCCTCGGTCTCCCCTCTCCGGGAGGCAGAGCAGCCGCCAGCCCTCCCCGCACCCGGCCCCGCTCCCGGGCAGCGGATCGCCCCCGCCCGATCCGGTTCCGCCCCTTCCCCTCTTTGTCCCCGTTCTCCCCGCCCCGGGCACCGACACCTCCCCCGGGCCCTTCTCGGCGCCTGCACCGGCACGGCGGGACCCCCGCCCCGTCCCTACGGAGCATCGTCGTGCTGAACCCCCGGGCCCCCGGCCCTCAATCTCCGAGCATCCTCATCCCGTGTGCCCGAAGCATCCCCGCTCTGAACCGCCGTTACTCCCGCCCTGCTCTCCCCCCCCCCAACCCCGAGCTTCTCTGCCCCGTCCCCTGAAGCATCCTCCTCTCTCCGTCCCCCGGGACCCCTCCCTGGGCCTCCTCCAGACCGCCGGGAGAGGCTGAGCCCTGCCCAGTACTGCCGCAAAGCCCCCGGCCCTTGGGCTGCAGGGCGGAACGGGGAGGGGGGCAAAGAAGGGTTTGGGTGGGGGGCGGCAAGGAGGCCTTGGGCGAGCTCGTTTATTTCAGTCCGAATTTGGTCCGTTTACAGCGATTCCGTCGACAGCCCTGGCGTGATGCGCGGGCGATGCCCAGCGGATGGCAGCGACACCCATGTGCCTGCAGCCCTCGGCGGTGCCAGCCTCACCAGCTCAGCTCTGCCAACCACCCCGGAGCCGGCCCCATCCGCGGCGCTGACAAAGCCTCCGCAGCTCCGAGGGCTGCTGCCTGCTCTCTCACACCCTCTTTTATTGCCGAGCAAAGAGCTGCTGTCATCTCCTGCTCCGGGATCCTGGCGTGGGAGTGGTAAGGACCAAGGTCCAGAGGAAGCAGCTCTCGGAGCTGCCTTCACCACCTCGCTGGGCATGACCATAGAGCCTGGGACAAGGCTGGATGAGAGAAGCCTGAAGTTTGGGAGGGGTTTTGAGCCTCCAAGCACTGACACTGGCTCCAGACCCCTTAGATAATCATAGAATCAGTCAGAGTTGGAAGGGACCACAAGGATCAGCCAGTTCCAACCCCCCTGCCATGCCCAGGGACACCCTACCCTAGAGCAGGCTGCCCACAGCCTCAGCCAGCCTGGCCAAAAACACCTCCAGGGATCTGGCCCCAAACACCTCCCTGCAGGGGCAACCCATTCCAGCCTCTCACCACTCTCATGCTCAACAACTTCCTCCTCACCTCCAATCTGAATCTCCCCACCTCCAGCTTTGCTCCATTCCCCCTAGTCCTGTCACTCCCCCAGAGCCTAAGAAGTTCCTCCTCAGCTCTTCTGTAGGCCCCTTCAGATGCTGGAAGGCCACAAGAAGGTCACCTGGGAACCTTCTCTTCTCCAGCCTGAACAGCCCCAACTCTTTTGGTCTGTTCTCATTTCTTCTCTACATCTGTGTGCTGGGCTGCAGCAAGAGCAGCTGTGGGCAGCAGGGCAAGGGAGGGGATTCTGCCCCTTGGCTCTCTTCAGACCCCACCTGCAGCACTGTGTGCAATTCTGGAGCCCCCCAGCACAAGAAGGACATGGAACTGTTGGAGAGAGTCCAGAGGAGGGCCACGAAGATCATCAGAGGGCTGCAGCAGCTCTGCTATGAGGACAGGTTGAGAGAGTTGGGGCTCTGCAGCCTGGAGAAGAGAAGGCTTCCAGGAGACCTTAGAGTAGCCTTCCAGTATCTGAAAGGGCCTACAGGAGGGCTGGAGAGGGACTATTCACAAGGTCTTGTAATGACAGGATGAGGAGGAATGGGTTTAAACTGGCAGAGGGGAGATTGAAACTGGATTTTAGGAGGAAGTTCTTCACAATGAGGGTGGTGAGACACTGGCACAGGTTGCCCAGGGAGGTTGTGGCTGCTCCCTGCCTGGAGGTGTTCAGGTCCAGGCTGGATGAGACACTGAGCGACCTGTTCTAGTGGGAGGTGTCCCTGCTTATGGCACAGAGGGGTTGGAACTGGCTGAGCTTGGAGGTCCTTTCCAACCTAAACCATTCTATGATTCTCTGATTCTATCACTGGCGATGTTGGATGGTGCTTCGACATTTGGAGTCACTGTCCCTGGAGGTGTTCGAGAGCTGTGTGGCCATGGTGGATGTGTTTCAGTGGCCATGGTGGTGAGGGGTTGATGACCTTAGAGGCCTTTTCCAACCCAAACAAATCTCTGATTCTGTAGTTCCTCACCGAAGCACTCTGAAGTGCAAAGGTGAGAGGTGAGATGAGGACTAGAGCACAGCAGCTTCTGCAGTGCCCATGAGCTGGCACTTTCCTGGCACTGTGTCTTGGCAGACAGCTGACACAAGCAGCAATAACTTTCCTACTCTAAGACTGCAGGAAAACCCAGATGAAACCTTCACAGCAGCAACCTTGCAGATGACTCCCTGAGACACAACCACAGCACTTTGCCATCTTCGCAGCAGCCAAGGAGATGATCCGAAGAGTTTTGCCTGGGGAGGTGGTGGAGTCAGCATCCCTGGAGGCATACAAGGAGCACGTGGATGGTGCTCTGGGACATGGCATTTAGTGGCCATGCTGGTGTTAGGTGGGTGGTTGGACTCAATGATCTTAGAGGTCTTTTCCAAGCAGAACATTTCTATGGTGTGATGATGTGCAGAGAGAGATGATGGCAGAGTCTTCTCGCCCAGCCTGATTCCCTTCTGGCTCCTTTTGAGGGGAAAAGGGAGGTGTTCTCAGCCAGCTAGGGAGGAGCAGAGGCTGCTGTTGAAGGAGCAATCCCAAAGGAATCTCCTGCATCACCAGGGCTGGGTTGCTGCATCCCAAAACGCTGACAGCCAATTTGCTTTTTTGGTGGAATAAAATTCCCAAGTCAGTCAAGATTGCTCCACCAGGAGCTGGTGTGGCTTCTGGTATTGACTGGGTTAGCCCCAAAGTGGGGGAGGGAAGGAGTGGGACCACTGAAACCATCTCTTTTGCCACTGGAGCTGGCCCAGCACAAGCGTTTGTCATGCTGAGGGTCAGGTGATTTGGAGCTGGGCTTGCTTGCTTGGTCCATTTAAGGAGAGTTGCAGGGGATGCATCTGACACCTGCTGAAGCAAATAGGAATTTTTTAACCCAGCCCTGTCACTGCCACCTAAAGGAAGGATCCTGAGCAGACAGGGTGAGTTTAATCCTTCTGCAGCCACTGAGGCTGTCTGGAAAGGTGGGAGGCTGGAGAATACAGATCACAGAGCCAGAGAATGGTTTGGGTTGGAAGAGACAGAGAAGGCATGAGGAAAAAAACTATTTCCAGTGAGGCTTGGCAGAGCTCTGGAGCAGGCTGCCCAGAGAGATTGTGGAGTCTCCTTCTCTGGAGCCTTTCCAACCCCACTTGGATGCATTCCTGTGTGGACTACCTTGGGGGGATCCTGCCTGGTAGGAAGGGTTTGACTGGATGACTTCTGGAGGTCCCTTCCAACCTCTAAAGTTCTGTGATTCTGTGATCATCTAGTTCCTACCTCCCTGCCCTGAGGAGGGACACCTCCCGCTTGCCCAGGTGGCTCAAGCCCCCATCCAACCTGGCCTCCAACACCTGCAGGGAGGGGACATCCACAGCCTCCCTGGGCAGCCTGTGCCAGTGTCTCAGCACCCTTGCTGCAAAGAACTTCCTCCTAATACCCAGCCTCCATCTACACCAAGCTCTGCCCTGCAGCTGAGTCCTTCCCCAAGGCCTGACCAAGGAACCAGTTGGTGCAGGATCCTCCAGACTACTCCAAGTTGTACTTTCAGTGGGTGAGCTCACTGGGCTTAAGCCTGTTGCTTAAGCTTCCCTGCCTGGTTGCAAGCTGCCTGTGGAGTGGGAGCTTTCCATGAATCATGGCAGGGCTTGGGTCGAAGGGACCTTTAAAGGTCATCCAGTCCAACCCCTCTGCAGTCAGCAGGGACATCTGCAACGAGAGCAGGCTGAGTCAGCAGCAGGGCTGTTTGCAGGTGCCCTGGGTGGCCAAACACTATCTTCTCCTGCGTAATGTGTGGGTCCTGCACAGATAACAGCAGTGGCAGATCTGAGACATTGGAAGGGGGTGCCCAGGGAGGTTGTGGCTGCTCCCTCCCTGAAGGTGTTCAAGGCCAGGTTGGATGAGGCCTTGAGTGACCTGTTCTAGTGGGAGGTGTCCCTGCCTATGGCACAGAGGGGTTGGAACTGGCTGAGCTTTGAGGTCTCTTCCAACCTAAATCATTCTATGATCTTACTCCTGCTTTTGAGGTCCTCGTGGACCAAGGACCACAGGGAGAGAGCAGAAGTATTTTTGCCACTCAGGTTTTCTGCCTTTTGGTCATATTTCAAGCAGACCCTCAGGGCTCAGAGGGGTTGAACTCATGGTGTGTTTTTCCTCCTGGTGCACTTGGGGTTGCTTGTCCCATGTGTCAGTTTCTTGCACCTCAGAAGTTTCCTGGGTTTAAGAGGAACAGAAGAAACAAAACAAAACAAAACAAAACAAAAAAAACCCCAAACCAAATGAAACCATTCTGCTGCTAGTGGAGAGACCTTCAGTAGCAGGGGAGTGTGGTCCTGCCAAAGGCACCAGATCATGGCAGGAGACCTGGAACTAGATGATCTTTAAGGTCCCCTCCAATCCAAACCATCCTGTGATTCCCTGCTCACTGCTTAAAGAGCCCCCAAGGCTTGTCACATATCCAAAGGTTTTAAAAACCATTTTTTAGGAGAATATGGAGAGGTTTGGATGCTCTCCCATTGGGAAGAGGAGATGGTGGAATCACCATCCCTAGAGGTGTTCAAGAAACACATGGACACGGCACTCTGAGCCACACGGTTTGAGGTCTTTAGTTGATGGTTGAACTCAAGGTTTGGATCGGAGGTTTTGTCCAACCCAAACAGCTCCACAATTCTATGAAATCGCTTCCCTGTCTCAGGCCTGTTGGTGGAACCTCTGCAGACCACCTTCTGGATGTGCTGATAGGGACAGGCTGCGCGGGCAAGCTCTGGGACAAGCTGCTCGCAGGATCGTGACCCGATTCGGGCTGGAGCCTCAAAACCCAACCTTGCTAGAGTTTTGGGGGGAACGGCAGGTCTCCCGCTGGCCCCAAAGCAGCGCAGAGCTAAGGGTGCTGCTCGGGAGGGGCAGCAACCGCACGGCGAGGGTCCCGCACCGGTGGCCACCCTCGGGGCTCTCCCGAGACGATGCGGGTGGGCACAGCGGGCATCGACCCCTCTGCACTGCCGCCCTCTCCTCGCTAGCATCTCGCACTGCGAACTTTGGCAGAGTTGGGGTGCACCAGCCCGGCCGGGGATGGGGACGGGGAGCACCGGCGGGATGAGCA
>VWZI01008467.1:25322-49858 GCA_013396835.1 Psilopogon haemacephalus | reverse complement strand
AACGAAGTTGGGGGGGGGGGGGGGAGGGAGTGGTGGTGGAGACAGACAGGGATCTTCCAACCTAAACCATTGTATGAAACAATTAGTGATTCCACTTTATCCATGGAAGCCAGGAATGGTGCCAGAGCTCTCAGAACAAAGTGACACATGATTGATACCTTCCCAGACTCAGCCTTCTGAATTTGGTTTTGCATTTTGCATCTAGAGAGGATCAGATGAGCTGGGCTTGATTTATTTCTATATTTTTTTTTTCCCCTCTCCCCCCCTCCACCATAAACCTCGATTAAGTTGATTGGCAAAGCTTCTTCTCCTTCTAAAAACATGCCTGTCAGAGCTATCCCAAAATACTCCTGCCTTGGATTTTTCAGGCTACTTGCAGGGCATCTCACAGGGCGTTGCTGGCGTAGCTGGCAGGCAGCTCTGCAGAGCCTATTTAAAGTTCTGGTACGTAGCTCTTCGGCAACGTTTGGCATTTAAGTACCTCTAGTACTTTTACGTGGAGTTGTAGTTGCTGCTGCTGCTGCTGCTGCTCTCTGGGGGGTTGCAGAAGAAAGGCAAGAGCCTTGGGATGTTTGGAGCTTCCTGCTTCTCCAGCAGTCTGCTCCGTGCATCACTAACCCCTTCCAGGGTCACATCTTGCCTGGTCTGTGCCTCGTGGCAGTGAGGTGTGTCAAGGGCAGCAGTGACTGAGCAGAACTCGTGGCATGAGTGGAAAGCATCTCTCAGATCTGGGAGTGTGGTGATGGGGGGAGAGAAACAAGGCTGCTGTGCAGCAGTGACCCAACAGAACTCATGGCATGAGTGGAAAGCATCTCCCAGCTCTGGGAGTGTGGTGATGGGGGGAGAGAAATGAGGCTGTTGTGTAGCAGTGACCCAACAGAACTCGTGGCATGAGTGGAAAGCATCTCCCAGCTCTGAGAGTGTGGTGATGGAGGGGAGAGAAATGAGGCTGTTGTGTAGCAGTGACCCAACAAAACTTGTGGCATGAGTGAAAAGCATCTCTCAGCTCTGGGAGTGTGGTGATGGGGGGCAGAGAAATGAGGCTGTTGTGTAGCAGTGACCCAACAGAACTCGTGGCATGAGTGGAAAGCATCTCCCAGCTCTGAGAGTGTGGTGATGGAGGGGAGAGAAATGAGGCTGTTGTGTAGCAGTGACCCAACAAAACTTGTGGCATGAGTGAAAAGCATCTCTCAGCTCTGGGAGTGTGGTGATGGGGGGCAGAGAAATGAGGCTGTTGTGTAGCAGTGACCCAACAGAACTCGTGGCATGAGTGGAAAGCATCTCCCAGCTCTGAGAGTGTGGTGATGGAGGGGAGAGAAATGAGGCTGCGCCCAATGAAGCTCTACAGCAGTGACCCAACAGAACTCGTGGCATGGGTGAAAAGCATCTCTCAGCTCTGAGAGTGTGGTGATGGGGGGGAAAGAAACGAGGCTGTTGTGCAGCAGTGACCCAACAGAACTCGTGCCATGAGTGAAAAGCATCTCCCAGCTCTGGGGTTATGGTGATGGAGGGGAAAGAAACGAGACTGTTGTGCAGCAGTGACTGAGCAAAACTCATGGCATGAGTGAAAAGCATCTCCCAGCTCTGGGAGTGTGATGATGAGGGAGAAGGAGAGAAACGAGGCTATTGTGCATCCCGATGAAGCTCTGCGCGGTTTGCTCTGCTGGAGCTTTGGATGGGCCTCGGGAGGGAAATTTGGGGCTGCACTCTGGGAAGACAAATCACAGCCTGCAACAATTAGGAGCTATTGTAAACGTTTGGGCTTGGCACAGCTCTGCTGCTCCCGGGACTCGTGTGCCGTGTGGCTGATTCCAGCCGGGATACCTGCCACTGCTCTGCCTTTATCCAGGTTTCCCTTCCCACGACACCTTCCCCGCAGCGCCGGCAGTGATTGGGCTGTAAAAGCAGCGGGGAGGGAGAGAGGCAATCCTCCGGATGCTTCAAGTTTTAGAGCTGTTGTCACAGCCTAAGCTGCGCCGCTTTAAGTGGATAAAAGTTGCCCGAGCAGACAGGGGCTGAGCATCGAGCGAGCGCAGGGAGAGGAAGAGCTTTGTCATCCTCACTCCTGCTGCCTGGCAGAGGTGCCAGATGGGTGAGGAAGCTTTGCAGGCTTTGCCTCTCTCTCGCTCTGCTTCTGTCATCCTCTCCTTGGGAGGAGCACACCTCTGTAGGGAGCACTGGGGAGGAAATGGTGCTGGAACCACTGACCCCTAACTCCTCTAACGAGCATGTCCACAGAACATGTATGATGAGGAGCAGCTGAGACCTGGGCTTGTTCAGCCTGGAGAAGAGTGGTGTGATGGAGGAGAAGCTGCAGTCTCAAGTTGGCCACTCCAGTGTAAGTGTGGTTCTCACTGGGCACATCCCTTGCTGCTGCATTGTCTAAAGGCTTCCCTCTTACTCTGCTGTCACATGGTAGACAGAGCTGATGTGGATGTCTCAAGCCATAGAATCATAGAATCAGTCAAGGTTGGAAGGGACCACAAGGATCATTGAGTTCCAACCCCCCTGCCATGCCCAGGGACACCCTACCCTAGAGCAGGCTGCTCACAGCCTCAGCCAGCCTGGCCAAAAACACCTCCAGGGATCTGGCCCCAAACACCTCCCTCAGCAACCCATTCCAGGGCCTCACTATTCTCATGGTGAACAACTTCCTCCTCACATCCAATCCAAATCTCCTCACCTCCAGCTTTGCTCCATCCCCCCTACTCCTGCACTCCCTCATAGCCTAAAAAGTCCCTCCCCAGCTGTTTTGTAGCTCTGTGCTGGAATCATGTGGTGATGTTGCCACGAGGATGCTCAGAGGGCTGCAGCACCTCTGCTGTGAGGACAGACTGAAAGAGTTGGGGCTGTGCAGGCTGGAGAAGAGGAGGCTCCCAGNTGGAATGGGTTGCCCCTGCAGGGAGGTGTTTGGGGCCAGATCCCTGGAGGTGTTTTTGGCCAGGCTGGCTGAGGCTGTGGGCAGCCTGCTCTAGGGTAGGGTGTCCCTGGGCATGGCAGGGGGGTTGGAACTGGCTGATCCTTGTGGTCCCTTCCAACCCTGACTGATTCTATGTTGCCTCCAAGCTGTTCATCATGGCAGTTTGGTTCTGGAAGGAGCAGGATGGCTTGGGAAGAGCTCCTGCTATTCTGCTCTTTTTTTTTTTGGGGGGGAGGCACATGTTGCATTCAGGCTGTTCACCAGGGCAGCTTGGTTCTGGGAGGAGCAGGAGGTCTTGGGAAGAGCTGGTGCTTCCAGGGTTCAGCATCACCCTGTTTCTCCCACATCCCTTTGAGAAGATGACTCCCCAGCTGGGCCCTCACCCCCAGACCTCCATGTGCTCCTCTCTTACTGAACAGCCACCCCACCCCTCTATGATTCTATGGTTCTCTACAACTTCCTGAAAAGATGTTGGAGCCAGGTGGGGATTTGTCTCTTCTTCCTTGTGTCAGATGATAGAATGAGAAGAAAAATAGAATTAGGAAGAAGTTTTTCATTAGGAAAAAGTTTTTCCGTGGAGAGAGTGGTCAGGCACTGGAATGAGCTGCCCAGGGAGGTGGTGGAGTCTCCCACCCTGGATGTGTTTAAGTGGTGCTTAGGGATATGGTTTAAAGTGAATCTTGTTGAGGAGGGTTATAGGTTGGACTTGGTGATCCTGAGAGGCTTTTCTGTGATCCTGAGAGGTTTCTGTGATTTCTGTGTGAGAGGAAATAACCTGAAACTGTGCTGAGAGAGGTTTAGGTTGGAAATCAGGAACAATTCCTTTCCTGCAGGAGTGGTCAGGGATTGAAGCAAGTTGCCCAGTGAGATGCTGGAGTCACCATCCCTGGAGGTGTTCAAGAAACGTGTGGACATGGCTCTTGGGGGCATGGTTTAGTGGCCTTGGGTGGTGTTAGGTCGATGGTTGGACTCAATGATCTCAGCAATCTTTTCCAACCCAAACAGTTCTATGATCCTAATGGGTGGTCCCAGATTAGTTCCTTCTAATTTCCCTTGTAATCAAGTGATGGAGAGGCAGAGACAGATGCTGCAGCTGCGTGATTATGGAAGATGCAGCTGTTAACACACTTGCTTCTTCTCCTGCTAATGAGGCATCAACTCTCTCCTGATTTTCTTGTTTGGGTAGTGGCTTTATTCTAGCAGAAAATTGGACCAGTGTTGGGCTTTTAAATTTTTTTTTTTTTCCTCTTTTCCTCATCTGGTTTGGGTTCAGCAGCTGTCAAGAGAGGTTTTTTTCAGAACTAGTCCACTTTGAGGAAGGAAACAACAATTCCAGAAATGCTCCATGGGCTGGGGAGGGACTATTCACAAGGGCTTGTTACGACAGGACGAGGAGGAATAGGTTTAAACTGGCAGAGGGGAGATTGAAACTGGATGTTAGGAGGAAGTTCTTTCCAGTGAGGGTGGTGAGACACTGGCACAGGTTGCCCAGGTTGGTTGTGGAGCACAGAAGCACAGAATGTGATCTTTGATCAGGAGAGGGTGCTGGTGCATGAGAAGCTCAACATGAGGCAGCAGTGTGCACTTGCAGCCCAGAAAGCCAAGCAGAGCCTGGGCTGCAGCAGGAGAAGTGTGGCCAGCAGGGCCAGGGAGGTGATTCTCCCCCTCTGCTGTGCTCTGCTGAGAACCCACCTGGAGTACTGCATCCAGTTCTGGAGCCCCGGGACAAGAGGGATGTGGAGGTGCTGGAGTGTGTGCAGCGAAGGGCCACGAGGATGCTCAGAGGGCTGCAGCACCTCTGCTGTGAGCACAGACTGAAAGAGTTGGGGCTGTGCAGGCTGGAGAAGAGGAGGCTCCCAGGTGACCTTCTTGTGGCCTTCCAGGATCTGAAGGGGCCTACAGAAAAGCTGGGGAAGGACTTTTTAGGCTGTGAGGGAGTGACAGGAGTAGGGGGAGTAGAGCAAAGCTGGAGGTGGGGAGATTCAGATTGGATGTGAGGAGGAAGTTGTTGAGCATGAGAGTGGTGAGGGGCTGGAATGGGTTGCCCCTGCAGGGAGGTGTTTTTGGCCAGGCTGGCTGAGGCTGTGGGCAGCCTGCTCTAGGGTAGGGTGTCCCTGGGCATGGCAGGGAGGTTGGAACTGGCTGATCCTTGTGGTCCTTTCCAACTCTGACTGATTCTATGACTCTATGATCATTCAGTTTCAAACCCCTCTGCCATGGGCAGGGACACCTCCCACTAGACCATGTTGCTCAAAGCCTCATCCAGCCTCATCTTAAACACTTCCAGGGATGAAGCATCCACAGTTTCTCTGGGCAACCTGTTCCACCTCACCACCCTCACAGTAAAGAACTTCTTCCTATTACCCAACCTACATCTACCCTGCTCTGATTTCAGACCCTTACCCCTTGTCCATTGAGGTGAGCAGACACTAACCAAGGAAGGCTTCCCACGTGGCAAGAGGGTGTGAGTGACACTTAGTGTCCCCAGAACACATTGGGACACCAGGAAAAAGCTTTGTCCCCACCATGGGGGCTTTCAGTTGCTGGGTCCCTTGTAGTTAATGCACATATAGGGAAGGCAGTTAAAAGCCATGGGGCTTATTTCCGACAGATAATCTAATTATGGGCTTGATTAAGCCTTATCAAATGAACAGTCCTTGGGTAGCTTTGTTCTCAGCGCCACAGAAGCAGTCAGAACTTTAATTAAGAGCCTCAGAAGTGGCAGAGCAGCCTGGATGGTGTGGCTGGGAGGGGGTGTGCCAGCGAGGATCTCCTGGCAGAGAGGATCAAACCACCCTTAGGTGGATGCCCAAGGGTGAAGCTCGACCCTTTGAAGCCAATGAAGGGGATCTGACTGGTGAATAAACACCTTTAAACCAAGCACTTGTCCTGCCCTGCTCTCTGCTAATGCTCAGGTACAGACTTCATTAATTCTGTTCCAGTATCTCTTAATGACACTGACTGGGAGTCTTTCCAGGTTGCCTCACCTGCCTGTCCCCTTGCTCAGCATTCCCTGCAGCTGCTGGTGAATGGTTGCTCTCCAGGCTACCAAATCACTCTCCTCCCTTTGGCCTTCAGAAGAGGAGGCTGAGGGGAGACCTCATCACCCTCTGCGAATGCCTGAAAGGTGGTTGTAGGGAAGTGGGGGTCATAGAATCATAGAATCAGTCAGAGTTGGAAAGGACCACAAGGATCAGCCAGTTCCAACCCCCCTGCCATGCCCAGGGACACCCTACCCTAGATCAGGCTGCCCACAGCCTCAGCCAGCCTGGCCAAAAACACCTCCAGGGATCTGGCCCCAAACACCTCCCTGCAGGGGCAACCCATTCCAGCCTCTCACCACTCTCAGGCTGAAGAACTTAGAATAGAATCATAAAATCATAGAGTCATGGCAGGGGGGTTGGAACTGGCTGATCCTTGTGGTCCCTTCCAACCCTGACTGATTCTATGATTCTATGAAGATACTGAAGGGCCTGGACCATCTCTGTGAGGAGCAAAAGCTGAGAGCCCTGGGGACTGTTGAGCCTGGAGAAGAGAAGCCCCAGAGGGCATCTGATCAATGCTCAGCAAGAGCTAAATGTGGGGGGGCAGAGGATGGGGTCAGACTCTTGTCAGTGGTGCCCAGTGACAAGGGGCAACAGGCACAAACTGGAAGCCAGGAGGTTCCATCTTGAAGATAAGGTGAAACTTGTTTGATGTGAGGGTGCTGGAGCCCTGGAGCAGATTGCCCAGAGAGGTTGTGGATTCTTTCTGGAGAGATTCCAACCCCCTCCAAACATTGTGCTCCTGGGCAGGCTGCTGTGGGTGCCCCTGCTCTAGCAGGGGACTTGAACTGGATGCTCTCCAGAGGTTCCTTCCATTCCACCATGCTGGCATTTGGTGAGTGACATACAAATGAGTAACTCTCTCTTTTATTTCCCTTAAATGTATTTTTTGGGTCTTTCTGCCAAACGTGATGATTTGGTTACTTCTCGTCCATAGTGCTGGTGCCAGGAACACCAGCAGCCAGGTTCTGAGCTGGATGGGGATGTGCATGTGAGCAGCTCCTCACGTTGGCAGATCTCTTGCCTCAACCCAAGCTTGTTTTCTCACCCGAGTAGGAGGACTTTCTCCTTCCCTCTTGTCTGAGTGTTTTGGAGAGCGACACCCAAAGGCTCTGCCGGGGATCAAGTTCCTGGGCTTTATAGCTGCCCTGGACCAGCTTTTGGGTCAGCTTTAGCAAACCTGATGAGCATTTGTAGTGTTTGAGACAGCATCGATGCAACAGGGAATGTGCTGGGGTGGGAAGCTGGGCGGAACAACCTTCTGGGCTGTCCCACCTGCTGTGGCATTTGCTGTCACCGCCTTGCCTTTAATTACTCTTATGTTCTGTGGCTTAACACTGAAGCACAGCTCACAGCATTCTGTCTCTTAATTGGCTGAACTGGCCAGCACCCAAAAAGATTGGGCTGTGGATGGAAACAAGCTTCCCAAATATTTCCTCACTGCCAGTTGGTGCTTTGTGAGGAGATGGGCCTGAAACTGTGCCAGAGGAGGAGAGCGAGTTCTTTGCTGCAGGGAGTGGAACAGGCTGCCCAAGGTGGTGGTGGAGTCACCATCCCTGGGAGTGTTCAAGAAATGCGTGGCCGTGGCACTTGGGGACACGTTGTATAGTGTGGCCAGCAGGACAAGGGAGGTTATCCTGCCCCTGTGCTTGGCGCTGGTCAGGCCACGTCTTCAGCACTGTGTCCAGTTCTGGTCCACTCAATTCAAGAGAGATACTGGAACAGGTCCAGAGAAGGGCAATGAAGCTGGTGAAGAGCTTGGAGCACAGCCCTGTGAGGAGAGGCTGAGGGAGCTGGGGGTGTGCAGCCTGAAGAAGAGGAGGCTCAGGGGGGACCTCATTGCTATCTGCTACTAAAGGGAGGTTGTAGCCAGGTGGGGTTGGGCTCTTCTCCCAGGCAACCAGCAACAGAATGAGGAGACACAGCCTCAAGCTGTGCTAGGGGAGGTACAGGCTGGATGTTAGGAGGAAATTATTGACAGAGAGTGACTGGCACTGGAACGGGCTGCCTAGGGAGGTGGTGGAGTCACCAACCCTGGAGGTGTTCAAGCAAAGCCTGNTCCACTCAATTCAAGAGAGATACTGGAACAGGTCCAGAGAAGGGCAATGAAGCTGGTGAAGAGCTTGGAGCACAGCCCTGTGAGGAGAGGCTGAGGGAGCTGGGGGTGTGCATTCTGTTCCAATGGGTATGGTGGTGTTGGATNCCTAGGGAGGTGGTGGAGTCACCAACCCTGGAGGTGTTCAAGCAAAGCCTGGATGGGGCACTTAGTGCCATTGGATAGGGCTGGGTGATAGGTTGGGCTTGGATGAGCTTGGAGGTCTCTTCCAACCTGTCTTGTTCCATTCTGTTCTATTGCGTTCCATTCTGTTCCAATGGGTATGGTGGTGTTGGACTCCATCACCTTAGAACTCTTTTCCAACCCAAACAATTCTGTGTGTCCCTCTCAGCCCTGTTAATGGATGTCTCCTTCTGTCCCTCCCCAGGACTGGACATAGATCCTATGACGCATGCCCGGAAGAAACAACTTTTCCTTCTGAAGCACCCAGCCGGCTCTGCTGGCCAAGCTTCATCACCCACGGGCAGCAGCAGCAGCAGCAGGATGGAGAGGACCGAGGCCGAGTGTGAGGAGCAGCGAGACGGAGATGCCGCCGAGGCCCCCAACCGCCCCGGCGGCTTCGCGGGGACCAACAAAAGCAGGAGCCTGCACGAAGTGCGGAAGACCTACCCTCTGCGGAGGCGGCTGCTGCCCTCAGTCAGCAAGAAGACCTGCAAGGTGCTCCTCACCAGGCTAGAGGACGTGGCCGGCTCCTTGTCGAAGCAGAGCCAGAGCTGCAAAAAAAAGGACCTTCCCAGCTGGATGGAAGGTTTGGCGCCCGCCTTGTTCCCCGACCAAGTTCAGGGAGCAGGGCAGAGCGATTCACGCGGGGAGAAGCGCGCGGGGACGTACGCGGGGCTGGAGCAGGAGCTGGACGCTGCTCCCTCGGAGCCCAGGAAGCGCCGCTTGGCCTCCCTCAACGCCGAGGCGGTCAACAACCTCCTCTTCGAGCGGGACGAGGCTCTCTGCGCCCGCCGCTGCCGCCGGGACTCGCCCAAGGCAGACTGCCCCGGCAAGGGTCCGCACTGCAAAGCCGGGGACGGCTGCTCCGTGCCGGCCAAACCGGGCAAGGGCAAGAACCGGCACCAGCCCGCCCAGAAGTGCAGCAGCTGCGACCGCTCGCTGGAGGAGGTCTTTGAGGATGGGCCGAAGAGGGAGGACGGAGCCATCTGCTATCATCCTGCCCCAAAGAGATTGGCCAGCCTCAACGCCGTGGCCTTTCTGAAGCTGACCCACGAGAAAGACCAACCCCTGAAGCCCAGGAGTAAATCGGACGGAGAGGGCAAGTCGGAGAACCACTGTTCAAAGTCCACCCTCAAATGGGCCAGAGCTGGCAGGAAGAACTGTGTCAAGGCTAAGAAAGAGGTGGCCGGGTTGAAAGTGGAGAGTCAGCAGGGCTGGCGAGGACTCGCTCTAGGAGAGCAGCAGGACTCCTCTAGGCTCTACGGGGCAGCAGAACCTGCCCCATACGAGTCGCTCTCTAGCTCCTACGCCAGCACCGAGGGTTTCTACCACAGACTGCCTTTGCTCATGGGCGGCCAAGCTTCCATGAAGCCGGAGTACGGAAGGCCTGGAGAGAAATCGCCCACCCCCAAGCAGGAGTTCCACCAACCTTCCTTCCCCGTGCAGCAGTTCCCTCCCCTGCCCGTGCCCGGCAACCACGCGGACTGCGGCTGCCTCTTGGAGTCCTCGGACCTGCCGCCGCTCAACGGGTTCTACGTCTACTACGGCCAAAGCGGATACAGTGGCTACTCCCACTGCTCCCTCTACCCCAAGGACCAGCTTTCACAACCTGCTACCTGCGAGGGGCTCTTGGTGTCACCCACTTCCTTGCCCTCGGGTGCTCACTTCCAGCCGCTTCCCTGGTGCAACTCCCCCTACTGCTGCGGGGAGGGGACGGCCCTCAACAGCTACAGCGTCTGCGGGGTGCTGCAGGTGCCTGAGGGCAGGGTGGGCAGCCTGCACACCGGGCGCAGCACATACCCCTACAAAATGCCTTTTGCAGCAGGTAAGGTGCAAGGGGTGAGCAGGTCTTACTATAGAGTCACTGAGGCAAGGGATGGGTTGGGTAGGAAGGGACCTTAAAGATGCAACTTCCTGCCATGGGCAGGGACACCTCACACTAGCCCAGCTTGCTCATGGCCTCATCCAGCCTGGGGGAGAGGGCAGCCACAACATCCTTGGGCAGCCTGCACACAGGGTAGAGCACCTACCCCTTCAAAATGCCTTTTGCAGCAGGTAAGGTGCAAGGGGGCGAGCAGGTCTTAGCACAGAGTCACTGAGGCGAGGGATGGGTTGGGTTGGGACCTTAAAGATCCAACTCCCTGCTGTGGGCAGAGATACCTCACACTAGCCCAGCTTGCTCATGGCCTCATCAGCCTGACCTTGGATATCTCCAGGGAGAGGGTGGCCACAACATTCCTGGGCAGCCTGTTCCAGTGTCTCAGCACCCTGGAAAGAATTTCTTCCTAATCTCCCCTCTTCCAGCCATCATCCCTCTTCCTTTCACTGGAAACTCTTGTCAAAAGTCCCTCTCCAGCTCTCTTGCAGCCCCCTTCAGGTACTGAAAGGTTCCTCTGAGATCTCCCTGGAGCCTTCTTTTCTCCAGGATGATCAGCTTGTCCTCACAGGGGAGCTGCTCCAGCTCTCTTGATAATCTTCATGGCCACTCCAGCAGGTCCATGTCCTTTCTGTGCTGGTTACAGTAACCCAGGTGAAGTCTCATCAGAACAGAGTGGACAGGCAGAATCACCTCCCTGCTCCTGCTGGTCACAGTTCTTCTGATGCAGCCTAGCTCACAGTTGTGTTTTGGGTTGACATTGCTGGCTCATGCAGAGTTTTCTAGCAACTGACACCCCCAAGTCCTTCTCCTCTAGCCTCTCTTTGTGCTTGGGATTGCCCCAACCCAGATGTAGAACCTTGCGCTTGGCCTTGTTGAACTTCATGAGGTTGACATCTCTGGTGGTGTTCCTAGCAGAAGGTGCCTAAGGGTTGTCTCTGGTTACCAAGAGGCAGGCTCGAAAAGAATTCACCTTTCACCTCCCCTCCCCCCATCCTGAGGCCTGAGAGACTTTCCTCCTGAAAGGTCTCATGGGTGTGGAAAGCAGAGAATTGGTGAAAGGATTTGGATAGTGAGAAGGTGACTCATGGCTTGTGTTGAGGCTAACCACTTAGCTTTGATCTCTGTCAGATGAGTGGGGGTTAGCTCCTGCATGCTCTGCTGTGCCATGCTGCTGTGCTGCTCCGAGCAGAGGGGACTCAGCACCTGGGGATGAGTTTCCCCTCCCTTCCCTAAATCTCATTCTCAGGACCAAAGTGTCTTTGCAGAGCAGTGTGAACAAGCAGCATTCTAGTGGGAGGTGTCCCTGCCTGTGGCACAGGGGGGTTGGAACTGGCTGAGCTTTGAGGTCCTTTCCAACCTAAACCATTCTATGATTCATTGCCTTGGTCTTTAAGACTCCTACTGGTGGGGGCTGCAGCCTCACAAGATGTTGTAAATCATAAAATGGTTTACAGCCACAAGCACACAGGTGGTGCTGGCAGGGACAGGACTGGTTCCAGGGACATGGACATATGTTGTCTAGCTGGGTGTCACCCTGCTGCTGCTGAGGTCTTGCCTTGGTGCAGCCACAAGCACACAGGTGGTGCAGGCAGAGGATGTGTTGGAGCTCAGCCCTCACAGTGAGCTGCTGGGTGCTCCTGGTGCTGGCAGGGACAGGAGTGGTTCCAGGGACACACACATGGACATGTGTGGTCTAGCTGGATGTCACTTTGCTGCTGAGATCTTGCCTTGGTGCAGGCAGAGGATGTGTTGGAGCTCAGCCCTCGCAGTGAGCTGCTGAGTGCTCCTGGTGCTGGCAGGGGCAGGAGTGGTTCCAGGGACATGGGTGTCACCCTGCTGCTGAGATCTTCCGTGGTGTGGTTTCCTTCCTGTGAGCAGCCCTGGTTGACAAGCCTGTGCCCTTGGAGTGTGGAGTGAGTGGAAGTGTACAAGGAGGTCCCCTGGAGCATTACCAGTGAAGAGCTGATTTTTGGAGGCGTGCCTCTGGACTCACATCCTTCCCTGGAGCAGGTTATCTTGGTGGCTTCAAGGAGAACTTTGGCTGGAAACAAGCTCCCACCTGAGAGCATTTACATGGGAGGATCCAGCTTGGCATGTCCCATGGCTGTCTTGCCTGGTGCGTTCAGGATGTTTGTGTGGATGTGCCCATGTCTGTTGGGTAGAGGTCAGGGGATCAGGTTGTCATCTTGGGCACTCATGGTCTGCCATGTGTGGGGGAGAGGCATTGCTTTTCCTGCCCCATGATGGTTTGAAAGCAGGGCAGTAGGGGTGAGGTTGAACAGACTGTGAGGTGCTCCAGCTCCAGTGGAGAGGGTGGAAGTGTCTGTGCCCAAGGAAGGAGTTTTGAGGGTCCAGCAGGCCAACTCTGCACAGTTACCCTGAAGCTAGGTAGATACTTCTGTGGAGCTCCATCCTGCTTTGGTCCAAGCTGGGAAACTGCTTGTGGAAGCAAAACATTCAAGAGGTGATTCCTGCTCTGTGTTACGTGAGACTCATAGCTGAGGGCTCAGTCCTAGGGGAGCTGCTGCTCAGGGTCAGCAGGGTCTGTGGTGGTCCACAGCAGCCCTCATGCTTGCAGGCTTTGCTGTAGCTCTCTTGGGGAGGGTTAGGGGGAAGACAGGAGGCAATAATTCTCTGTCACTGCAAGAGGATCCCAGCAGTTACTCACCTGGAACTTGGTGACAGAGCTTCTCCAACATACTCTGATCTGAAGGTGCTCTTTCAGCCACCCCAGAAAGCATCCTTTGATTTCAGCCAGGGCAGGTGTAGGGTCCTGCACGTGGTGGGGAACAATCCCCTGCACCAGTGCAGGTGAGGGGTGACCTGCTGGGAAGCAGCTCCAAGGTGAAGGACCTGAGAGTGATGGTGGACAAATAGTTCACCAGGAGCCAGAAATGTGTCTGTGGTCAAGAAGGGCCAATGGATGAAGGAGAGTACAAGCAACAGGCTGAGGGAGGTTCTGTTTCCCCTCTGCTCTGCCCTGGTGAGGTCACATCCGGAGTCTTGGGCTCTGTTCTGGGCTCCCCAGTTCAGGAGAGACAGGAACTGCTGGAGAGAGTCCAGTGGAGGCTGGGAGGATGCTGAGGGGCCTGGAGCATCTCTATGAGGAGCAGAGGCTGAGAGCCCTGAGGCTGTTGAACCTGGAGAAGAGCAGCCCCAGAGGGGAGCTGATCAATGCTCAGCAAGAGCTAAAGGGTGGGAAGCAGAAGGATGGGGTCAGACTCTTGTCAGTGATGTCCAATGACAGAACAAGTGGCAGAGGGCACAAACTGTGACTCCTCTCTATGAAGAGCAGAGGCTGAGAGCCCTGGGGCTGTTGAACCTGGAGAAGAGCAGCCCCAGAGGGGAGCTGATCACTGCTCAGCAGGAGCTAAAGGATGGGAAACAGCAGGATGGGGTCAGACTCTTTGTCAGTGATGCCCAATGACAGAACAAGCAGCAGAGGGCACAACTGTGGCCCAAAAGGTTCCATCCGAAGATGAGAAGAAACTTGTTTGGTATGAGGGTGCTGGAGCCCTGGAGCAGGTTGCCCAAAGAGGCTGTGGAGTCTCCTCTAGAGAGATTCCAAAGGCTCCTGGCCATTGTGCTCCTGGACAAGCAGCTGTGGGTGCCCTGCTTTAGCATGGGTTCTGTACTGGGTGATCTCCAGAGGTCCCTTCCAACCCCACCATGCTGAGGTTTGGGGAGAAAGAGTGTGGTGTGTCTTGGACTGGGAGCTTCTTTCCTGCTGACAGCAGAGAGCTCAGCCTCTGCTGGACATGTCAGCCTGAGCTGAGGGCTTGCTTTGTGTCTGCTGGAGCATGTGAGGACTTCTGAGATGCTTTTGAGGGGCAGCCTCAGCCAAGCTGCTGACCTGGCATGGTTCAAGCGTCTGCTGAAGGCAGCAGCCTGCATCAGGCTGGGCAGTGAGTGGCTGGAGAGCAGCCCTGAGGAGAGGGACGTGGGGGGCTGGTAGACAAGAAGCTCAAGATGAGGCAGCAGTGTGCACTTGCAGCCCAGAAAGCCAAGCAGAGCCTGAGCTGCAGCAGGAGAAGTGTGGCCAGCAGGGCCAGGGAGGTGATTCTCCCCCTTTGCTCCACCCCGGTGAGACCCCACCTGGAGTACTGCATCCAGTTGTGGAGCCCCTGGGACAAGAGGGATGTGGAGATGCTGGAGTGTGTCCAGAGAAGGGCCACTAGGATGCTCAGAGGGCTGCAGCACCTCTGCTGTGAGGACAGACTGAAAGAGTTGGGGCTGTGCAGGCTGGAGAAGAGGAGGCTCCCAGGTGACCTTCTTGTGGCCTTCCAGCATCTGAAGGGGGCTACAGAAAAGCTGGGGAGGGACTTTTGAGGCTGTCAGGGAGTGACAGGACTGGGGGGAATGGAGAAAAGCTGGAGGTGGGGAGATTCAGAGTGGAGATGAGGAGGAAGTTGTTGAGCATGAGAGTGGTGAGAGGCTGGAATGGGTTGTCCCTGCAGGGAGGTGTTTGGGGCCAGATCCCTGGAGGTGTTTTTGGCCAGGCTGGCAGAGGCTGTGGGCAGCCTGCTCTAGGGTAGGGTGTCCCTGGGCATGGCAGGGGGGTTGGAACTGGCTGATCCTTGTGGTCCTTTCCAACCCTGACTGATTCTATGGGTCTATCTTAACTGGCTTCCCTTCCACCTTCTTTCGTGTTTGTGGAGCTCATTTGGAGAATCTCCTCAATTTTCCCTTGATTAAGAGAATTTGGCTGTGGGAGGGAAGCTCTGGCAGCTTCTGCCGGTGCCGTTTAATCCTTCCCAGCCTTTGGCTAAGCCTTTGATTTCCTTTGTAGACAGTGACAGGCTGGAGCCGCCTGGAGCCCTGCCAGCCTCCCGTGCCGCGCTGGCAGGAGCTACCTCGGGGGGCTCAGATGGCTTTGTTGTGGCATCAGCAGCAGCGTGTTGGAGCAGCTCAGCCTCAGGAATGGCTTAGCTTGGGCAATCCACCGACAGCTCAAGAGGAAATTGCAACCTGCAGGGTCCTGAACGCTGTCACAGAGTGGGGGAGGTGGAAAGAACCTCCAGAGATTGAGCCCAAGCTTCTTGGCCAGGCAAGGTGCACCTCGGGCAGGGCACGTAGGAATGCAGATGGGTCTTGGATGTGTCCAGAGGAGACTCCACCACCTGTCTGGGCAGTCTCCAGCACCCTCACATGCATCCAGATGAGCCTTGAATGTCTCCAGAGAAGGAGACTCCACAACCTGTCTGGGCAGCCTCCAGCACCCTCACAGCAAAGAGTCTTGGATGTGTCCAGAGAAGGAGACTCCACAACCTGTCTGGGCAGTCTCCAGCACCCTCACAGCAAAGGAGTTTCTCCTCCTCTTCAGATGAAGCCTCCTGGGTTCCAGTTTGTGCCTGTTGCCCCTCGTTCTGTCACTGAGCAAGAGCCTGGCCTCATTTCTTGTCCCCCCTGCCCCATCCTTTAGCTCTTGCTGAACGTTGAGCAGATCTCCTCTCAGGCTGCTCTTCTCCAGGCTCAGCAGCCCCAGGGCTCTCAGCCTTTCAGAGATGCTCCAGTTCCCCATAGCACCTTTGTAGCCTTCTCTGGACTCTGTCCAGTAGTTCCCTGTCCCTCTTGAACTGGAGAGCTCACAACTGGACACAGTACTCCAGATGTGACCTCACCGGGCTGGAGTCGAGGTGGAGGAGAACCTGGACCTGCTGGCTGCTCTGATCCATGCTCTCTAAAGTGATAAAGGCAATTTTGGGGGAAGGTGGTGGGAGTTAGGGACACTCCTGCTGGCTGCTCTGCTGCATGCTCTGCAAAGGGAATTTTGGGGGAAGGTGGTGGGAGTTAGGGACAGTCCTGCTGGCTGCTCCGCTCCATGCTCTGCAAAGGCAATTTTGGGAGGAGGCAATGGGAGTTTGGGACAGTCTGGATCGCGCAGTCATCTGCTGCCTCTTCTTCCCTTCTGCTAGAGGGCTGCAAGTCTCTGGACCAGCTGAACCTCACGATCCCCGTGGCAGGGCACCCGGCGTCCCCTGCCCACCCGCTCTCAGGATGTCCCGTCCCCAGCGTGCCGCCGGCTGCCGAACCTGTTCCTCACCTTCAGACCCCCAACTCCGACCCTCAGACGACAGCTCGGGAGTGCCCGCAGAGCTCCAAGCCTCCCAGCGGCTCCAAGTCGGGGCTGCGGAACGCGCCGGGCTGCCTGCACCATGCCGCCGCCAAGGCGGCACCGGCTCACTCCCACCCCAAGCAGCAGCGCATCGGCAGGAGGAGAGCCACCAACGGCTGGATCCCCGTGGGCACCGCCTGCGAGAAGGCTGTCTACGTGGTGGTAGGTGGGAGGGACCCAGCCTGGCCTATATCCCTTGGCAGAACCTTCTCACCCTTCAGCAGCAGATGAACGCTCCCACCCAGCTCAGTGTCATCTTGGCAGCGGGTGAGGGTATACTCACCCCACCTCGTCCAGGTCATTGGTAAAGATGGTAAAGAGCCACCCCCAGTCACACCTCTTCAGCAGGCTGAGGTTGGGAGAGTCTGCTGGGTCCTGGCTTCAGGGCAGGGGTGGCTGCTGGGTGCCATTGTGGTGGTTTGGCACTTCCCTGACCCCCACCACACTTTGAAATATCACCTCCCACTAGAACAGGTCACTCAAGGCCTTATCCAGCGTGGCCTTAAACACCTCCAGGGAGGGAGCAGCCACAACCTCCCTGGGCAACCTGTGCCAGGGTCTCACCACCCTCACTGCAAACAACTTCCTCCTAACATCCAGTTTCAATCTCCCCTCTGCCAGTTTAAACCCATTCCTCCTTGTCCTGTCATTACAAGACCTTGTGAATAGTCCCTCCCCAGCCCTCCTGTAGCCCCCTTCAGATACTGGAAGGCTACTCTAAGGTCTCCTGGAAGCCTTCTCTTCTCCAGGCTGCAGAGCCCCAACTCTCTCAGCCTGTCCTCATAGCAGAGCTGCTGCAGCCCTCTGAACATCTTTGTGGCCCTCCTCTGGACTCTCTCCAGCAGTTCCATGTCCTTCTTGTGTTGTGGGCTCCAGAACTGCACACAGTGCTGCAGGTGGGGTGTGAGGAGAGCAGAGCAAAGGGGCAGAATCCCCTCCTTCTTTACTCTCCCACTGCACTTCTGCAGGAGCCTGGAGTTACTTATGTCACTTGCCCTGCTGGCAATATACAGCAAAAAAGGTAATGCAGAAACAGCACAGCCCTGCCAGAGATCAGAAATCCCTAAGAGGGGTTTCTAACCACCCCTACCACCTTCCCCCTTTTCTCCAGTCTTATCTCACCAGCTGTTTCATGCAGCAGATAGGTGAAGGTAGATCAGCCAGGGGGGGTAAGCAGCAGGAAAGAAGTTAGTGAAACTATTCAGATTCAGTTAGGAAAGGCAGGGAAGAAGAGAGAACCATGCAGGAGCAGCCACAGCCCAAAGCAGTCTGACTTACCTATATTTGGGTTACAACTCTTCAAACTTTGGGTTGTTTTTTTTTTCTTTCTCAGTAAAGCTGTGAGTGAAGTAAGAAAGAGCCATACAAAAGCAGCCACAGCCCAAAGTGGTCTGACTTATCTATATTTGGGTTACAGCTCTTAAATCATTGGGGTTTTTTCTTCCTTCCTCAGTAAAGCTGTGAGTGAAGTAGCCTCATCAGTGTTTTCCTTTCTCAGCCTACAGCCTAATTTCTCCTTCAGACCCTCCAATTAGCTCAAGGCAGCAGAGCCATCTAGAAGCTCTTGCCCAAGCAGACAGTGCTTCCTGGCTGCTCTTCAAGGCCAAGCTGCTCTTGGCTTAGTTTTTCTCCTGTGCCCTGGCATTACCTCGCCTGGCGTGACAGGCAGGGCAGGAGAACCTGCTGCTCCTCTGCTAGCATCAGCTGAAATGCCACAGTGATGAATGCTGCTGGCTTCAGCCTTTGCAGGGGTGGCACCTGCTAGACCTCTTGAGTCCATCAGAGAAGCTGTCCTCCTGCTTGTCTCCTCCTGGGTTATGGCAGACCTGTGTGAGAAAGGAGGAGCACTTGTCTAAAGGTGGCTCTCTCGAGGTGGTTCTTTGCACTGGTGGTGTCTGTCAGCCCAGCAGGGATCTGCTGAAGAGCACAGAGGACTGAGACAGTGTCCTGGCTCCCAGATGGAGTTTCTCTGGTGCCTGATACCTTCCTTCTTGTACCTTCTCCAAGGATTTCTTGTCTGTACTTTTCCATTTGCTGTGCTCAGGGGCAGAGAATAGCTCCTGCAAGATGGGACATTCACAGCCTGCCTGGACATGTTGCTGTGTGACCATTTCTAGGTGACCCTGCCTTGGCTTGATGATCTCTAGGGGTCACCTCCAACCTAAACCATTCTGCGATCTCCTTGGGGGGCTACAGGAGGGCTGGGGAGGGACTATTCACAAAGTCTTGTAATGACAGGACGAGGGGGAATGGGTTCAAACTGGCAAAGGGGAGATTGAAACTGGATGTTAGGAGGAAGTTCTTCACATTGAGGGTGGTGAGACACTGGCACAGGTTGTCCAGGGAGGTTGTGGCTGCTCCCTCCCTGGAGGTGTTCAAAGCCAGGTTGGATGAGGTCTTGAGCATCGTCTTCTAGTGGGAGGTGTCCTTGCCTATGGCACAGGGGGGTTGGAACTGGATGATCTTTAAGGTCTTTTCCAACCTAAACCACTCTATGATTCTATGAGGTCTTGAGCATCCTGATCTAGTGGGAGGTGTCCCTGCCTATGGTACCGCACGGGGGTTGGAACTGGCTGAGCTTTGAGCTCTCTTCCAACCTAAACCATTCTATGAGGTCTTGAGCATCCTGTTCTAGTGGGAGGTGTCCCTGCCTATGGCACAGCACGGGGGTTGGAACTGGCTGAGCTTTGAGCTCCCTTCCAACCTAAACCATTTTATGATTCTATATCAAAGAGTAGGGGGGTCAGGTAACTGCTAAAACCACCACACCTTCCACCCCCTAACATGCTGGGAGGCTGTAGCAGTGCCTGTCCCCTCTCGGCCAGCATCATCAGCAGCATTTGCTGTGCTCAGGTGGTTTGTGTTCCCCTCCCCCCTCGCTGCAGAACGAACCCGAGCCTGCCGTTCGCAAGAGCTACCAGGCGGTGGAGAGGGACGGGGAGATCATCCGGGTGCGGGACACTGTGCTCCTCAAGTCGGGGCCCCGCAAGAAGTCCATGCCCTACGTCGCCAAGATATCGGCGCTCTGGGAAGACCCCAAAACAGGTACGGTGCCCGCCCGGGGACTGCCTCGCCTCGGGGCTCGGTGCTAAGGGAGTGATGAATCTGCAGCCTCTGCTTAGAGTGCTCCACTGCCGCCAGATCGGGTGACGAAGAGGAAGAGAGCAGCTCTGTGTCATCGGGTCGGAGCGTTCCGGGAACTGGAATGCTCTTTAATCACCAGCCTGGGACTGCTCAGCAAGATCTTGCTGGTCGTGAAAGCAGACATCTGCCAAGGGCCCCTCTTAGCAACAGTCTCCTTCCTTAGCTTGTTGCAACAGATGTCTCAGGAGCTGGCGTTTGCTCACATGCTGCATCCAGCAGCTGGGCTGGGAGCTGGTGTGGAGCACAGGCTCGTCTGCAGAAGCTCTTGGTGTGGGACTTGGGGAGGTGGTGATGGAAGGAGGGTGGTTGTCATGTCAAGGTTTCACCTCTCACCTAGCTGAGGAAGCTGTAGCAGGTGTTGTTGCGAAGTAAAATGGAAAGTCAAATTAGGGGTAAAAGAAGTGGTCAGCACAAGGTGGTCAAGTTAGGGGTAAAAGATGTGACCAGCACGTGGTGGTCAAGTTAGGGGTAAAAGATGTAACCAGCACAGGGTGGTTAAGTTAGAGGTAAAAGAAGTAGGCAGCTCACATGCTGCATCCAGCAGCTGGGCTGGGAGCTGGTGTGGAGCACAGGCTCGTCTGCAGAAGCTCTTGGTGTGGGACTTGGGGAGGTGGTGATGGAAGGAGGGTGGTTGTCATGTCAAGGTTTCACATCTCACCTAGCTGAGGAAGCTGTGGCAGGTGTTGTTGCAAAGTAAAATGGAAAGTCAAGTTAGGGGTAAAAGAAGTGACCAGCACAGGGTGGTCAAGTTAGGGGTAAAAGAAGTGGACAGCACAGGGTGGTTAAGTTAGGGGTAAAAGAAGTGACCAGCACAGGGTGGTCAAGTTAGGGGTAAAAGAAGTGGGCAGGCCACATGCTGCATCCAGCAGCTGGGCTGGGAGCTGGTGTGGAGCACAGGCTCGTCTGCAGAAGCTCTTGGTGTGGGACTTGGGGAGGTGGTGATGGAAGGAGGGTGGTTGTCATGTCAAGGTTTCACCTCTCACCTAGCTGAGGAAGCTGTAGCAGGTGTTGTTGCAAAGTAAAATGGAAAGTCAAGTTAGGGGTAAAAGAAGTCAGCAACATATGGTGGTCAAGTTAGGGGTAAAAGAAGTGGCCAGCACATGGTGAGACCCATCTTGGTCATGCCCTTCTGCACTTCTGGCAATGACCTAATTCCTGATGCTGCAAGCCCTGAGCTTTGGATGAGCATCTCCAACTTCTGTGATTCAGAATCCATCCAGAATCTAAATGGATTCTGTTGTCAGGTGGGAAATGGGGAAAAAAAAGGTTGATTTTATTCCCTTTTTTTTTTTTTTTTTTTTTTTATTTTTTNTTTTTTTTTTTTTTTTTTTTTTAATACTTTTGTGTTTTTGGGGGTTTTTTTGTGCCTAACTGACCTCTTTGGTGATGTACCACAAGTAGAAGGGGCTGGAGATGTCAGGGAAGGGCAGTGTGGCAGCAAATCTTTCTCGTGGCACAAATCTTTCTCATGGCACAGCTTGGGGTGTGTCAGGGGTGGAGGAGGAGGGGGGAAGGTAGAGTGGGAGACAGCAGGAGAAAGCTGAGGGTTGATGTTTCTGGATGGCTGTGTCCTTGCAGGGGAGCTGATGATGAGCCTCCTGTGGTACTA
Organism: Psilopogon haemacephalus; assembly: GCA_013396835.1. Lineage (NCBI taxonomy): Eukaryota > Metazoa > Chordata > Aves > Piciformes > Megalaimidae > Psilopogon > Psilopogon haemacephalus. The sequence continues at coordinate 28,869 of VWZI01008467.1, read as the reverse complement.
CAGACCCGAGCACACTCAGGGAGGCCGCAACCCCAGTATGCACCAGGTGAGCCAGCCCATGGGGGCACGTGGGGCTGGGGGGGTCCTGCTGGGCTTGGGAAGCTGCAGGAAGAGAGATTAACCTGAGCAGGAAAAGTTGGAAAAGGTCTCCCGAGATGGAGTCCAACCATAACCCACCTCCCACGACCACTAAACTGCATCCTGGAGAGGATTATCTGCATGCTTCTGGAGCACCTCCAGGGATGACCTTCCAGGATCTGAAGGGAACCTACAGAAAATCCGGGGACAGACTTTTGAGGCTATGAGGGAGTGACAGGACAAGGGGGAATGGAGCAAAGCTGGAGGTGGGGAGATTGATAGTGGAGGTGAGGAGGAAGTTGTTGAGCATGAGAGTGGTGAGAGGCTGGAATGGGTTGCCCAGGAAGGTGTCTGGGGCCAGATCCCTGGAGGTGTTTGCAGCCAGGCTGGCTGAGGCTGTGGGCAGCCTGCTCTAGGGTAGGGTGTCCCTGGGCATGGCAGGGGGGTTGGAACTGGCTGATCCTTGTGGTCCCTTCCAACCCTGACTGATTGTATGGTGACTCCACCATCTCCCTGGGTAGCCTGTTCCAATGTCTTAACTATTCTTTCAGCAAAGAAATTGTTTCTAATCTCCAACCTAAACCTCCCCTGGCACAATTTCAGGCCATTTCCTCTCATCCTGCTGTTTGGAAGGAAGTGGAGCTGTCTCTTGGCTGCGATGCAGATGTGTTGAGTGGTGGAGTCCTGTTCATAGGTCTCTCATAAAATCATAGAATGGTTTAGGTTGGAAGGGACCTCAAAGATCATCCAGTTCCAACCCCCCTGTGCCATAGGCAGGGACACCTTCCACTAGAACAGGTTGCTCAAGGCCTCATCCAACCTGCCCTTGAACACCTTCAGGGAGGTTGTGGAGATCACATTCTGTGCTTCTGTGCTCCACAACCTCCCTGGGCAACCTGTGTCAGTGTCTCACCACCCTCACTGGAAAGAACTTACTCCTATCATCCAGTTTCAGTCTCTCCTCTGCCACTTCAAACCCATTCCTCCTCGTCCTGTCATAACAAGACCTTGTGAACAGTCCCTCCCCAGCCCTCCTGTAGGCCCCTTTCAGATACTGGAAGGCTACTCTAAGGTCTCCTGGAAGCCTTCTCCAGGCTGCAGAGTCCCAACTCTCTCAGCCTATCCTCATAGCAGAGCTGCTGGAGCCCTCTGAGCATCTTGGTGGCCTCCTCTGGACTGGCTCCAACAGTTTCATGTCCTTCTTGTGCTGGAGGCTCCAGAACTGCACACAGTACTCCAGGTGGGGTGTGAGGAGAGCAGAGTAAAGGGGGGAGAATCCCTTCCTTCTTTACTCTCCCTCTGCACTCCTGCAAGAGCCTGGAGTTACCTGTGTCCTGCGCTGCCATTTTACCATAGATCCTTTCATCTTCTCCTCAAGCTGCAGGAACTTGTTCTGTGCAGAAATGTGGCTGCATTGTGCCTCCCCTCTAGAGATTTAGGCTTGGAGACTGCATGAAAGATGTTGTGCCCCTCTAAGTCTTTGCTTCTGCAAGGCTAAAAACACGTGGGTCATTGAGTTCCCTTCCTTGCTCTGCCTTGCATGGGCTTGTGTGGGTTGGCAGCAAGCTGGTTTTAAACTGGGAACGGAGAATTTGGAGCCTGCTTGGTACCTTTTTCCAGTAAGAGTGAGGTGGAAGAGGCTGAGAGCAGTGCTGGGGAAGAGCCAGGGAGTTGGATTTAAAGTTTAAACTGGGAATGGAGTTGGATTTCAAGTTTTAAACTGGGAAGGGAGAATTTGGAACCCACTTGGTGCCTTTTTCCTTTCTGTTTTTAGTTTTTCAAGTAAGAGTGGGGAGGAAGAGGCTGAGAGCAGTGCTGGGAAAGAGCCAGGGAGTTGGACCTGCCTGACTTCAGGGCAGAAATGAATTTCTGCATCCAAAACGTGGCACCAAATGGTAGTCCTCAGCTCCATAACCCAAGTGTGATTGCTTCCAGTTGTGCTTCAGCATAGAAGCAGCTTGGCCAGCAGGATCTCAGCCAGCTTTTGGCACATCTGCTTCATTGCACAAGAGTGCAAAGGAGAGAAGTGCTGGGACAGGCTTGCTAAGGATGACTCAGATAGTTTTGGGGGAAGGAGTGAACCAAAACCCCGAGGGGCAGCAGCGAGGTGTGGCATTTTCAGTTTTGTCTCATGATGTCCCCACATGGTGACCCTTTAGTGACCCTTTCCTTCCAGCCACTTTTCCTCAGGGCTGTGAGCAGAAGGCACAGCCTGCAGGTAAATGCTTCCAGGCTTGCATCCCGAGTCCCAGAGATTCCCACACCTGAAATTCTGGCAGGTGGCTCCATCTGGGTTGTCTCATAGCCAGCCAATCCTGCTAGCTGCAGAGCCAGCTTCCCTAAATGACCTGGGGGGCTGGAAATAAAAGGCTGCTGCCACTTGCCTCCCTGAGCAGCCTTTTGAACTGGGGCTGGGGTAAAGAAAGGGATGGAAAAGAAGACTTTGGACTTGGAGATTTGTTCTTTTAGCTTTGAGATGGAGATGGATTAGAAGGCCTGGTCATCTGCCACAGGGTTGTAGCAAAGACAGCAAAGTGCTGCTCAGCCTCCAGTTCTTAGCTGCAATTGGGAGAGGCTCCAGCACAGGAAAAGGAAAATGAGTGAAGAACATCCCCTGGAGAACGGAGGAATGAGGCTCTAGCGAGGCCACAGCTGAAGTCCTGCATCCAGTTCTGGCCTCCCCAGTTCAAGAGTACTGGAAAGAGTCCAGTGGAGGCTCTGAGAATGCTTGAGGGGTCTGGAGCATCTCTGCTCTGTAAGGTGATGCGGGAGGGTGCGGAGCTTGTCCTACCTGCCAGGGGGCTTCTGGCCAAGCTAAGTGACCTCCTCCTCCCTTCTGTCGCAGAATGAGATCTTTGCATCCCGGCATCAGGACGAAAACAGCGTTGCCTGCATTGAGGAGAAGTGCTACGTGCTGACCTTTGCAGAGTACTGCAGGTAGGTGGTGCTCTTAACTTGCTGTTCCTCACACCTCCATCCCACCCCACCTCTTGTCGCTCTTCCCATCGGCAGCCGTCGCCCAGCAGACCTGTCCCAGCCCTCCAGACCTTGACCTGGCTGGGGCTGGATGAGTTACACTCGCTCTACACAGAGGTTCGGTGCTGCTTCCACCCCAGGTTCATCACCTGCCTGCTTTCCGTGATATTTGTGCATTAAGAGCGTCAGAAATGTTTGTTCTTGTGTGACACTGGTGCCATAGCATCTGGACATCAGTAGACAGTGCAGGAATGCCAACAGAGAATTAGAATAGGATAGGATAGAATAGATTAGATTAGGATAGGATAGAGATAGACTAGGATAGGATAGGATAGATTATCTTAGGATAGAATAGAATAGATTATTTTAGGATAGGATAGGATAGAATAGATTAGGATAGGATAAGAATAGAGTAGGATAGAGTGGGATAGAATAGAATAGAATAGAATAGAATAGAATAGAATAGAATAGAATAGAATAGAATAGAATAGAA
>VWZI01008467.1:7047-20506 GCA_013396835.1 Psilopogon haemacephalus | reverse complement strand
TTTTGGTGTCTCTTTCCCCTTCCCCCACCCCTCCCTCTCCCTGGTTTCCCAGCTCTGTATTTCAGTGTTTACAGATGGAATGAGAACATTCCCTAATGCCCTCCTTCTGTGAGAAAGATCTATTAGAAGTTAATTCTTTAAAAAAAAAAAAAAAAAAAAAAAAAAAAACAAAAAAAAAAAAAATTTAAAAAAATAANNNNATATTATTAAATAATTATTTAAAAAAAAAAAAAAAAAAAAAAAAAACACCCAAAAGCTAAATAAATTTGACAAATGGTATTGATTTAGAAAAAAAAAACAGAGCTAGTGCTGAACTCTTCCCTTCTCGTCCTCTTCCAAGCATCCTTCTCGGCCCTGGTGGGAGTTGGAAGCGATTGGAAGGTGCCAAATGTGGGTGGGGGGAGCAAGGCTTGAGGGCTTGGGGGTGAGCGAGCTGGGCACAGCCCAGAGGTGAGCTGCTTTGGGCTTTCCCAGGGTGAATGACACAGTTGTTTGGGTTGGAAAAGACCTCCAGGATCATTTGAGTCCAATGATCAACCCAACACCACCATGGCCATTAGATGGTGTCCCTAAGCGTCAGGGGCAAATGGTCCTTGAACACCTCCTGGTCCTGTCTCTGGCACCACTAAGATCCTCCAGCCCCTGATGGGTGCAGAAAGCAAAAGGCAGAGATCCTCCAGCCCCTGATGGGTGCAGAAAGCAAAAGGCAGAGATCTCCACCCCCATGGTGGGTGCAGAAAGCAAAAGGCAGAGATCCTCCAGCCTCTGATGGGTGCAGAAAGCAAAAGGCAGAGATCCTCCAGCCCCTGATGGGTGCAGAAAGCAAAAGGCAGAGATCCTCCAGCCCCTGATGGGTGCAGAAAGCAAAAGGCAGAGATCCTCCAGCCCCTGATGGGTGCAGAAAGCAAAAGGCAGAGATCCTCCAGCCCCTGATGGGTGCAGAAAGCAAAAGGCAGAGATCCTCCAGCCCCTGATGGGTGCAGAAAGCAAAAGGCAGAGATCCTCCAGCCCCTGATGGGTGCAGAAAGCAAAAGGCAGAGATCCTCCAGCCCCTGATGGGTGCAGAAAGCAAAAGGCAGAGATCCTCCAGCCCCTGATGGGTGCAGAAAGCAAAAGGCAGAGATCCTCCAGCCCCTGATGGGTGCAGAAAGCAAAAGGCAGAGATCCTCCAGCCCCTGATGGGTGCAGAAAGCAAAAGGCAGAGATCCTCCAGCCCCTGATGGGTGCAGAAAGCAAAAGGCAGAGATCCTCCAGCCCCTGATGGGTGCAGAAAGCAAAAGGCAGAGATCCTCCAGCCCCTGATGGGTGCAGAAAGCAAAAGGCAGAGATCCTCCAGCCCCTGATGGGTGCAGAAAGCAAAAGGCAGAGATCCTCCAGCCCCTGATGGGTGCAGAAAACAAAAGGCAGAGATCTCCACCCCCATGGTGGGTGCAGAAAGCAAAAGGCAGAGATCCTCCAGCCTCTGATGGGTGCAGAAAGCAAAAGGCAGAGATCCTCCAGCCCCTGATGGGTGCAGAAAGCAAAAGGCAGAATCCCTCCAGCAGAAACACTCAGCCCACAAAGAAGTCTAAAAAAAATCTGGGGAGGGACTTCTTAGGCTGTGAGGTAGTGACAGGACTAGGGGGAATGGAGCAAAGCTGGAGGTAGGGAGACTCAGCCTGGAGGTGAGAAGGAAGTTGTTGAGCATGAGAGTGGTGAGAGCCTGGAATGGGTTGCCCAGGGGGGTGGTTGGAGCCATGTACTTGGAGGTGTTTGCAGCCAGGCTGGCCGAGGCTGTGGGCAGCCTGCTCTAGGGTAGGGTGTCCCTGGGCATGGCAGGGGGGTTGGAAATGGATGAGCCATCCTCAAAAGGATAATCTGTAGCTGACTCAGAAGCTGGGATTAATGTCAGGGAAAATTGGATTTGCTGCTGGAATCTGCAGCCCCAGGGAGCGGCGCTGGGCTGTATCCAGCTCTCCTGTATCCCATGCTCAACCAAAGCTCTGCTTTCCTTCCACGTCTGATGCTGCCATGGTTATGGAGTCCTGCTGGCCTTGGAGGTGCCAGCAGGTGCTGGCAGAGGTGGCCTCACCCAGCTGTAGAGCAGAGAGGTTTGTTGCCACCTGATTCCTGCGCTGCCTTGGCCAGCTGAGGGTCTCCTGGTGGCTCCAGGTCTGGTTTTGATGAGCCAACAGTGATGAAGGTACCTGATGAAGCCAGGCTGCTGTATTACCTCTCCCCTCACTTCCATGGGGAGTGTCTGGAGATGCTGGATCCACCACCTGCCTTGTGGGAACTGCAGGGAGAAGGTGGCACCCGGGGTGCTGGGAAGGAGCAGTGGAGGCTGCAGGCACCTGTGGAGGCTTCAGGTAAGGTTTGGGCACTGGGACAAATGTGTCCAGTTCTGGAGCCCCTGGGACAAGAGGGATGGGGACATGCTGGAGGTGTCCAGAGAAGGGCCACGAGGATGCTCAGAGGGCTGCAGCACCTCTGCTGTGAGGACAGACTGAAAGAGTTGGGGCTGTGCAGGCTGGAGAAGAGGAGGCTCCCAGGTGACCTTCTTGTGGCCTTCCAGGATCTGAAGAGGGCTACAAAAAAGCTGGGGAGGGACTTTTGAGGCTATGAGGGAGTGAAAGGACTAGGGGGAATGGAGCAAAGCTGGAGGTGGGGAGATTCAGAGTGGAGGTGAGGAGGAAGCTCTTTACTATGAGAGTGGTGAGAGGCTGGAATGGGTTGCCCCTGCAGGGAGGTGTTTGGGGCCAGGCTGGCTGAGGCTGTGGGCAGCCTGCTCTAGGGTAGGGTGTCCCTGGGCATGGCAGGGGGGTTGGAACTGGCTGATCCTTGTGGTCCCTTCCAACCCTGACTGATCCTATGGTTCGATGATTCTAAGTGTGCTGGATGGTAGGAGATGTGCAGAGCTTTGGGAGCTCAGCCCTTGCTGGAGCAGGGGTAGGTCTGGCTGCATCACTGCTGTGGTTTCCTGCAGCTGGAGGGATGCTGTTGTGGCTCTTTGCTCTGTGGCTTGATGCTTGGGTTTGGAGCGGTTCCCTGTGCCAGGGAAGGTGCCAGCTGGGCTGCTGGCACAGGCTGCTGAGCTGAGGGAAGGCTTTCTCACCACGAGCTTCCCTCCCTGCATCTCCCAGCCAAGCAAACCTGAAGCAGCATTTGAGACTTGCTCTGCTGCCAACCAGTCTCAGCCTACCCGGAGCAAAAGCCACGAGCTCCTGCTTCCATTTAACTGCTGCTTTAATGTCACTAATTACAGCTGACTGGAGCTGTGCCAAAGCCACCCCAGCCAAGAGGCAGCAGCAAGCTGGCCTGTCACACCAAGGTGACAGAGCACTCTGTCACTGTCCCGGCTCCAGCCCTTTGTGCTGATAAATGAGCTGTGCCACAGCAGCTTCTGTCTTTGCAGGGTTAGCCACATCAGGGGGGTGGCAAGATGGGCCCCCAGCAGAGCTGGGACCACCCAGGGAGAGCAGAGAGGCAGGGCCCCACATTAACCTGCTGTCCCCAGGGCCATTCAGCAGCTCCACTCTGTCCTTCTTACCCCAGCGAGGCAGGAAAAGGCTCTGCTCACCCCGACGGGGCTCCCGGGGGAAGAGAACAAGGCAAACACTCTCTGCCCCCTCTGCACTCGGCCACCACGAGGTAAGTTCTGCTCCCAATCCTTCAGCTGGCTGCCAGCAGCACAAGCAGGGCTGCAGCCCAGGCTTGGTCCCGTGGGAGCATCCACAGCCTCTCACAGCCACCTTCTACATTGCTTCTGTGCTGGCTGCTGCACTTGAAGCTGAAAATGAATGAGGTTGAGCTCTTAATGTTCCTCTGCAGCTGCTGCTTCTGCCAGCTGCTGCATTCCTGTGCCCATCCTGCCGGGTCCAGATGTTGAGATGTTTCTGTGCAGCAGCCTCGGGCTCTGGCAGCAGCAGAAGGCTGCAGGTCACCCCACACAGCACCGTGTCTCCAGGTATGTTGTGGCCCTGGGGAGAATCCTGCCGTCGAAGCCATCAGCAGAAAGGTAATTTCCGTCGGAGCAGGGAAGGAGCTGTGGTGGGGATCAGCCCCGACCTGGGAGGAGCTTCATCCTGGGCTGTGTCAGGAGCAGTGTGGCCAGCAGGGCCAGAGAGGTGATTCTCCTCCTCTACTCTGCCCTGCTGAGACCCCACCTGGAGTACTGCATCCAGTTCTGGAGCCCCTGGGACAAGAGGGATGTGGAGATGCTGGAGTGTGTGCAGAGAAGGGCCACGAGGATGCTCAGAGGGCTGCAGCACCTCTGCTGTGAGGACAGACTGAAAGAGTTGGGGCTGTGCAGGCTGGAGAAGAGGAGGCTCCCAGGTGACCTTCCTGTGGCCTTCCAGGATCTGAAGGGAGCCTACAAGAAAGCTGGGGAGGTACATTTTAGGCTGTCAGGGATTGACAGGACTAGGGGGAATGGAGCAAAGCTGGAGGTGGGGAGATTCAGATTGGAGGTGAGGAGGAAGTTGTTGAGCATGAGAGTGATGAGGCCCTGGAATGGGTTGCCCCTGCAGGGAGGTGTTTGGGGCCAGATCCCTGGAGGTGTTTGGGGCCAGGCTGGCTGAGGCTGTGGGCAGCCTGCTCTAGGGTAGGGTGTCCCTGGGCATGGCAGGGGTGTTGGGACTAGATGATCCTTGTGTTCCCTTCCAACCCTGACTGATTCTATGATTCAAAGCTGTGGAGATGTGGTGCTGAAGGCCATGACTGATTCTATGACTCTGTGATTCAAAGCTGTGGAGATGTGGTGCTGAAGGACATGACTGATTCTCTGATTCTCTGACATGGTTTAGCAGTGCCCTGGCAGTGCTGGGTTAATGGTTGGACTCTTTTTGATCTCAGAAAAGCTTTTCCAGCCTGGCCCATTCAGTGCTTCTATGGCTCTGTGAAATGTGTGTGTCCTGCCCAGCGCAGGATGGAACCCTCCAGCCTTTGCAGAGCAGCTGCTGTCACAAGGTGCTGAGCTCAGTCCCAGCACCAGGGAGGACATCCCCAGGGGGGAGAGGCTGTGATGGGGGTATGGAGAGGGACCCATGCAGAGGTTCATGGCAGGGGTGTTTGTGTCACTTGTTGCTATAGGGACACGGTGGCTTTGCCGTCAGAGCACTCCCTCCCCCCCGGGTGAGAACTGTTAATCCATTCTGGAGAGGGGAAGGATATTTAATAAAGGCAACCATTTAAACTGGATTTTACAAGATAAGCTGAACGGGAGCCCCCATTTATTCCGAGGCTCCCTATTTAATTTTAATATCTCCATAAAACCTCTCCAGAGTGCCTTCTGCAAAAACAACCTGGAGTCAGAGCGGCTTCAATAAATTCTGAAGAGCAAATCAATTTAACAATGCTGGAGGAGAGGAGGGGGAAGAAGGGGAAAAAAAAAGAAGCCCTCTGCACCCTCTGCATCTCAATGAATATTTTAATGAATTTTTTTTTTTTTAATTCTCCTCTCTATAGCAGCAGGAGCCCAGGGACATGCATCTTAGAAAACAAACAACCTGTCCTGCTGGAGGGGACAACGCAAAGCAGGTTCAGCAGCAGCCCCTGCAGGCTTTTGTGTTCTGTCAGTCCTGCAGGATTTCACAGAGTCACAGAATGCTGTAGGGGTTGGAAAGGGCCTCTTGGAGATCTTTGAGCTCAAATGCCCTGCCAAGGCAAGGGCATCTAGGGATGGTCACACAGGAGCACATAGAATCATAGAATGGTTTAGGTTGGAAGGGACCTCAAAGCTCAGCCATAGAATCATAGAATGGTTTAGGTTGGAAGGGACCTCAAAGCTCAGCCATAGAATCATAGAATGGTTTAGGTTGGAAGGGACCTCAAAGTTCAGTCAGTTCCAACCCCGCTGTGCCATAGGCAGGGACACCTCCCACTAGAACAGGTCACTCAAGACGTCATAGAATGGTTTAGGTTGGAAGGGACCTCAAAGATCATCCAATTCCAACCCCTCTGCCATGGGCCTTCATCTGCTATCAAACCCCAGCAGCTTTCTCTCTTGGTTCCTTCATGCTCTGTCACATTTCTCTTCAAAAGCCTCCTTTTTCAGGACATTTGAGGAAACAGCACTGGGAGCTGACCCCACTGCCTGCCACCTCCACACTGCTCTCGCATCTTCATCTTGTAATTTGCACCATAGAATCATAGAATGGTTTAGGTTGGAAGGGACCTCAAAGCTCAGCCAGTTCCAACCCCCCTGTGCCATAGGCAGGGACACCTCCCACTAGAACAGGTCGCTCAGGGTCTCATCCAGCCTGGACCTGAACACCTCCAGGGAGGTTGTGGAGCACAGAAGCACAGAATGTGATCAAAGATCAGCTGCAGGGCTGGCAGGAGCTGCAGGGCTGTGTGTCCCCAGGGCCGGCCCCGGCGCGCAGGAGGCAGCGGCGCCGCAGGCTGAGCTGAGCTCGGCTCCAGCTGCGCTGCAGGTCACAGCCAGTTCACAGGTCCCGCAGGCGCCGGCACCGCGGAGCTGGCTCCGGCGCTCGGAGCTCTGCTGGGGCTGCTGCGGGCAGCTGCTCCCACGGCAGTTTGCACAGCTGCTGGAGCGGCTCCAGAGGCCAAGAAGGTGATCACAGGGCTGGAGCACCTCGGCTGCGGGGACAGGCTGAGAGACTTAGAATCATAGAATCAGTCAGGGTTGGAAGGGACCACAAGGATCAGCCAGTTCCAACCCCCCTGCCATGCCCAGGGACACCCTACCCTAGATCAGGCTGCCCACAGCCTCAGCCAGCCTGGCCAAAAACACCTCCAGGGATCTGGCCCCAAACACCTCCCTGCAGGGGCAACCCATTCCAGCCTCTCACCACTCTCATGCTCAACAACTTCCTCCTCACATCCAATCTGAATCTCCCCACCTCCAGCTTTGCTCCATTCCCCCTAGTCCTGTCACTCCCTCATAGCCTCAAAAGTCCCTCCCCAGCTTTTCTGTAGCCCTCTTCAGATCCTGGAAGGCCACAAGAAGGTCACCTGGGAGCCTCCTCTTCTCCAGCCTGCACAGCCCCAACTCTTTCAGTCTGTCCTCATAGGAGAGATGCTCCAAGGAGACTGAGATTGGAGATTAGGAAGAAATTCTTTCCATTGAGGGTGGTGAGATGCCCAGGGAACAGGTTGCCCAGGGAGGTTGTGGGTGCCCCCTCCTTGGCAGTGCTCAAGGCTGGGTTAGGCAGGGCAGTGAGCAACCTGCTCTAGTGGGAGGTGTCCCTTCCTGTGACAGGCAGTTGGAACAAGATGAGCTTTAAGGTCCCTTCCAACCCAAAGCATTCTGTGACCCAAAAGCCTTTCCATAGCCGCACAGGATGGAGCTGCACAGGGACAAGCGGAACGAGGCTCAGCCGAGGTCTGTGTGAGTTCAGCCAGCTGCATATCAATTAATTTGCAGCTGCAAGATAAGCAGAGCCTCCAGCCCTGCAGTTGCTTGCAAACAGTGATTTTTTGTTGCGAGGGAGACAGGCCAAGCCTGCCACAACATCCTGCTCTGGATTATTTACTGTAGGCAGCCAGAGTGCCTGACTGGGTTTAGACAGACTTTTGGTCTTTAGAATCATGGAATAGAATAGAATCAGTTCAGGGCTGGAAGGGACCACAAGGATCAGCCAGTTCCAACCCCCCTGCCATCCCCAGGGACACCCTACCCTAGATCAGGCTGCCCACAGCCTCACCCAGTCTGCCTTCTTTCCTAGCGATAAGGAACTCAGCCTTGCAGTGGGGGCTGACTGGGACTTGGCTTCTGGGCTTATCCACTGGGTTAAGAGGCTTTATTAGACTAAATTACAGGATAATCTCTGGACACACACCCACAGCATCAGATCTCTTCTTCCTTTGCATGCTTTACTTTTTGATCTAGAGGAGCTCAGATCTATTCAAGGAGTTTTGTATGCCTAAATTCAAAGAATCCCAGAACCGTAGAGTGATAGGGGTTGGAAGGGACCTCTGGAGATCATCAAGACCAACCCCCCCTGCCAAAGCACCATCACCTAGGGCAGGTTGCACAGGAACGCATCCAGATGGGTCTTGAAAGTCTCCAGAGAAGGAGACTTTCTCTGGGCAGCCTACTCCAGGGCTCCAGCATCCTCACAGCGAAGAAGTTTCTCCTTGTGCTGAGTCACTGTTCCCTTGCTTGGTTGGGAAGTTGGCATCAGCTCAAACTGCTGATCTCTAAAGAAACCTCCTTTCTTTTTCAAGGGGCCTCTTCAGTCTTGCTTCTTGCACTTTCTGATACCCAAATCGATTTCTTCTAGGAAGAAATTCTTTACTGTGAGGGCGGTGAGACACTGGAACAGGTTGTCCAGAGACATGGATGCCCCCTCCCTGGAGGGGGACAGGTTGCATGGGGCCTTGAGCAGCCTGATCTAGTGGAAGGTGTCCCTGCCCGTGGCAGGATCAGCTTTGAGGTCCCTTTCCTGTCCTGTCCTATGCTATCCTGTCCTGTCCTGTCCTATGCTATCCTGTCCTGTCCTGTCCTATGCTATCCTGTCCTGTCCTGTCCTATTCTAACCTATCCTATCCTATCCTATTCAGACTGGAGGTGAGGAGGAAGTTGTTGAGCATGAGAGTGGTGAGAGGCTGGAATGGGTTGCCCCTGCAGGGGGAGGTGTTTGGGGCCAGATCCCTGGAGGTGTTTAAGGCCAGGCTGGATCTAGGGTAGGATGTCGCCGGGCATGGCAGGGAGGTTGGAACTGGCTGATCCTTGTGGCCCCTTCCAACCCTGACTGATTCTATGATTCTGTGAATTTTATGATTCTATGATTCTAGGTGGAAGTTCCCTTGGCTGCTCTGGCCTGCAGTGGACTTTACTGTGCAGAGTCTTGTCACAGAGGGAGGCTTAGCCAAAAGATCTGCCTCTTGCCTGCATGCTACAGACCGTGCACGTTGGCGCAGCTGCCGGTTGAGAAAGAGATCAGGTCCTGGGACCTGCCCTCAAATCCGAGCAGAGATCAGAGAGCATCCCAGAGCGTGCAGATTTCCCAGCTGTGCTGCTGGTGGCAGGGTAGGAGCTGCCATCCCTTCCTGCAGCTACTGCTGTATTTACATCAAAACAAAACCGTGGAGCGCAAAATAATCTGGCTGCAGGCTCCGCTACAAACACTTTGTCTGCCTTGGCTGACAAAATGCTCTTGGCTCTGGATCAAAAGAGACTGAGTGGAGGCGCCGGTTTGCTCTTGATGTTAGGAGAGCTTTTGACAGAGAGAGGTCCCTGCAAAACGAGTCAAGATGCAGAAGCCCCCTGCTACGCTCCGAAAACACGCTGAAGGAAAATGATGCAGGGCAGTGGCGGTGTGAAATGAGTTCCTGTTCCAGGAAGGGGCTGTCTGTAGATGTGGCATCCTTACAACCATGCCAGGGCTGATGCTGCCCGGGCTGCCTGCCCTGGCTTTCATACCCAGCTGCTGGGTACAGCTTGTTGCTGCTTTGGCCAAAGCTTCAGCATCAACTAGTTTGGTGTAAGCAGAGGGGGTGGTGGGAGAACATAGACTCATAGAATGGCTTAGGTTGGAAGGGACCTCAAAGCTCAGCCAGTTCCAACCCCCCTGTGCCATAGGCAAGGACACCTCCCACTAGAACAGGTCACTAAAGGCCTCATCCAACCTGGCCTTCAACACCTCCAGGGAGGCTGTGGAGCACAGATGCACAGAATGTGATCACATTCAGAATGTGCATGTGATTCTTTGATCATGTTCTGTGCTTCTGTGTTCCACAACCTCCCTGGGCAACCTGTGCCAGTGTCTCCCCACCTGCTCACTGCAAAGCACTTCCTCCTAACATCCAGTTTCAATCTCCCCTCTGCCAGTTCAAACCCATTCCTCCTTCTCCTGTCATTACAAGACCTTGTGAATAGTCCCTTCCAAGCCTTCCTGTAGCCCCCTTCAGATACTGGAAGGCTACTCTAAGGTCTCCTGGAAGCCTTCTCTTCTGCAGGCTGCAGAGCCCCAACTCTCTCAGCCTGTCCTCATAGCAGAGCTGCTGCAACCCTCTCAGCATCTTTGTGGCCTCCTCTGGACTCACTCTAACAGTTCCAGGTCAAGCCTGGATGCAGCAAACAAGGAGGGTTTTGGCAAGTTTGGGGGCTGGATGCAAGCAAGCAAGGTGAAATTGGGCAAGTTTTGTACTGGATGATCCCCACATGTCCCTTTCAGCCCCTCTGTGCTGAGATCTGGACCCCACCTGGAGTACTGCATCCAGTTCTGGAGCCTCTGGGACAAGAGGGAGGTGGAGATGCTGGAGTGTGTCCAGAGAAGGGCCACAAGGATGCTCAGAGGGCTGCAGCACCTCTGCTGTGAGGACAGACTGAAAGAGTTGGGGCTGTGCAGGCTGGAGAAGAGGAGGCTCCCAGGTGNGAGGTGTCTGGGGCCAGATCCCTGGAGGTGTTTGGGGCCAGGCTGGCTGAGGCTGTGGGCAGCCTGCTCTAGGGTAGGGTGGCCCTGGGCATGGCAGAGGGGTTGGAACTGGCTGATCCTTGTGGTCCCTTCCAACCCTGACTGATTCTATGGTTCGATGATTCTAGGACTCCCTGCCGCTCAGCCAGCACCCAGGGACTCCCCCCGGCCCCGCTCTCCGGTTCCGGGAGAGGAGCAGCATCGCTAGGCGGAGCCAGATCCAAGTGGCCGCCGCCTCCCGCCCGCCCTCCGCTCCCGTCACTGCCGGCTCGGCCGCTCCGCCTCGCTCAGGGCTCCGGCAGCCGGGCGGGAGCCTCCGTCCGGCCCCGTTACCCCTCCTCCAGCCCCGGCATGCGGCCTGGCGACGGCGGCTGAAGCGGCGGCGGCAGTGGCGGCTCCTGCGAGGCCATGCTGCCCCGACCGCCGTTCCCCGTCGAGGGGAGGCGAGTAGCGCCCGCGTCCCGCAGCCGGCCCCGCCCGCGGGGTGCCGGCGGGGGCACGGTGCTGCTGCCCTCCATGCTGATGTTCGGCGTCATCCTGGCTTCCAGCGGGCTGCTGCTGATGATCGAGAAGGGCATCCTGGCCGAGGTGAAGCCGCTGCCCCCGGCCGCCGTGGAGGCGGCTCGGCGGGGCCGTGGCGGTGGCGGTGGCTGGGAGGCGCAGGGCGAGCTGGAGTGGCAGGTGGTGCGGGACGTCCGGAACCGCACCATCCGCACCGTCTGCGGCCAGAGGGCCATGCCCCGCAGCGTCTGGGAGCTGCCGGCCGGGCAGCGGCGCACGGTCCTGCGGCATCTCCTGGTCAGCGACAAGTACCGCTTCTTGTACTGCTACGTGCCCAAGGTGGCCTGCTCCAACTGGAAGCGCATCCTCAAGGTGCTGGACGGGGCGCTGGAGAGCGTCGACGTCAAGACGAAGATGGACCACAAGAGCGACCTGGTGTTCCTGGGCGATATGAAGCCGGAGGAGATCAGCTACCGCCTGAAGCACTACTACAAGTTCATCTTCGTGCGAAACCCGATGGAGAGGCTGCTCTCGGCCTACAGGAACAAGTTCGGGGAGATCAAGGAGTACCAGCAGAAGTACGGGGTGGAGATCGCCCGGCGCTACCGGAAGAAGGGGGGGAGCTCGGCGGGAGACGACGTGACCTTCTCGGAGTTTCTCCGCTACCTGCTGGACGAGGACGTGGAGAGGATGAACGAGCATTGGATGCCCATCTACAACCTGTGCCAGCCCTGCGCCGTCCGGTACGACTTCATCGGCTCCTACGAGCGGCTGAACGCCGACGCCAACTACGTCCTGGAGCGGGTCCGCTCGCCCTCCTTCGTCCGCTTCCCCGAGCGGCAGTCGTGGTACAAGCCCGTGACGGCCGAAACGCTGCAGTACTACCTCTGCAGCGCCCAGCGCCGCCTGATCAAAGAGCTCTTGCCAAAGTACATCCTGGATTTCTCCCTCTTTGCCTACCCCCTGCCCAACATCACCAGCGAGTTCTGCCGGCAGTAAGGACGGGGCAGCTGGGGACCTGCTTTAATTGCCACGGCGGTCTCACGTTGAAGATTGGACCTTGGAGGTCTCTTCCAACTGAAACAGCTCTGCAGCTGGGGACCTGGTTTAATGGCCATGGTGGTCTCATGTTGATGGTTGGACTTGGTGACCCCGGAGGTCTCTTCCAACTGAAACAGCTCTGCAGCTGGGGACATGGTTTGATGGCCACCGTGGTCTTGCATTGACAGTTGTGCTCAATGACCTTGGAGGTCTCTTCCAGCTGAAACAGCTCTGCAGCTGGGGACCTGGTTTAATGGCCATGGTGGTCTCGCGTCGACGGTTGGGCTCAATGACCTTGGAGGTCTCTTCCAACTGAAACAGTTGTGCAGTTCAGTGCTTCTGTGAGCTCTCCTTATATGGGACCTGCTGCACATCACAGAATGCATCAGGCTGGAAGGGACCTTCGAAGGTCACCTTGGTTTAATGGCCATGGTGGTCTCGCGTCTACAGTTGGACTCAATGGCCTGGGAGGTCTCTTCCAACTGAAACAGTTCTGCAACTGGGGACATGGTTTGATGGCCACAGTGGTCTTGCATTGACAGTTGGACTCAATGGCCTTGGAGGTCTCTTCCAACTGAAACAGTTCTGCAGCTGGAGACATGGTTTGATGGCCACGGTGGTCTCATGTTGATGGTTGGATTCAGTGACCTTGGAGGTCTCTTCCAACTGAAATAGTTGTGCAGTTCAATGATTCTGTATATGAGACCTGCTGTGCACCACAGAACACATCAGGCTGGAAGGGACCCTCAAAGGTCATCTTGTCCAACCCTCCTGCAGCCAGCAGGGACACATCCATTTAGATCAGGTCACTCAGGGCCCCATCAGTTCTGACCCTGAATATCCACGATGATGGAGCCTCCACCCTGCCTCAGCTGCAGGGACTTGCTAAGGCAGCTGTTGCTGGGGGGCCTGTGAAATGCTCTCTTCTATGCATTATTGCCTCACTTTGTACTTTTCCAAACACCGTTTGTAGAAAATATTTTCTACTGCCTTTGCTACCAGAATCCCTTTTCTACTGGTTCTGCTTTTACCCTGTACATAACGCCCTTGGCCTCAGCCTTTTCTATATCAATTCTGCTTGAAATTCTATTTTTTAGTGGGTTGGGTTTTTTTTTTTAGGGGGCAACATGGAAATTGAGAAACTAATCTGGTTTAAGTTTTTTTTTCCCTCTTTTATCTTTTTTTTTTCTCTTTTTTCTTTTTTCTTTCTTTTTTTTTTGTTTTTTTGGTGGGGTGTGTGTTTTGGACTGGAATTGCCATCAAGACATAGGGGTTGAAAATGGGCACTGTTAAANTTAGTTTTTTGGAGGGGGATGGGTAGAGGGGGAAAAAAAGCTTAGTTATTGGAGAGGGATGGGTAGAGGAAAAAAAGAAGTCTTAGTTTTTTGGAGGGGAATGGGTAGAGGAAAAATAAGGCTTATTTTTTTTTGAGTCTTTTGGAGGGGAATGGGTAGAGGGAAAAAAAAGGCTTAGTTTTTTGGAGGGGGATGGGTAGAGGGGGAAAAAAAGCTTAGTTATTGGAGGGGGGTGGGTAGGGGAAAAAAAGAAGTCTTAGT
>VWZI01008466.1:124786-148265 GCA_013396835.1 Psilopogon haemacephalus | reverse complement strand
TCTCCCTAGTCCTCCTTTTCTCACTGATATACCTGAAGAAGTTTTGTTCCCCTCAATGTCCCCAGCCAGATTCAACTCCAGCTGTGCTTTAGCTTTCCTAACCTGATCTCTGCTTCCACGAACAATGTCTTTGTATTGGTCCCAGGTTACCTGTCCTTTCTTCCACTCTCTGTAGGCTTTCCTCTTGAATCTAAGCGTGTTCAGGAGTTCTCCATTCATCCATGCAGATCTCCTTGCATTCTTACCTGCCTTCCTCTTTTCTGGAAGGCATTGCTCNTGGAATGCATTGCTCCTGGGCCTGAAGGAGGTGATCCTTGAGCAATGCCCAGCTTTCCTGGGCCCCCCTTCCTTCCAGAGTTTTTTCCCATGGCACCCTGCTGAGCAGATTCCTGAAGAGACTGAAGTCTGCTCTTCTCAACTCCAGAGCAGTGAGTTTACTGTGTACCCTCCTTGATGCTTTGGGGATCTTAAACTCTGCCATTTCATGGTCACTGCATCCTAGGCTACCCTTCAGCTTTACTTCACTCACCAGGCCCTCCTTGTTGGTGAGGACTAGGTCCAGCACAGAACCTTTTCTTGTGGGTTCCTCTACCACTTGAAAGAGGAAGTTATCATCAACACATTCCAGGAACCTCTTAGATTGCTGGTGCTGTGCTGTGTTGTCCTTCCAACAGATGTCAGGGTGGTTGAAGTCCCCCATGACTTCCATGGCCTGTGAGCGTGAAGCTTCTCCTGTTTGTTTGTAAAGGGCCTCATCTGCTTCACCTTCCTGATCAGGAGGTCTGTAGCAGACTCCTACTATGATGCCCCCTTCCCATGCCTTCCCTTTAACATTCACCCATATTCTCTCTGTTTTGGTGTTGGATATCCCCAGGTTGAGCTCCATGGATTCCAGTTTATCACTGATGTAGAGGGCTACAGCCCCTCCTCTTCTCCCCTGCCTGTCCCTCCTGAACAGTTTATACCCATCTATCCCTACGCTCCAGTCATGAGATCCATCCCACCATGTCTCAGTGATGCCAATGATATCATAACCCTGGAGACTTCCAAATATTTATAATTCCTCCTGTTTGTTCCCCATGCTCCTTGCGTTAGTGTAAAGGCATTTCAGTTGTGCCTCTATTGGAGCTGACTTACTCACTGATTTTCTTTTATCCTGTTCTTTGAGCCTGCTTTCCTCAATCAGTACTTGGACTTGTCTATGCTCAGACACGTCTTTATCTACTAACATATCTCTACCCCTCATGCCATTATTACCACGTGATGTTTCCTTGTTGGCAGATAAACCCTGAATTGGATATGGCCCATCTCTGCAGAACCCTTTTCTTCCACACTACAGTCTGAAGCCTGCCTGATCATTTTAAACTTGACAGGATCCCCTCAACCAAGCTGCCATTTGTACAGAGGTCAGCAGCTCTATCTGCAGGGCATTTCTCAATTCAACTGACCTGAGTATTGAAAGCTGCATATGTTCTAGTAAACTTTTCCAATTCTGGGACATCAGTAGATGACCCAGTCACACCCTTTTGTGGTATCATGGTGGTACTTGGTCATCTCTGAGCCCCTTAAAGAGAACTATCATGCGTGCCATGGCTGAGAGACACAGTACTCTCTGACTATATGCCCAGAACTGCAATTTGAGTCTCCAGCAACACAGCATGGAAAAAAAAAAAAAAAAACCAAAACCTGGAAACACTATGTTCTTCCTTGGATCAGCATTTTGACCTCTCCGTCTCTCATATTAATCTCTATAAAATACAGATGATAATACAGATGCTTTTGATGTGCCATTTCTTTTTCACCCAGAAAGCAACAGGGACTGTCTCTAAGCATGTGCTGTGACTGCACCCAGGACAGCCACACCTTGCTGCAGTTTTGGACTTTTGCATGCTACTGAATTTAAAAAGCACAGTAATATCACATGTGGCTCACAAAAGAAAAGTATCTATATGTGTGATGAGCAAACCCTATTCCCAGATCTGAAATCCACTGGTGTAGATGTGTTTTGTGCCATTTCAAAGCAGCAGCACTTTTCTGACTTCAGTAAGAAAGAGGAGAAGATGCTTGCCAAAGTCAGAGAGGAAAGTGGGATAAACCTTGCTGAAAGGTTGGGCAGACTCACTGCTGGTGCCTATTAGTTGCAGTCAAGGAGGATTTGCTGAGCTAGGTGAGCTGCTAGTGACAAGGACATTTATTCCTTGCCCAAGAACCTGTTCATATATGTGACAAAGTACCAGGAAGCAGACAGTAATGTTCTTTTGCCACATAGGAGTCAGTATAATATGCGTTGAGCCTGGTTCTAACTTATTTGCAGCTTTATACTTAAGCTACAGGAATCATACCTGGTGTGTACTTGGCCTTCGTTCAGAACCTTGTAATGAGTAACAGACTCTAGTGAGCTTAAAACATGAACTTCAACCAATATTTTGTGAGACTATTGGCCTGCTGTGGCTTGTATTTGACCCAAATCCTGCCAGTAGCCTGGACAGAAGTTTAGCATGCCATGTAAATTGTTTGCATTATGTCCGCCCGAAGCAAGAATGGGTTTCTCATGTAATTGGAGAGGAAGCTCACGAAATGTTCCATTTCCTATTAGTATTGCCTTTTATGGGTGATTTTCAATGACAGTCTTAGGCTCCCTGTTCTGTTGTTCATTATGTGTAACACAGCCCTCAAGAGTTTAGAGTATTAATTTGAAGCTATAGCTGCAAGTGTAAGGGCTAGCAGCCTGATAGACAGGAGACATAAAGATCTCCCACAGTTCCTTGTTATTTTTCCTGTAATTAAAATAAAGAGTCATCGTGGTTAATAAGCTTTGAGGCAAATTTCCCTTTAGCCATGATGAAAGAACACTGCCATTAATTAGCTACACATATAACCACCAGCAAAATTTTAGAAATTGCAGCTGAAATAAGGAGCAACCCTATCTGAGTGCAGCTGTATTTTTCTTGCCCGCAATATAAATGCATTTTTTACAAATGTGTCCCTGTATAATGCCAGTTTTACTTGTAGGGACTTACTTTTGATGTAATCAAACTTACATTCAAAGCAGTTTCAAAAGACTTCCAGTACACAAGCTCAGAAAATACGAGCAAGATTAAAGCAGGAAGTATGTACATCATATAAAATTATTTGAGGAAATGAAATGAGCTGTGCAATGAAAATTAGAACTAAGCAAACTTCGTCTTCTAAGGATTAGTATTCATTGCTCCACAACCTTCCTCTCAGTTCCCCACAAATATATCCATCTCCCCCTGAACCCGTTCCTCTTCCACTGTGTTCTTCACACCATGAAGGGCAGCAGCTATTATAACCAGGACAGCCACCACCAAAAGCAATATATAACACTGAAGCTCTACGTAATGTTCTGTCCATGGAATACTTATTTGATTCACTCTCTTCCACCTAGGACAAGTTTAAAAAAACTTATAGTACTGCCTTTGCTTACTTTTCTGACATCTGTACTACACTTGCTTTAAATCTGCAAACACTTCCTGGGATGGAGAGAGAGAGAAATAGGCAGGCATATGATCAATGAGACTGGAAATGTCTTCTTCCATTAGAAGGTCTGTCTGAAACTGAGCAAAAGCTGTTATTTATGAGCCATCAAAAATGTTCTCAAACCACACAGAGAACAAAATTTGTATTGCTGCTTAGCCGAATATTTTATCCATCAGTGTATGCTGACTCCTCTTATTTTCATTTTCCTGATCTGCAGTCTGTCTGGAAAACTGGGATGTTGATTGTAGGATCATTCAAGAACTTTCAATATAATGTAGCTTTTGAGCTCAGTAGGAAAAGAAGCAGGGCTATCCCTGTATCTACAATAACTATTATAGTCTAATATTTCACTATTAATAACAGATCTTCGTATACAGGCTGAGTTACCTTACCGGAGTATTTCTGATGTATATTTGCACATCTGATGTACTACTTGCAGCTGTTGCAGTCTTATGTTAAAGATGGGCCAGTGCTGCATTCCTGAGAAATTGCCCCGGTGGTATTTAGTAGTCAGGGTATCTATGTTGCCAGGCATGCTCCACAGTGAAGTGATAGGCATGTAACAAGCTAGTTGCCTGGCTGCTACATACCACAGATTAGTTGTCACGTCTTGGTGAAAACAACAAAATGTGATATACTTTTCTATTTACTAAGAAACATAGCACAACATAATAAAAGACAGGGTCCTCTCCGCTCTTACAGAAGCAAGTTTCATTACACATTTTTCTTAGCAAACTGTCAGATAAAATGCAGAATATCTGCAGTATCTTGTGCCTGTGATTTGTGTTGGGTTACATGAATTAAGAGTGTAACTTGTGTCTCTTCTGTCATAAGATAAAAATGACCACAGGTTAATGTAAACCATTCGTTTTTATTGACTCCATGTTCAAGAGAGTTATGTTAATGTCGCCACATGCTGTAATTTGCACCTGGATGAAACAGGGCTAACATCATGAGTAACTAGGCAACTCCCACTCATATTCTGGGGGTTTATGCTATTCCAGTACACATATAGAAAGTGCTGGGCTTGTGAGTGATACTAGTAGGAGTAGAACTGTAAGAGAAAGACAGTTAACACTTTCACAGATTTCTTCAGGGTGGCATTCCCTAGTCCACCCTCAGAAATATTCTGTACTTCTTGCATCTTTTGTCTAGATGTTCAGAAATATTAATTAGGTTAATAACTGATTTGCAGGAGAGTTCTAAAAGGTCATTTAAAAGACAGGCTTTGATAGGGATAAAAATGTGCTGTACTTAAGATGCTGTTTATATTAGTTCTTTTTTAAGACGTCCAGATCTTTCTCTTCATCTCAAAGAAACATACACAGTTTTCTGTACCAATTTCTGTGCTATTCTGGGCTTCCACGGTGGAAATTAAGTGGTTACTTTTGCTTGTATCCACTGGCTCTTGTTTTTCAGTTTGTTTTTGTTGGTTTGGAGTTTGGGATTTTTTTTTCAGGATGGGATAACCCAGAAATACAGAGCCTGACAATGCAGAAAAACCTCAAAACTTGCTTAATCCTTCAGAGTCATTTTACTCAATGATGACAGCTGCCTAACCCAAGGACAAGTGTTTGCTTGAGCACATCAGATTTATCAGCCTATAGAAATTAAACTGGACAGTGCTGGAGTACGCTTCAGTAAGGCAAAATCCCAGTGAATCCATATCTTTACATCAGCTCCTTTGTTTCTGATTCTGACAATGTTATTAGTAAATATAAATAAATCGAACAAGCAAAACTGCTTCTTCAGATTCTCATGTTGTGATGATAAAAAAATTCTGTCTACATTATAAAACGAATGGAAGATGCGATTTCTGTAGGCAAGAGAAAAAGAGGAATGAGTTCTAGATAATGTGCAAAGAAGTCTATGAAATATGTAGCTCCAAAAAGCAAACATTTCTGATTAAAATAGACAGTTTAGTTGTTAAAAGAAATAAAAATATGGCATTTTGTAAATAATGTTCAAGCCCACCTCCAGCTCCTAAATATAACACATGCACTGTAAGGTCACAGCAAAGACTTCTGAACAGTATTCACATTGGTGCAACTCTCCCTGAAATGGCAGCTGTACCCATGAGTTCAGTGAATAGTTGTAGTCTTCTTCCATTTCACAGGATTTAAGGAATCTCTGCAGTCCTTCAGGAAGAACAGTCTGTATGAGAAGTCCTTGCAGCAAGATTAGAAGGAGATTCTCCACAGTTTACAGTTCAGTAAGAACATCAGAAAGAAAGAAGGTGCCATCCCGTATTAAGCAACAATGTCTGGAAATTGCAGCATTTGAGAAGCATAATTTGATCATGTAAAATTTCACAAAAGGCACAAATCTAATTTAAAAGTGATCATCCACTGGAATGAAACAAAATAAATTTGACATTTACTAGCTGCACAATAAAACTCACTGCTTCTGGGTACAGTTCACTTGTACAAAGTTAATATCTGTGAACACTGGTGTAGAGTCAGTAATGTGGCTTTGTCGTATATTTTCATCTGTAAGCAAGTAGCAAAAGACCCACGTGTTTTGAATGGATGTTAAGGTAGAGAAAAGTAGATGACTTTTTTAAGCAAAAAATATCATCAAATGTAATGCATAATTGAGTCACATTTCTTTCTCTTCTCAAAAGTAAGTGTAACTAAATTTAAGTATGAAATTATGGCATTCTACATTAAAGCTTAAACATATTGTGACTTGAGAACATACTTAACATTAAGATTCAGGCAGGGTATAATTACTACCAATATTTCAAAGAATGCTAAAAGCCCCAACCAACCAGCCAACTGAAAACACAAGTTAGAATTGTTTGATGAAGTGATGATCTGGTTTTGGACACAATCAGACTCCTCAGAAAGTGCAGATACATTTTTCTTTTCATTTTAGAATTATTCAGCATGGGTCATGTCAATGAGGTAGTCAATTAAAGCTCAGAAACTGCAAGTTAGAAGGAAACCACACTTTCTGCAAACAAGGTATGGGAGTCAGGAATATATAAATTCTACTATCCAAAAAAACATAGGTCCTAAGGGAAAATGTCCAGATCATCAAAGCAATTATGTCTTATAGAAATAAGTTAGAAACCTGAAGAAGAGTGTGAAGGTTAAATATTAAGTTATTTCTGTACTGTAATGTTTCCTATATTTACAAAATCACTCTATTTTAGATGCAGAAACAAAATAAAATTGAAAATTAAACCTCAATGTGCAGAGAAATGCTGAATGGTTCAGATGACAATGTGTGACAAAGGCCATCCAAAGATTCCAGAGCCATCCTGAGAAAATGGAAACAGCTCAGTTTTGAAATCTTGGATGGGACATAAACAGGTTTGCTTCTATTAAAGATTTATTTCTAGAAAGAACAGGGTTAAATATATTAAGGTAGCATGTAAAAGGACAGGCATCATAAAGGAACAGCAAAAAGGAGGTGAAAGGCCAGGTATATCCATTTGAGATGATGCAGGAATACACATCCCATGGCAAGGTGGCATGGTTATGCAGAGACATGCCTCAGCACTTGGTTATCCAACAGACAACCTTCCTGCTTAGTTATACAACTGAAAGAGAACTAATTCCTCTTTGCCCTCTCCCTAACCCTTGTCCAATCTCAAACTGCAGTAAAGAACTGTCATGATACAGTCAGTTTGCCCCATAAATATAAGTGGGGCAAGGAAGACCCACAAGACATGCTGTTTTAGAACCTTTGGAGGCATTCAAAGAGCAGGTCAATGGTGATCGAGTGTGCCCTCTATCATTTTCTCTTAGCCATGACCTTCAACCTTCCATCTCTCAGATGACTTAGGACTGATTTACCTCATGCAGTGTACATCAGAGATCAAATTGCATATTTCATGGCTTGGGCAATGAGTCTAAGTATATTAAACCCGTTTCCCTTAACTAGTTAACTCATCTGAGAAGGAAAGAGATGCAGAGTGGAACGAAGTTAAGAGGTTCTCCTTTGGCAATTGTTAAAATTTTGCATTTTAAAACCTTTGACTATCATGATGATGAATGCAAGGAAGTGGTTTATGAATATTCCATATTTTACAATTTGAAAAAAATAGAGAGAGAGAGTATTACTGCTTCTAGTTTAGAAATAATAATTACCAAAAATGTATAAACAATTCCCAGGCCTCCAGTGTCAACATGCCATAGGAAAACAAAGCTTGGAAGCAAACACAAGCATAGCTTGTCTCAGGAAAGTTTCCATCTCATTTTATTCGCTTTATTAGAATTTAGAGAAGACCTAATCAGATTTTTAAAGAGTGAAGCAAATCACAAATGAGCAGCCTCTGTTCCTTGTTAAGCTGAATACGTTTTTATTGCTACATTCAGATGACAAGCAGCTTTGATTTTCCCCTTATAAGCAAATGGCCATCTCTTGGAAAGAAGACATTTTGAAAGATGAATGGCTCATGTGCATATCTTATCTACTTTGAATTGATTCAGTGTGGTTTCTTTAAAACTGATTTAAAGCTGAGAAAATGCTAAGGTGACCTAGTTGTATGAGCCAGAAGTAATTAATTTTGATCAGCAAAGTCTCAGCAATGTAAGAAACATTAAATGAAATACTTTGAGCCTCTTCATTCTATTTTGAAAAGATGAACTGAGTCACCCTGTTAGAAGCAAAGTATTTTCAACACTATCGAAGCAGAGTTGACTGAACACTTCTGTGTTTTGAACGTGGGTGGAGCTACCCTCAATCTGTATCTAACTTTGGTGTATAAAAATGATCTTTCATTCATGCTCTTCAACAAAAAAGAATGTATCTGTCAATCAGAAATCCCCAGCAGAACAGGGAGAAAGCTGATCAAAACCAGACCTATTTCTCTTAAAACTAAACAGGAAACAATGCCAACCCACACAGAATGGCTCTGAAAGGGTGAGGCATACAGCAAAAACTCCCAATTTTGTTCCAAATAAACAGCAGTTTATACCATGTGAACTCTAAATTACATTAAGCCTAAGTTAACACAAATAAAACTCATCTGTGGAGTTACATAAACATTCAACTACTATTAGCCAGCATAATTTTCCATTTTAAATGTATACGGGAATATCCATTCCTACTACTCTAGCTATGGGCCAGATAACAAAAGTTATGCAAATGTATACAAGACGAGGAAATGATAAACTGTTACTTCTCAGTGGTGCCCATTTCTACTGAACTTTATGCCACCAGGCCTCTGGCTCCATAGCAATGAGTCCATATACATAATGTTCACTAGCTGCCTTCTTTTTCCTTAGAAAGGCATGTTTTCTACAGCTTTCCTAGCAGTAGTACAGAGTCACCTCATTAAGGGCAGTTTGAACTCTGCAAACTTTCTATGATGGTATTGATTAGAGAAAGCTTTTTTTTTTTTTTTTTTTCCTTCAGACAATTTTTTTCCCTTCAGACAATTTTTCTCACATATCCTTCATCCCTTCTCTGTTTGGTCAATTTGTAAAAAATGCATTTTACACTTTTTCCCTTTGTTCAGACACAGACCTCTGTGTGCAATGGTCCTCTGATCAGCCTGCTCCTTCAAGGATGTCCACACTATAACAGCTCTTCAGTTCAGATCATATTTAATTCCAGGAAATTATTTCCTGCGGCAGCGATAGATTTGAAACAGATTTAAACAGCACATACTTGCCCATCATTGAGAAGGTCTTTTTAATGTTGGCAAACATTGGATGACTATTCCTTCCCAAATTACTTGCTACCCTTCATTTCCCTCTTCTTTTCTCTGTCTTCCACCAAAATAGTGCTCCTTTGTTTCCAATTTTCCCTCTCTTGCACTTCTGTTCTTAAGTCTGTCTCAGTGCTGCTGCCTTTTCATTTCCCATGCCTCTGAATACCTTCTTTAATTTCTTAAGTGTTGCATTTATTTTTCCCTCTTTTCTATATGTTTGAAGCATCCTCTCCACCTGCACAGTTCTCTGTCTCTTCATGTCCTATTTCCCTTCATGCTTAGTAGAATGTTTTATCTGTTGCAAAGCACCACAAACACTCAAGCTGCCATATAAATTACACAATGTGCCAATGAAAATACAGAAAATACTGCAGTCCAAATACTCACTGCTCAGCTGCCAGAGCTTTCCTTCTTCTTTTAGAGCTGCCTCAGATGGTGATGCTCATCTATACCCAATTGATTGACCCACTGGCACTGACAAAATGGTGTAATGTGGTTTAGACATAAATCCAAGTCAAGCTGTAATTCTGTAGTGAAATGGTGTCTCTGAACAGAGTTCTGTTCTATGGACTTTGGCCATTTGGAATTGTCAAAAGGGTTATCCACAGAAAGAGAGACACCGCACCAGACGCTCGGTATTGATGCTGTGTTTGCAAGGACAGGATGTCTGTGTCTGGAGAGAGCCAGAAACTGCTCACCTGCATGCTCTCATAAACGCATCTTGGTGGTGGCAAAATTATATTTCAGTTATCGTAAATTGCAGCATATGTAAGTAGCAGGTAGCATCTCCTCAAACACAGAGATCTTTTGTTTTATAACTTCCAGCTCCCTACCACATACAATGATTGCTGTCCCTGCATCCCCTTCTCAACTTTTAGCATTTCCTCAGAGAAAAGCACTCACTCCTCTGTTCTTCGAGTGTCCAGCAATAGTTCAGCTCCTTCCTCCACTGTAACAACACAAGGCACTTTTGTAGGATAAAATACTTTGGCAGACAGTGCTTATAACCCCTCAAAACGTGATCAACAGAACCCCAAACAGCTTATCATGCTGACCAATAAAAATGCATTCACAGTTTTTATTCTCTTCAATATGTATCCAAAACACTCCAAAAAGCAAACACTGCATACAAAAACAGTCCACGTTTGCTATGCAAAAATTGCATGCTCTACTTCCTATTTTAATGCTATTGAAAATCATCCCAGCTTAACAACTCATCTCACAGGGTATAGATAGTGGAAGGAAATCTGTGCCATGGGATTGCTTCTGAAGCCAGCTTTGCAAGCTTCAGAAAAGGATTAGACATTTGAATGGGAAATGAGGGTCTCCTTAAACGAGATATCAAATGACCTAAATCTAACAGTCTCAGGGAGCCCAGAAATGGAAGCTTTCTCTGAGCCTTGTGTTCAGCATGCCCTTCCTGCTTTGGCATGCAGTGCTATGCCTTATCCTCTCCTAATTCAAAACTTGTTAATTATTTTTTTTTCTTTGCAGTTGCTTTTTATTTACATGTCTGTGAGGCTCATTTACTTGGTTTCAGAATAAAACAAACCCACTGCATTTTAAAGTATGCATTTCAACGTTGCACATTAGAAGAACTGCCATGATTTTATGATAGCATGTAAAATTAGTATTTTACAGGCACCACTGGTTCCATTTTCCTCTTTTTCAATTTATTACAATTTGCTTCTGCCTGTATGTCACCATTTAAGTTTTCAGGAGCAAAATTCCATGAGACAGAATGTAGGTTACTCCCTTCTCCCCTCTTTCTCTCCCCCCCTCAGGGAAAAGATAGGCAGAGGAGGTAAGGGGTAAACAAGAGGACTCGGAACAGAACTGGAAATCTAAAGAAGTAATTTTAACAAAAAATAAAAGGTGTTTAGGGAAGAGGGATGTACAGAGATATTGTGGGGAGGAATATAACACTTATGTGCTAGACCAGATGGTGGATGGCAATGGATTCTCTGGACAGCAATGAATTCTCCAGAGATAAGCCTGATCCCATGGAGTAGGCATGGCAAGCAGGCCTGACTGCATGGTCAGCTGCTCTCAAGCAGTCAGTGAGGCAAAGGTCAAGGGAGAACAAGAGGAGCTTCCTGCCCTCTTAAATACAGTCAGGAAAGGGGCAGGAATAATGATCTGGTAGTTCCCACCTGGGGCAGGGTGACTCCCCCCTGCCTACCTGTTAACCCTTAACCCACAGCACCACAACTGTCTTCTTCCTTTCAATGGCCATTCAGAGTATGTATTTTTATCCCTTGAGAAATAACTAGAAAGCTCTTGTGTCTCCACGATTGCTAGTAACTAATGGTCACACAGCCCATATTCCTGCAAAATCATAGAACCATAGAATCAGCCTGGTGAGAAGAGACCTCCAGGGTCATCCAGTCCAACCTATCACCCAGCCCTATCCAATGGCACTAAGTGCCCCATCCAGTCTTTTCTTGAACACCTTCAGGTATGGTGACTCCACCACCTCCCTGGGCAGCCCATTCCAATGGCAAATCACTCACTGTGAAGAACTTCTTCCTCATATCCAGCCTATAACTCCCCTGGCACAACTTGAGACTGTGTTCCCTCATTCTGTTGCTGGTTGCCTTTTCTGCAACTACTATTGCCTTGTGAATTTCAGACTACATTGTGAATCCTAAAAACAACCAGAAATGTCACCAGGAAAAATGTGTTTAAAACCTCATGTTTACCAAACCAATGTGTTGGTGCAATAAAGCTTGCTGTCAGTATTTTAATTAATTTAATTAATTTAATTAATTTAATTAATTAATTTAACTTAACACCACATTTCACTATCTTATTTATGCCATTATTTCTAGCTTTCTATAAGACCAGGCTAAATAACTATTATTGCAATTGTATAGCTCTGGAGTACATTCCAAACCAGTCACTCTTGTGAAGCTGTAATTACTAAGATTTGGTCTATGGAAGCTGGTTGGCCTCTAGGGCAGACACTGCCCTTGTAGCTCTAGCAGAACTGGCTGGATGAGGGTTGTCCCTTGAACTTTGAGTTGCTGTCACTGCTAAGCTGTTAGCTTAAGCACTTCGCTTGCTCTTTCAGGCGGAAGTCACAGAGATCAGCTTACCCACTAGAGAGAGGTGGTGTGTATTAACCTGACTGCCTTGCCCCAAAATGGACTAGGATAACTCACAAAATCAGTTGGGAGGCTAGGCAGTGTATCGAGGTGGTCTCTACCCTTCCACTCTCTGCCTTTCAGTTGTTAGCTACTGCAGCTTAGCTTGAGCCTGCACTTGATTTGCACAGACCAAACCTGCCATGTAGACAGCACCAAGGAACTAACAGTTGCCCAGAAGACTGCTGTCTCTTCTAGGCCTTGGCTCCAAGAAAGTCTCAGCAATTGGAACAGACGGGTGTCGTGGCAGTATGTTAGGGCAAGCATAGAAAAGACCCCTTTTGCCCAGGACTTCTTTTGCTAATCAAACTGGTATCTTTTCCCAGCACTGAAGGACAGCTTCCATTACACTGGGCAGACATGCCCCAAATATCTCTTGTAGTAACTGCTGGTGAGTTTCTGTGAAGCTTGACACGCTCCCTGCATTCAAAAGTATGCTCCAGTAGCAGGTAGATCATTGCAGATGACATCAAATTCTGTAAGACTGTCAAAGTGCTGTGGCAGCCACTGCCCCATACTGTCACTAACACTTCCTCAATGACACCATGCTTTGGTTCAGTGCTGTTCTTGCTGGGTGATAAAACTTGCATTCACTCCAATGGATACAGAATTAGATTTGTGCTGAGCAGTAATTCAGATCAACAAGCTGTGAATTTCTACCTGCCACTGCTGAAATGAAGAGCTCTGCTGGAGTCAGAGGGATGTCTACTATTCTTAGCAGTTTTTGCTTGTCCTTAGTTCTGAAATAATCTGGAGAAAGGTCCAATCACATAGTTATTTAACAGCTATGCTGTCTTGCGAAGAGGTTAGTTATCCCTCTGAACTATCCCAGGTTCAGCTGGATGCTGAAAGCTACTCTCTGCCTCACAGAGCAGACAGAATTGGTAAATTCATCCTAGTATTGACTCTAGTGGGAATGTAGCAAGTTATAGTGAAACTGTCAGCCATCTAGATATGAGTACGGCAGGTTTTTTTATTGCAATCACCACATCTTCAACACTTGAGCTAAGACATTTAATAAAAAGCATTAAAAAAAACACAAGATAGTTAAGTCCTTGGGTTTTACACAGGCATTAACTTTTACTAAGACCTCACAGAACAAGTCATCAAGGAAGGATAAATCTCTGAATCTGCTTCTATCCTCAAGGAAGTGTAGGAACTACTTCATCAGTATGTTGCTGCAGGACGCTTAGCAGGACTACAGCCTTGTTGTTCAGTTAGAACAGCCTGGCAACATCAGGCATTAAAAGAAGATTGTTTCTCTTTCTCTTCAAGAAAAAATCCTTGCCTGATTGCTCATGAGTAAGTACCATCTGTCCTTTCCTTCACCCTAATGACACAGCTCCATGCTGTGTCAAATAGAGCAGTGCTCAGTTGCTTCTTCACAGCAAGACATCGATTTCATTAAGCGGTCTGCAGTGGCCTTTTCAGCTCAACAGCAGCTTGACAAACTATAGCCTGCATTTAAAACATGCACAGGCTTCGCTGTATATCAAAAGGTGTGAGACTTTACTGTTTCCAGACCTTCCTCACAATGAGAGTAATCATCATGATTACATGGCCAACATATCAACGCAAAGAGACACTACATCCGTGAGTCATTGACATAGTAGAGTTAGCAGAGGAATACCTTGGGTAACAGGATTAGCATGGCCAGGCAGATACATGCCTTGGACGTCCACACACATGTGTGTTCATTAGGTGTCAAAATGGATAATGAAGGATTACATTGTATTAAGAAGATCCAGTAGGACTTAAGGCACATTTGTGTCAGCTGCATTGATACTGATCAACAGCACCTACAAAGTACTTTCGTCTCTTCATGCCCCAACCCCCCACTCCCTTCCCCATTTCCTGTGTTGTTAACTGTTTAGTCAATGCCAAAAGAAGAGGCTTTGGGAAAATAATTTATCTCAGTACATTGCTGCGTTTCATAGAAGCACTCAAGACTATCACTTTGTTCTTGAACAGTTTTTGTCCTGTTAATAATTAGATGTCCACACAGGGAGAGTACCAATGTAACTAGAGGGGTCAGGCATTCCTCATGGCAACTGGAGACTGGAATCAGTAACCATGCAAGGCAGTTCCCAAGAGCTGGACAGCAGTATGCATCAGAGTGCTTCCTTTTTTGAGATGTACACCAAATGGAACTTATAACAGGGTACTCAAAAATCTTTGTTCTCTGTTCCATTTTGTGCTAATCTTTGATTATGGCTGTGTGCTGCATATTGAAGCCAAGTAACAGTTTCCTTCAGTTTTTTCTGAAGTTCTGCTTTGTAGAAGTCTTTTTTAGGTAAACTACAATCTTGTGTCATCTTTGTTCTAGTCTTCTCTTGCAATTAGAAGCAATTTGATAAAACCAAGACCATCTGTAAAGAATATTTACCATAGAATCATAGAATGGTTTAGGTTGGAAGGCACCTCAAAGATCATCCAGTTCCAACCCCCTGCCATAGGCAGGGACACCTCCCACTAGATCAGGACACTCAAGACCTCATCCAGCCTGGCCCTAAACACCTCAGGGAGGGAGCAGCCACAACCTCCCTGGGCAACATGTTCCAGTGCCTCACCACCCTCACTGTGAAGAACTTCCTCCTAACATCCCCTTTAAATCTCCCCTCTGGCAGTTTAAACCCATTCCCCCTCATCCTGTCATTACAAGACCTCGTGAATAGTCCCTCCCCAACCTTCCTGTAGGCCCCTTTCAGGAACTGGAAGGCTGCTATAAGATCTCCTTAAAGCCTTCTCTTCTCCAGGCTGNGAGTAAAGGGGGAGAATCACCTCCCTTGCCCTGCTGACCACACTGCTCTTATTGCAGCCCAGGACACAGTTGCCGACTGAGCCACATGTGCACACTGTTGGCTCATGTTGAGCTTTTCATCCACCCAGACCCCCAGGTCATTTTCCTCAGGGCTGCTCTCAGCCATTCACCACCCAGCCTGAATTTGTGCTTGGGATTGCAGTGACCCAGGTGCAGGACCTTACATTTGGCCTTGTTAGATTTCATGAGATTGGCCTGGGCCCACCTCTCCAGCCTGTCCAGGTCCCTCTGGATGGATCCCTGCCCTTCAGCAAGTCGACTGTGCCACACAGCTTGGTGTCATCTGCAAACTTGCTGAGGTGCACTCAATTCCTCTGTCCATGTCACTGACAAAGAAGTTGAACAGCACTGGTCCCAGAACTGACCCCTGTGGGACGCCACTTGTCACTGGTCTCCAGGTGGACATTGTGCCCTTGATCACCATTCTCTTTGTGTGACCATCCAGCCAATTCCTTATCCAATGAGTTGTCCATCCATCAATTCCGTGTTTTTCCAGTTTGGTGACCAAGATGTCGTGTGGGACATATTACACAACAAAATAACTGCTGTATTGTGACTAAACTAAATACTTGCAAATAGTCTGCATCTCCCTCATTTCAGTGTATTTTCTATTTTTATATATCCTGTGTTACTTCTGTGCTCAGCTACAGTTCAGCAATTGTATGATGGAAGCAGCAATTGTCAGAGACAGTGCCTGTGTGGAGAAAGAACAAGGAGTTTGAATAAAATCAAATGAGGTCATTCTGCAGTAACACTCTGCACTGAATCTCAGAGCATGATTCTTTGTGCTTTCTCTACCAGTTTTAAAAATGCACAATGGTGTTATTTGGTACATATAGTGTATGTTCTAGGCTAAACACTCATAAAGCTTTCACATCACTCTATCATGCATTTCATATGTGCTCTGTCTTCAACTGAGAAGTGTGCTGTGTCTGTACCAGTTGGGAGTATATGGCTGTTGGTGTCTCTAGCACAAAGCAATCTCGTTAATTTTCATGCTTATAAAGAGCCACTCTTCACCTGTATATCTTTTCTAATGTGATCAAATTCAGCAGCTCTGATTCTAATCAGAAAGACTATAAGCAGGGACAAGATTTTTCACTCCCAAAGCAGGAGGTTATCAAATACAATCTCTCAGGAGTGTAGGGATATTTAGGACTATTGTTCCTCCTCTGTGGATCGTTCTATGCCTGTGACAGTGTAATCCACAGAGAAAAATCTGAGAGATTAATTCAGCATTTGAACTCTTTTTCATTTACACAGACTCCACCAGAGAACTATAGTTACACTGCTGTAATTGAGAAAAGTATTCCCTGGGCCTCCACACTGACCTGTATGCACAGAAGGAGAAACTGCTGCCCTGAACCCATGCCGAAACTGAATGCAAATGTGCCTGGAGGCAGGGAGGGCTTCGCCGTCTGCCTGTGGCAGAGGCTTCCTGCTGGCAGTCCGCAGCTCCGGGGAGGCACTCCCGCACTGCAACCCATCACTATAACCTCATGTGGCTGTGGCATCTGAGGGATGGAGGGAGGATGGGAGAGCCTTTGCACACAGCCTTACTGAAATGTCACTGAGTAGGTTTCAACTGAAGTGCACAAAAAATTTAATTTCACTCCTACTGTAAGAAGATAGCATACAATGTTCTTTCTCTTCATCTATTTCCCCTGAAAGCTTTCTGTGCCCAATTGCACTAATGAATGCTGAACTGATGATGACGCATATCAGATCAATATGGATGTATGCAGAATTAGGTCATTCTGATGGAGATGAGGCCCAGCCACTCCAAGAACACTCTGATAGAAGAGAGGCAGTGACTCAAACCCGCATCCCTCTTTTGCTTTTCTTATGCGATATGCATGAGGGCGAAATTCAGCTCGTTAGGAGTGCATTTTTCACGGACAGAAACTTGCTCTGAATGTAATCTTAAAACAAGATTACTTTGTACACTTAACTACCAATACTTGGCTCCTATCTGTAGTTGCTGAGGATTCTAACAGCTAGGTTGGTGCTGTCTTTACAAGCATGGAAGAGGGATAGGAGAAGAAGAGGAGATGAAGGTTTCATACGCTCTGTGTAGAGAAGCACTAAGCCTTTAAGACTGGGAAAGGAGGGATCGGTTTCTGGACAGATTCACTGTTGCATCATGTCTTCTGCCCTCAGTGAGGTGGGTAAGTCAAATTGGTAAGTGCAAGGGAGTGCCAGAGGGTTATCTGTTGAAGAAAGAGATGTTCTAGACAGAGTCATCTTAGGGCAGAGCCATAGGGCAACAGTTGAAGTGCAGGTCTAAGATGAACCTTATTTCTTTATGATACTTCTATGACAGTATCTCAACCCCTCAGAGGGCAGCCCAAGTCTTGATATTAAAGGCTATGAGCTTTATTTCTGAGCAAACTGGAAAAGGCATGTTCCTGAACTTTACTTCAAAGAGTTACACTAAAATCTCAAGGAAGATATCTTGTGCTGAGGCTGAGATACTTCATTAATAATAAAAAGGATATAAAATTTGAAACCGTTGCCCAGCAACAGCACAAACGTGTCAGGTAGGCAGTAGCATGTAAAGCTACTGCTGTGCTAGTACAGCCACCTCTTTATACCTTACTGTAGTAATATTGAGAAGAAGCAGGTAGCTTCTTGGGGCATTACAGGACCTCACAAGCTAAGGGACTTTAGGAAACAGTTGCACTGAGGAAACTCTATTACCATGACCATGATGCCATCATAAGATGCGCAGACTGTAAATGAAGGTCTCAGCAGTTCAGGCCAAACAGGAAGTAGATATGGACTACAAAGTCGATCAGGAGGTCGTCACCGATTCAGTATCTGAACTGTGATCTTACAAAACCAAGCAATAACATTTAAAATTCTTAGTTATTCTGATTAAATACTAATTGCCGTGACAATATTTTAGTTTCTGTATAGTCTCCTATTGAAATTAACCCAGACAAAGTTTTCCTGATGTGAAGAATGAGAATACTAACCTCATACTAGTGAGTGACAAGTAGATGCCTCCTGTAGAGGCATGCATGCTGGCTGTCCAGATAAACAACAAAACATTCCCCCCCTGTCTGGAGTGATAAACACAGTCCATGGACTACTAAGAGGCCAGTACAAGAATGAAATTTGTTTCTAAAATGCCTGTGCTAAGGAAGAATCTATTTTAAAATAGATCGTTTCCCCATTTGTAGGTTGGTTTCATTTTGCAGCAGCTATATTCTACACCAGCATGTGGTAGACCCAAGATTAAGTCTCAAATTCCCAGACACTGGTTTAGAAGAGTCCAAGAACATCACAGAAGTAACAAGCTTAGTGTCGGGAGATGGGGATTTGGTTGCCGTACTTTTCAGCACCTCCTGTTACTCGAACCTTCCAAGAACCTTGACATTCCTAACAGAAGTGGCTGATCCTATCTCTCTATTCCCTAGCAATCAGCTCTCAGTGGGAGGCTTAGCTAAAAAGAGCCATGTGCTTTTTCCGAATGGCAGTGGCTTACATAGTGGCAGTATTAATGCCATCCTTCGCCTTTTATGAAATGGTCAGGACTTTGCCAGAGTGCACAGACTTGGAAACAGGAGAATATCATAACAAATACTACAGTTATCAGCCAGGGTTCAAATATGAGCCACGTAGTCACTCATCCACCTTCTGTAATGAACACTGTTTTAAAACCATCTATAGCATATGTGCCTGAACTCCTTTTAACTGCAGAAAAAAGTATTATGTTCATTTTCAAGGCCAAAATTTTGTCTGAAGTAAGCAAATGCAACATAGCCACATAATAATATAAGAAAGATCAAAGGCATATAGCTATGCTACAACATGAAGGGCATTTTTAGGACAACTTCAGCCCATATATTCTCTCCAGACATTCAACCGGAATTCCAGCCTGAAATTTGGGCATAGGCTGCTCTCAGAGGGCTTGCCTGGTGCCTAAGCTCACCTCGTGGCTTAATAAATTGCAACTACTTCTTCAGTGCTTACACAAAAGTTCCTGTTGCCTGCTAGACCTCAGAATGTACAGAACACCTGTGAATGTGGGGACCATGTTGCTCTGCATGCTTCTGGTAACTCTGTAATAGCAGGGAAGACACAGCCCTCCAGGATAGTTTGAGGCTTTTTAAAGATATCACTAAAACAAACGAGTCTATTTCTTCAGTATCAGTCTCACCCTTTAATCCACAAACTTCATCCTAG
Source organism: Psilopogon haemacephalus (assembly GCA_013396835.1). NCBI lineage: Eukaryota > Metazoa > Chordata > Aves > Piciformes > Megalaimidae > Psilopogon > Psilopogon haemacephalus. The sequence continues at coordinate 128,941 of VWZI01008466.1, read as the reverse complement.
AAAATGCTAAACTTCAGCTTTTCTGCACTTTTCACGTGGAGTTGGGGAACTCCAAACTTACCCATATTTATCTCTCAGTAACTCAGGACAGAATGTTATCTTGGTTCAGTTCAGGGTTTTCTGATTACGTGCTTCATGCTCAGAAGTGAAGGACTGAGATACTCACTGGCTAAGAGCCTACTTCAAACCACTTAAGCAGAAAACCAAATTCAGCTCTGGAAAAGGAATGCAGGGTTGCTTTCAGATATGTTTTTCCTGGATTGACATACTCTGGAGTGCCTGGAGAACAAAAAGCCAGTTTCAGATTTCATGGGAGTTGGTGGAGAAATGAAATAAGAACATCTAAGTCTTTGCCAAGCTTTCATACCTTTTATAATACAAATGCAACAAGAAAAAAATATTATCTAATTTTACTCACATTTCTGAATGGGACTTTGCATTTTTAAAAAATAAATGCTCATCTATACCCCAATAAGTGATCGACAATGCCTTGGAAAGCCAAACCTCTGGAAGGTGCAGTAATCCCCATCCACCTTTCAGATCAGTGAATTTTTCCCAGATCATTAAACAATCCAACTACTGATGCATGAGACTTCTCTACTGATACCCACCAGTCGTCTGCCCCAGCCACAACAGCCACCCCAGCCCACACAAGTTATCCTGCTGTTCAGATATCACTTCTGTGTTGGCTTCCATCAAAGCTGATAGTGCAACTAATTCAGGCTACTGTAAGTATCAGACTTGCAGAGTCTACTTTATCATCATCACATCATCATAGAACGGTTTGGGCTAGAAAGAACCTTAGCGATCACCTAGTTCCAATGTCCCTGATGTGGGCAGAAACACCTTCCCTTAGACCCATCAAACTTGTCCATGAACACTTTCAGGGATGGGGCACCCACAAACCCTCTAGGGAATCTGTTACAGCATTTCATCACCCTCATAGTGAATAATTTATTCCTTTCATCTAATCTAAATCAACCCTCTTATAGTTTAAAGTCACCACCCTGTGTCTTATCACTACATGCCCTCATAGAAAGTCCTTCTCCGCCTTTCCTGAAGGTCCCCTTTAGGTACTGTATGGCTGTTATGTCTTCAGAGCCTTCCCTAGGCCAAATAACTCCCACAGTCATCCTTTCTTTAGAGGAGACTTGCTCCAGACCTCCAATCGTATTTGTGGTCCCTCCTTTGGGCCTAATCCAGCAAGTCCATGCACTTCTTATGGGGACTCCAGAGTTGAACACAGTACTACAAGTAGGGTCTCACAAGAATAAAGAGGGAGAATCACCTTTCTTGACCTGCTGATCACATTATTTTGCCACAGCCCAGAATACAGTTGTCACCATTGAGAATATTCTGATGTTTATTGAAGAGTACAAAAGCAGAAATGCAGTAAAGCAGAGAGTCACAGAAACACAGAATATATCTGGTTGGAAGAGATCTCAAAGATTAGCCAGTCCAACCTTCAACTCAGTACTGAAGGGTCAGCACTAGAGCATGTCCCTAAGCACCAAGTCCACACACTGCTTGAACTTCAGGGATGACAACTCCACCACTGCCCTGGGCAGATTATTCCAATGTTTGAGAACCCTTTCAGTGAAGAAATATTTCCTAATATCCATCCTAAACCTGCCCTGGCACAGCTTGAAACCATTCCTTCTAGACCTGTCCCTTGCCATAAAGGAGAAGAGGCTGGTCCCCTCCTCGTTCCAATCTCCATCCAGGCAGCTGTAGAGAGTGATCAAGTCACCCCACCAGCTTTTTCTTCTTCATACTGAACAACCCCAGCTCATGCAGATGCTCCTTGCAGGCCATGTGTTTCACACCTTTCAGGAGCCTTGTTGTCTTTCCAATATCACCCTGTAGTGAGTCATTGCATGACAATGGCTAGATTTGAAAGGAGTTCCCAGCAGCTGCTACAGCTGCTGCTTTGAGGCATAGTATAAAGACCAGTAAAGATAATGGAAAACTTGTAACTGACATTACCATTCATCTCAGTGGGATTCCTTTCATTAACTACCAGGTAGTCTGTCACTGTTCTCATAATGCCTATGCCTTAGTTGCCACAAAAGTGACCAGTATAATGCAGTACCTCACCATGATGTGTTTATATTTCTCTTATGAATTGTCTTTGAACAAACTAAAACTTCCCAAAATGTGCCCCGGCAGCCAAGTGGTGCCAACAGTATCCTGGGGTACATTAAGTAAAGTGTGTCCAGCAGATCTAGGGAGGTTCTCCTGCCCCTTTACTCTGCCCTGGTGAGACCATACCTGGAATGATGTGTCCAGTTTTGGGCTCCTCAATTCAAGAGATCTGCTGGAGACAGTCCAACAGGGAGCTACAAAGGTGGTTGTGGGGCTTGAGCATCTCTCCCGTGAAGAAAGACTGACAGACTTGGGGCTGTTTAGTCTTGAGAAGGTTGAAAGGGGATCTTATAAATGTCTGTAAGTATCTGAGGGATGGTTGTTCAAGATGAAGGTGCTATTTTCAGTGATGCACAGTGATAGGATAAGGAATAACAGGTACAAACTGCAAGACAGGAGGTTCCCCCTCAACACAGGGTTGAAGGTGACAGAGCACTGGAACAGGCTGCCCAGAGAGGATGTGAAGTCTCATTCTGTGGAGACTTCCAAAACCTGCCTGGATGCATTCCTGTGCTGCCTGCCCTATGTGACCCAGCTTTGGCAGGGGCATTGGACTTGATGATCTCTAGAGGTCTCTTTCAACCCCTAACATTCTGTGATTCTGTGATTCTCTCTTCATCATTATTTTTTGCTTTCATAGTAATTGTGTTAGTCTAGCAATATTTTTTGTTTGCACCTTTGTGTGATAGTTGCCATTTAAATCTCAGGGTACTCTGGTTTAACATGGAGATAATGTTCGTAAATGGGACAATGATAACAATTACATCTTATTACCAAAATTTTTAGTAACAAGAATAAATAATGCCCTGAATTTTCAGAGCATATTGTAATTACTATGATCCTGAAATTTACTCTCTCCAGATGTTCTCAATAGTAACTTAAAATCTACTCATTTCAAGAACATTCCTCTGTACAAATTTGGCTCTAAAACATCAGAAGTTGTTATAAAATAGGTGCAGTGTAACCTGAAGCATGTGTTAGCACCCAAAAAGATTCTTTATGAGGCGGTTTTTTATTTTATTCCATGGACTTTATCAGTACTCAGATGTGTACTTCATCCACACTTCCATCTAAATGATTTAGAGAATGGATGGTCTTTCACTTTTTAAATGAGTCACTAATATAAATTATGAGTTATTAATGTCAAGAAATACCATTGACAGTGTATTTATTTCATGTGTGATTTCCTGTTAAAACAACATTTACCTTTTCCCATTTACAACTGACTTCAGAGCATCAGTTGTAGAACAGATGTCAGAAGTATTCCAAAGGATACAGAAAGAAAGAGGGGGAAAGTTAGGCAGTCCAGCATGATTTCATAAGGTTGATGTCCACTAGCTTAATAGCTTTGACTAAAAGCTGACCATCATAGATCCTTTGTGTCCTGTGCTGACTTGCCCTTTTGCATAGTTTCAATGAACTTGCATTATCTTTTGTATTTCTGCACATTCCCACTGTGTATTAAAAATGTGGAGATCGATCACGTAAAGACATGTGACATGCAGCTAAAGCTGAGGGAGAAAAGTCTCAAAGTGGAAAAAAAAAAGTCAGCATTTTAGTTTTGAGATACTTTTATTTCAATTTATTTGGAAACCAACTTGAGCTTTATGAAAGAACAAGAAAACAAGCAATCTCTCTCAAAACCTAGAGCTTGTTCTCAGGCAAAAATTATTATTTTTCCAACTTTTCATTTGGCTGAACACTTCATTCTAGGTTGATGTAAAACAAAGTCTTTTAGATCTGCCAGTGAGCCCCCAAATCAATTACTTGCCTAGCTCTGGATGCAGAAGTCTAGTTAGAAGCATTTCTTTGGCAAAAACACTAGCTGTAATTTTTGCATGTGTCAAACTTCTAGATTATTTTCAGACAAGATGAATGGTATGCTTTCAAGTGACTGTTCTTCCAAACACTGTTTGTTTATGCTCATCATGCATCAGTAGTTTTGCTTTCACATTGAAAAGATACAAAGGTACAACTCACGGTCATGAAATTGTGCAAGAATGATGCTAA
>VWZI01008466.1:86272-106357 GCA_013396835.1 Psilopogon haemacephalus | reverse complement strand
AAAAAATACAAAGTACAAGCATGACCTCTGTTGCTAACCCAACAAGGTTATTTTCTAACACAGCTCCATTTTGATGCAAAAGCCAGTGCATGGGGGAGCGCTGGCCATCCTGTTACAAAATGGCTAGATAATTTCCATTTGGTATGACAAAAGTGGAAGAGAAAAGTATTCCATTTTGTTCCAAAATGTCTTCAGAAATCTCAACGCTTCTTTGGAAAGAGGAAATTCCCGCCACATTTCAGTTTGAAATCATGATTGCGGTGGTTTGAGGGGGTCCCAGGTTCCCTTAAGAAGACCACAGAGACAAGTCCATCCCAGGGGATGAATCTAGCCATCCCTTGATATCGTCGTTTTGCTATTCAATCTCATGATCCTGCTGACACTTTATAAGTGGGCAGCAAAGTCGGATTCTCTCTTTTTTTTCTCCCTTCCTCTCGGATCTCTGGAGGGACTCTTGTCTAGATGACTATGTAGAAGTAAACCTGTCTGTGGCCTTCAAGGCCTCAGCTCCAGTGAATTTCCAGCTGCACAGATCAGGTCTGCTTGGCCTTAAATGGGAGGCAATGCGGGGTGAGGAGGGAGAAAACAAGCACTGGGGGTTTGGTGGTTTAGTTTGGTTGGGGAAAAAGGTTTGGGAGGAATTCTCATGTATCCTATAATTGGATTTGGTGTTAAGGATTCCTGTATGCCATACTTTTTTCGTGCATATCTTTAAATGCAACTTTTCTATATTCCACTACAATTCAGCAAGATGGATGTTATTTTACTGCCTTCAGGTATTGCAAATCAGATTTCTACCAACTATAGAAAATACCCCAGTTCTTAGGGGTATGCCTAGTTCTAGGGGCATGCTGGACTGCTGGTCTCTAGGGCAGCACAGAGGCTGGGAGATTTCAGGCACACCAACATAATAAAGCTCCATTTGTAAAGCTCAGGCTACAACATAGGTGGGTAGCTAGGCACAGTGTTCAGCAATCTGGAAGATTTCTGTTAGAAATCTGTCTTGGAGGCAACTTCTGCAGCTCTCCTTGTAGGAAAAGTTCACAGCCTGCCCCCAGATTCCCAGATCAGTCTTTTCCTGTGAGATAATTTTATGCTATTTATTACACATTTTTTAATAGAAAGAAAGATCCTCTAGGAAATTTCCAAGCAGTTCTAGTAAGTTTTGGTATATATTTGGTGTATTGTTCTCATTTGTTTTTATTTCACATTCCCTTGATTTTCTTTCAGGTCAATTGATTTTCATCACAGACAATCTTTTGGATCCTTTTATCTCTCACATCCCTTAGCTCGCAGCTCCTGTTGAACTTGAGCTCAGGTCCTTCACATCATATAGATTTGCTTGGCCTTTACCAGCCAGTGCTTTCTCCCTTGGTAATCTTCCAAACTAATTTTGCTGCTTCTCAAAAGCATTAATCTTCTTGTGAAGAGGGTTTTTTTATATCCATTAGGAAAGGAACACTCAGCTCACAGTAATATGTCTCACCGCCTAGTTTTACACAGATTTTGTTCAATCAGTGCTAAAAAATATTCAGACATACCTAATCAGGGAAGATGCAGCTCTCAGCTGACAACTATGCACTGTTCCGTGTAGGACCATGCTCTGAACTGACTAGCCCTGTGGAGTCTGGTAATCTCCTTCTGGTTATTAACACTCTGGCAGTGCTGTATGCTGTCTTCCCACTTTAATGCAGCTTTTCTAGTAGTCATCACCTTATATCAGCAATCTTACCACATTTGAGTAAAGTTTCCCAGCACACCTTATATTGGAGACATGTGAAACACCAAACACAGATTGCTGTCAGATACAGTTTTTCATGTGACACGTTTTGAGCCAAGAATGTTATCTCATTCTTGTTCAATCTCCTTGCTACTCTGAAATATATTTCAGGCCAGGTGTACACAGCTCCACTCATTTGTCATGGATGACCTCTGAGAGACAGTAAGATCTGCTCAAACACACACTTCCTTAAAGGGTGTGCCACACATACTAATTCTGTTTTCTGAAAGTATTAACTGGAGATATTTTCAAGACTACATGTTTTTCTAGAGATTGTACTTTCACTCCATAAATGTGTCAACCTTCACTCTCTGTAAAGGGAGCAGGCTGCCTTCATAACACATACAGATCAGAGCTCAAATGCCTGCTTTTCAGATACTTAAAGGTTTCGGGTAATCCTTTAATGAATCTGATTCCATAGGGTAAAGCTGAGCTGCATTTAGTTTAACTTCCATATGCTGTCTGACAATACTGCTTCAACAGGAACTCTTCTCATATGTCTTAGATCAGTGTTTGAGAAGCAGCTCCACCCTAATCCATAACATCAGAAGGATAATTTGGTGTCACCTTGAGTGCTGTCAGGCACAAAGGATGACCAAAATAGATACAGCTATCTTCAGGCACATTATGGCTACCATGTGTGATATAAGAAGTATATTACAATATTCTGTGACAATGTCTAGTGCAGCACAAGCAACAGGAATCTTTCCCACCAATATATTATTACAACTCCTTAGCTAATACGTCAGCTGCACCTACAACCCTTGCAATGTTCTCACTCCATGAATAATCAAACTATTGCCATTAAGACAACAGACATTTATTAAAGGTGACTCCATACTTCACTTGCTGAAAATACTTGTAGTTGGTGTTTGTTTTAATGCTATTACCTAATGGAAGGATTTAAAATATGGTATAGAACTGATGAGTTAACTACACGTGGCAAGGTCGACTGACAGGGCATGACCAGGTAAAAAGGTCTTAGGGCTACAGGTCGGAGGGGCAAAGGTCAGTTGGAAAAGGTCAGAGTCACCCATGGTTCCTTAATTTGCTATGAAGCAGTCTGCAGCAGGAGCAGCAGCAAAGAAAGGAAGAGGAAGGCAGTTCCTAGTGAAGTTCAAAGGGCAGAGTTTGCTCTTGCATTGTTAATAAAGGGTTTGTATAGATTTTTCTGTTTCATACTATTCCTAGATACAAAATATGTTTAAACAGAATCTTTATCTTGCTGTAATTTTGTAAGAACTCAGTGGCAAACAACACAGAGTATGTTTTTCCATGTGGGCAGGGAAATACATGAGGTGTTACAGATTTGGGATCATTACTCTGCAATACTGCCCTTCCCAAATTGGTTTGAAGAGAACATGAAGACATTTATCGTTATGATTAAACAGGCAAGTGAAGTAGCATGTAGCATGACTAGTTCATAATAGAGAAGATTTGTTGGATCTTCAGAGGAGCAGACATTAATTTTCTTCAAAGACCAAAGGTACTAGTGGACTGTAACTAGATTTGGTGTGTAGGCTGAGTTTCCTAAGAAGAGCAGATGAAAGGAACCTGCACTCTGCCTGAGCCATAGGTAAGACAAACAAAGATCAGATTGTAATTATCTGAAAGAATTTGATTAATTAGCAGCAAATTGCCTTTAGCAAATGTATAGCACAGATCTGTAGCAAGTCACATCTGTAGCAAGTCTACTTTGCAAGTAGAAGAAGCCTGATAAACTCCTCGTTATGATGGTTGTATTACATCCAGCATCTCAGCAGCCTGCTTGAGCTAGCTTTGTATCCAGCTGGAGGAAAGGAATGTCATGCTTGTCATTCAGCCACATCATGCCATCAAGTAAATTACAAGGAAATACTTTAATAAATGCCAGAGGGTGGCAAGTGCATAGCATTACGCCTGCCTGAGGTATGATGTAAGAATCAGAAGAGGGAAGGAAAGGAGTTTTCCCCACCAACATCTGTGTCTGGCCTTGACACGAAATTAAAACAGGGTGAGATGCACAAACTGGAAATTGCTTCCAACTGTGTTAGTATAGATGCAGTTGTAGAAAATATCTGCAATTATTCTTCTAAAATCTGTTATAATCTTGTTGGGACAATGATTTCACTGCAATTCAGTCTGGAATAATTACAGAGGTATTAGTGTGCAATTGTCTATGAAAGACAAAATGTCTTACATATACAACATGTGACCACATCCACAAATACAGGTCCTTCTTACTCACCCCCTTTGCAACTTAGTCTGCTCTTTAGGCTTTACATTTATTGTTGCTAAACAAAGACTTCAGCAAAAGCTTCAGTGGCCACCTCAACTGCTTCTATACACATGAAAAAAGATCAGAGCCTATCTGGACAGCAAGCCATGGGGTAGAGACTAGAGATGAAAAGTGGAAAACCGAAAAAGGTTTTATTATCTTGCTGAGAGACTAGGGAAGACTGCGAATTACCTGAGGGCCTGCCACTGACTCTCATCCTATGGCAGAAACAACCAGAGATGTCTGCCTGCATACTATGATCCTGGACAGAAGGGTAGTACAGAAAGATGTGTACAACTTATGTGAAACCAAAAATGAAAAAAGGACAAATTTTAGTGAGGTGAGACACCTAATCTCTGCCCGATTGCAAAGACACTAAGGGCTTCTTAATTAAAGATCAGATTGTTTGAGGAACTCGCCCTGATAGGAATGAGAGAAAAATATATTCAATCCTGTAGGAAGATTTCAAAGGAAGGACAGACGAGGAAAGGGCTTAAGGAATAACTCTTACCAGTTTGGATAAAGTGCAAATGTCAGTAAGGGAAGAAGGATAATCCAGAGGACAAGTAGATGCTGAGGACAGAAGCAGAAAAGCAGGAAGTAGGAAACATAGAAAGCAGGATGTATGGTAAAAAAGAAATTGCCTTGTGCTACCAAAGAAGGAAAAAAGCAGCAGCATCTGCAAGGTCAGCCATTAACTGCCATATTTTTTAGTATAATATCTGATCCACAACCCGTTTGATTGTGGCTGGATTGGAAAGCCAGCTGCTGTTGCTGCAAGCTGAGATAAGCAGCAATATTTGTGTGGAGACGTGGCTGAGTACTGGTGAGGTGTATTTTGAGTCCAGTGGGCAGCTGCTGTCTGTTGATAGGAAACCCACAAAATGAGAAGTGCTGCTGCTCAGATATCATCTTAGCTGGCAGGCAGGGAGTTCTCCTCTGTGCTGAGCAGCAATGCAATGTGAACCATGATCAAAACAGAACATCAAAACATCTTGGGGAGGAGGGTACTGGTTCAGAGTCTGTGCAGCATGCTGCCAAATGAAGTTTAAGAGGAATGATTAAATCCAGAATTGCCTTAGCTATAGGGGATACACCTGAGGCCAGTTCTAATTTGAGTTCAAGCTCTTTGTAATAAAGTTTTTACTCTGCATATCCAAGAATCTGATAGAGGAACTTAGTGTAATCCATAAACTTGAATTCATATATGTGCTTCATAGGTTTTTAAATCCCATCTCAAGCTGTCTGCTTAACTACTTATCATGTAATTAGCACTACAGCTTAGTAGCAGTAATGAAAATTTCAGGTAAAAGTGAGGAGCTGAACTAAAATCACTGATCTGAGCAGGGAAGACAGTTGCTAGTTCATAGCACTGTGCAATACCAAGTAGTTTTTTTAATTCTCATTATCCATACTGGTGGGTACACTGCTATTTTAGAAAGCACTACAGTGCAGCACTACGTGGATCTGCCACTTGGCACTCTGAAGTAACGAGTAGCTGCACTGGGTTAGTATTTGTCCACATACAAGATGACAATGGGCAACAGCACACGCTCTACCTGCTGATGGTAGAAAAATAGCAATATACCTTTCTCTTTCAGTGCTGGGGGGAGGGCAGGGAGAAGGAGAAGGGAAAAGGAAAGGGTAGTTTATGATTTAGCTGAAAGGTCAGAATTAGGGCATGTTTTTTACTACATGAACTGTGTACTGAGTTGAGTACTGCAATATATGCAACTCAGTATATGCAATATATAATATGTTTGAGAACATGGGTCATTCTTCAAAGCAAGTAACTTTATTGTACTTGCAATTAACTGCTGCCACACCCCCCCCCCCCCCCAGTTTTGACAGCTAACTCCCTTATTNAATTTATGTATGACATGAACTGAGGAAGAATATTTTCTACTTGAATAATTCTCATGTTGTTGTCTTGCTCAATGATAAAATGAATGCTAAGTGTTTCTAATGGCAAATAAACTTCATTGCATTGTTCAGAGCACTTTGAAAACCTAGTTTTTACTTACATCAAGGAGTGATAATGTGTCTCTTCCCCAGAAAAAACATCTGTGGTTTTCACCAAGAGAACATCCCAAATCTTGTGTAACTACTGCTATTTAAAAAAAAAATAAAATAATAAAAGCTAAGGAATACATATTACTGATTAGTTTTATTAATAAGTCACCAAGAAATTATAATGTTATGAATGGCTGACGTAATGTATCATTCATGCAATACTACACTAAGAACTACATGAAGCAGACAAGAATGGCGAGAAGCTTGAAGTACTGGGTTACTAAAGGTTTATTAACTTCTTCAGCAGAAATAAACTAAATGCTTGGAAGTAGGACTAAAAAGAGCTGTGTTGGTTTAGTAGTATGATAAGCAAATCGTGTTATTTTACAGCTGAAGTTTTATGCTGTAGCATAAAAAACAAAGCACTCAAAACTTCCAAGTATATTATATTAGCTAGCAATCAAAAGTTTCACAGAATCACAGAATTAACCAGGTTGGAAAAGACCTCTGAGACCATTGAGTTGAACCTATCACCTAACACTTTCTAATTGACTAAACCATGGCACTGCCTCATCCAGTCTCCTTTTAAATACCTCCAGGAACGGTGACTCCACCACCTCACCAGGCAGCCCATTCCAGTCACCAATCACTCTGTGAAGAATTTCTTCCTAATGTCCAGCTTAGACCTGCCCTGGCACAGCTTGAGGATGTGTCCTCTTGTTCCGTCACTGGGTACCTGGCAGAAGAGACCGACCCCCACCTGGCTACAACCTCCTTTCCGGTAGTTCTAGAGAGCAATAAGGTCTTCCCTGAACCTCCTCTTCTCCAGGCTAAACACCCCCAGCTCCTTCAGCTGCTCCTCATAGAGCTGTGCTCCAGTCCCCTCACCAGCCTTGGTGCCCTTCTCTGGATACATTCAAGCATCTCAACATCTTCTTTAAATTGAGTGCCCTAGAACTGGACACAGTACTCAATGTGGGGCCTAACCAGTGCTGAGGGCAGAATGACCTCCCTTGCTGGCCAAACTATTTCTGGTACTGGCCAGGATGTCGTTGGCCTTCTTAGCCACCTGGGCACACTGCTGGCTCATGTTCAGCTGGCTGTCAACCAGTACCTTCAGGTCCCTCTCTGCCTGGCTGCTCTCCAGCCACTCTGATGCCAACCTGTAGAACTGCACGGGGTTGTTGTTGCCAAAGTGCAGAACTCATCACCTGGACTTGTTAAAACTCAGGGCACTGGACAGTGCCCATCCGTCCAGCTTGTCCAGGTCCCTCTGCAGAGCCCTCCTACCCTCTAATAGATCCACACTTGGTGTCGTCTGCAAACTTACTGATGATGGACTCAAACCCCTCATCCAGATCATCAATAAAGATGTTAAAAAGGACTGGGCCCAGCACCAGTTCCTGGGGGACACTACTAGTGACTGACCACCAACTGGACGTGGCATCATTCACCACCACTCTCTGGGCCAGTTGTTAACCCATCACAGAGTGTCCCTGTCCAAGCCATGGGCTGCCAGCTTTGCTGGGAGTTTGCTATGGCAGATGGTGTCAAAGGCCTTGCTGAAGTCCAGGTAGACTACATCTACAGCCTTCCCCACATCCACCAGGCAGGTCACCTGGTCATAAAAGGAGGTGAGGTTGGTCAAGCAGGACCTCCTAAATCCATGCTGGCTGGGCCTGATTCCTTGGCCACCCTGTAGGTGCTGTGTGATTGCACTCAAGATGACCTATTCCATAACCTTGCCTGGCACTGAGGTCAGGCTCACAGGTCTGTAATTTCCTGGTTCCTTTTTCTGGCCCTTCTTGTGGATGGGCATCACACTGGCCAGCTTCCAGTCTTCAGGGACCTCTCCAGTAAGCCATGACTGTTGATAAATGATAGAGAGTGGGTTGGTCAGCTCATCTGTCAGCTCTCTTATCACCCTAGGATTAATTCCATATAGTTCCATAGACTTGTGAGGATTCAAGAGACTCAACAGGTCCCTAACTGCTTCCTCCTGGATTGCAGGGGAGCTGTTCTGTTCTCTGACCTCATCTATCAGCTCAGGAGGCCAGCTGTCCTAAAGGCAACTTGTCTTACTACTGAAAACTGAGGCAAAGAAGGTTCCTCATCTCTAGTTACTACATTCCCCTCCTTGTCCAATAAAGAGTGGAGCTTATGCTTTCCCCTTTTTTTGCATCAATATATTTATAAAAACATTTTTTGTTGTGCTTCACGGAAATGGCCAGTCTAAGCTCTAAATAGGCTTTTGCCTCTCTAATTTTCTTCCTACATGACCTAACAGCATCCCTACATTTTTCCTGAGTTGGCTCCCTCTCGTTCCAAAGGTGATATGCCCTCTTTTTTTTCCCCTTGATTCCTTCACAAGTCACTTACACATCCAAGTTGGTTGTCTTCCCTGATGGCTCTGCTTTTGGCACATCAGGACAGCCTGTTGCTGTGCCTTCAAAACTCCTTTCTTGAAATAGGTCCAACCTTCCCAGACCCTTTGTTTTAAGAGCTTTTTCCCAAGGTACCCTTCAAATTAGTTCATTGAATAAGCTGAAGTCTGCCCTCCAGCAGTCCAGTGTGGATATTTTGTTGATGCCCCTCCTATCTTCACTGCATATTGAAAACTTTATTATTTTGTGGTCACTGCAGCCAGACAGCCTCTGACCACCACATCTCTCACCAGCCCCTCTCTATTTGTAAACAGCAGGTCAAGCACAGCCTCATCCCTGGAGAGCTGTGTGTGGTAGTTTAGCAGTTACCTGCTCCCCCACCCTTTGATATAACCCAGGCTAGGACTCAGACAGCTGGAAGTTAATGAATGAAGCTTTATATTTACAGCTATGCACAATATACAAGCAGATATTTACAATGTGTAACAGATATTTACAGGTATATACAGTGAAAAGGTAATACAGAAACACCACAGCCCTCCCAGAGATCAAAATCCGTAAGAGGGGTTTCTAACCACCGCTACCACCTTTCCCCCCTTCCTCAGTCTTATCTCACCATCTGTTGATGAAGCAGATCGGCCAGGGGGTTAGCAGTAGGAAAGAAGTTAGTGGAATTATTGAGAATCAGCTACACGATTCAGGGAAAAGGAGCCATGCAAGAGAGCAGTCACAGTCCAGAGAGGTCTGAAACCATCTCACTTATCTATAGTTGGGTTACAACTCTTAAAACCTTTTTTTTTTTCTTTCTCAGTAGAACTCTGAGTGGAGTAGCATCGTCTGTTTTCCTCTCTCAGCCTACAGCCTAATTTTTAATCCAAATTCTCCAATTAGTTCAAACCAGCACACTGTGTCAAGAAGCTATCCTCCATACTCTCTAAAAACCTTGTAGACTGCCTCCTTTCTGCTGTGTTAAGTTCCCAGCAAATATCTGGCAGGTTAAAGTCACCTACAAGAACAAGTGCTGGTGATCTTGAGACATCCTCCAGCTGTTTATAGAATAATACATCCACCTCCTCTTACTGCTTGGCTGTTCTACAATAGACTTCAACCACTATATCAGTCTCACTGGTCTTCCCTCTGATTTTTACTCAATCCTGGAGATAAGTTGTGTAAAACATGTTTGGCAAAATACCTTTTTACTAATAAACAGTAAGAAAAGCAGATGAAAACAATATGAATAGGAAACTTTACATCAGATCCTTTTCTCCTCAATCTGTCTTTAAGCTTTGAAAACATAAGACCTTCCTTCAGGTAATGAGTAACTTTAGTTGGTGGTTCTAGTGGAAAATCCTAAAGTCTTTCAAAGTACTTTGGCTTTTAGTATTAAAAATAAATTTAAAAACCACTTCAGCTCCAGACACTTACAGATGCAGTAGAAAAACCTGCTGAGCATGTAGAAATGTTGTCTGCATTGGAGTAAAGGTGACATTTAAAAGGAAACCAGTTTTATACATGGACCTCAATACTATTTTAATGTTTAGCTAGTATTAACTATGACCAGGAGAAACTAAGTTAATGCAGATTTGCCCTGTAATAATAAAGTAATTCTCAAGTCATGTTACTAGATGGACTCAATTATCTCCATGCAGGTAAAAAATGGTGTCTCTTTTGATTTTAGTCATCAGGGGAAAGATGTGCAAATATTAACATCTGATGTACTAAAGATGAAAGCTTAAATAACCTACAGGATGTAGTTTTGGTGCCTTCATTACATATAGAGAATGTGATGCAACTCACGATTTAGATGACTTCAGCCCAGATACCCAGGGCTGTTAGGTACCTCACATTGATGGAGGTGGAGAGAATTTATGTATCCACAGTCTGATATTTCTGTCAAGATGTAGAGAGAGGTTTATCCACTTAGTCTTTTAGGTCCTATAGAGTCAAGCACCAAGGATTACACCTGAATTTGATGTAGCCATTCTCTATCTACAAACAGGCAGGAAGAGCAAGCTAATTTTAGATTCAGAACTCACTAAGCCAGAGACTCAAGCCATTCATTGTTAGTCATTCATTTGGAAAAGCTACAATACACAGTGTGCTAGATGCTGCCTAGCTGTCCTCTCCCCAGCCACAATGGGATACTTGCCCATGACTTAAGTGGGTGGGGTCTGGACCCTGAATGTCCACTCTTCAGATCCAGTTTCTGCAGTTGCATTTGTGAACTCTGCCTAGAAATGAACAAGTCAGCTTCTTTTTTCCAACTCTTTTTTTTCCCCCTCAAATAATGGAGATTATGTACTTTCTATTCACCATTCCAATAAAATTGCAAAGGGAAGATAAATGTGTCAACAGGAGTTGTCTTGCCTTTACAAACCAAGTTTCAAGAAACTGAAAGCACACAGAACTACAAGATATTTGCTGTACAACAGCTTAAACATTCTGGAAACAACCATTCCTGCTAACTGGTACAACAAAGTGCTACAAAAATTGAAGCTGGGCGGCCCAGTGCTTGGTACTGCTGATGGGATTTCACAACTTTTGCATCAGTATTACAGAAGATGTGAAACTTCTTTTCCTGATTCATGTTCTGTCAAAACATGTCAATTCACTGAAAGCAAAATGCTTAATTTGTAGTTAGGTCATAGTGCTTCTGTAGTTTTCTGCTGTAACAACTGGATTTTGTAATAAGGATTTTGTTTTCTATTTAGGGGTGGGGAAAATCCAAGTTATAAGGGTGCATTGTGATGCAACTGAAATTAACACAGAGATAAAAGCAAGTATTTGGGGTTTAAGAATGTGCACCACAAGACCATCTACATGTCTTACTTCATTCCCCCATCTGACTCCCACCCATGTTGATGGTTTGTGCTTATGGCCTATGGCTATCATATTTTGATTAGGGATGTTTCCAAACTCAATTAATGAGTCATCACATTAAAAAAAAAATCTTCTAGTTGGTTGGTTAATGCTTTTTGTCTTGTCTCATGCTTCCTCGGTGGATAAAGCTCCGTAAATTAATGGCTGACTTTTTACACAAAGGAATAGACAATAGTCCACTTTGCTTTGAAATTCCAATTCTACTTTAATTTTATTTTTTAGTGCCAGGAAAGCATAGACATTTTTCAAACAAACATTTCAGATAGGAGCAGCCTTTTTTATGAGTACTATTTACAGCATCTGTTTAAACCTGTTAAAGCCCCATTCTTCTTCCTGACTAGTTCAATGGATTCACACATGTCCTGAAAGATGAACTTATTTTATGGTATACTCCTGCTTCAGATTGAAGATGGAAACTCCTGATGATGGGATCAAAGTCGGAGGAACAAAATCTAAACAGAGAGTTATCTACTTGATAAACAGTAGAATATCTGAGTCAGAAGTATGGTCAGCAGTGAACTGAGGTGTACAATTCCCTTCAGTGGGAGTTGAGATTCAGTGTCCTTCCATGGCTACAGGAAAGTAAGGAAGGTTCTGTGTTCTCTGAAGGTGTGGTAAATTGTGTTGAACAATTCAGATTAGAGCAAATGTCTGTTTCTAATAAAATCCACCCCTTTGTGCACAAAACCTGAATGAATATGCATGGGATTTCCATCTGCATGTACAATGTGAAACCTGCCTGGCACACAACCCACACAGTGGGACACATGCAGCTCACCATGCCCCCAAGATCCAAAGTCTTCATTCTGCATTACCCCTGTCTTACAATATGATTCAATGGTCTTTATACAGGAGAATCTATAATCATGTTTGTAAAAGCAAACTAAATTGAGTGGAGTGGTCATTTGACATTTCTGATTTGAAAGAGCTGACTTAAATTAAAACAATCAGACCAAACAAAAACCAATGCTTTGGCACAAATTAGGGACAAAAAAAAGTCGTCCTCTACTAGAAAGAGAGGCCTTGTGTTTGTTCATGCATTTAAAAAAAAAAAAAATCTGCTCAGCATTCCATGCTTATTATATCTGCAATAAATAAAATTATAATATAACATCTTTTTCCATTTTCCAAAGCCAGCAATGTGCCCTTGAGACCAAGAATGCCAATGCCTTTCTGGTGTGTATTACAAGGGCTGCAATTAGTAGGTAGAGAGAGGTAGAGAGCAGGTAGAGAGAGGCCCTGGTGAGGCCACATCTCGAATATTATGACCAGTTCTGGGCCACTCAGTTCAAGAAGGATCTCAGGGAACTGCATGAAAGAGTCCAGTGCAGAGTCAAAAAAATTATTAAGGGAGTGGAACATCTTCCTTACACTAAGAGACTGAAGGAGCTGGGGTCTTAGCTTGAAGAGGAGATTGAGGGGTGACCTAATTTATGTTCATAAATATGTAAAGGACAAGTGCCATGGGGATGGTGCCAGGCTCTTCTCAGTGGTGCCCAATGACAAAACAAGGGGCAATGGGTAGGAGTTGAGGCATAGGAAGTTCCATGGAAACATGAGGAAAACTTTTCTCACAGTGAGGTTGATGGAACACTGGAACAGGCTGCCCAGGGCAGTTGTGGAACCTCCCTCTCGGGAGACATTCAAAACCTACATGGGTATGTTTCTATGTGATCTGCTATAGGTGATCCTGCTCTGGCAGGGGTGTTGGACTGGATGATATTTTGGCATCCCTTCCAGCCCCTAACATTCTGTGATTCTGTTAAACTAGTTTACAAGGGCAAAAATGCTGTGGGGTAGCAATTAGCAAATGAAGAATACAGCACTTTCTAAATGACAGTTCCCATTCCACCATTAGAATATATACATAGACTTCAGTGAAGGTGATTGATTTGGATTGGATATATTAAGTTATTTCAGTTCTCTTGTACCAAAATGCTTTCTATACTGGGCATAGGACAGGAAAAGTAACATGTATTTTCAAATCAGAAAGCTCGTAAACATTTTGGGAAAAGCTGAAGTCTGCTGTAGGAAATTTCTCACCTATGAGGCTTCAGGAGCATCTGACGATGTGATTCCAAATGGTGTTACAATGTAGAGCAACACATGAGGTGAACACACAAAATTTTGCACTAGTGACTTCTTCATATATACTAGTGGGTTGATCAAATTTAAGAAATAGCACTTGTGGTCACTTTTACTACAGAGTCAGACTGATCCCAGTAAGAACTTACACATTCTGGCTATTGCCTCTCTCACCTCTGTGCTAAAATCCACTTAGCAATCCAAGGAAAAGCATTACATTTTCCTTGCACTCTCAAAATACATGGGAAAAATAAAACAAAAAAACAGTTAGCTATGGTCACTCCTCTGCCACATTTCCATGAATGAGTTTCCCCCTGATACAACTGCAAAATTTCCATACTTGCATTTAATTATCAGTAAGAGTTCAAGAGAATGGTAGAATTCCTTATTCAATGAAAGAAAAATAACTGCAGTTCATTTTGCTTAGCTTACTCTTTCAGATGACAGTGATATTTTCTTTTTCATATTTAAAAAGCAGTGAATGGGATGATCAGAGTGCTGGAGCACAACTCCTGTGAGGACAGACTGAGGGAAATGGGTCTGTTTAACCTGGAGAAGAGAAGTCTCCAGGAAGACCTTAGAGTAGCCTTCCAGTACCTGAAAGGGACCTATTGGAAAGCTATAGGAGAGGGATTTTCAATAAGGGCACGTGGTGATAGGGCAGGGGGCAATAGTCTTAAACTAGAGCAGGGTAGATTTAGATTACATATTAGGAAGAAGGTCCATGAGACTGGTGAGACACTGGAATGCACTGCCCATAGTAGTTGAAGAATTTTCATCCCTGGAAGTGTTTAAGACCAGGCTAGATGAGACTTTGAGCAACCTGCTCTATGAGACTTTGAGCAACCTGCTCTAGCGAGTGTTGTCCCTGCCCATGCAAAGGCTGTTAGACTAGATGACCTTTAAGGTCCCTTCCAACTCAAGCCATTCTATGACTTATCTTTCTTCAGGAGCAATGTCGTATTATCTCAGAACTTCATTCTTCCATACATTACTACAAATATTTCACCCTGAAACTGTTCTGAACCCATTAATGGCCACTCATGAGCCAAAGAGCTTGAATACAAGAAATCTGGACAGTAACTGTTAATCTAACTATTGACCTGCCATTTCAAGAGTGGCCTGTAAGAAACTTGCCAGTCAGCAGTATGTGAAAAGGCAATGAGCTTTGAAATGTCACTACAATTTCGATGTTCCTATAACTACCTTATGGAGCAAGAGCACTGGAAGGAGGAAGAGAAGCCTTTGCTAAGAGCATGTCTGCCTGCTCAATGCTACCTGGTTAGCATATACCATACTTATTAAGCATCCAGTAAAATTGGCAGGATTCTCATTAACTTATCTTGCCTTTTATTGACTTTAATATGAATCCATGTTAATGTGCTGTCCCTCCCAAATAGCTGTTAGTTCTTGCATACAGTTCCATATTTTGTGGATACTTCACCAGAGAATAATCAAATTCCATAAACAAAAGGTAGACTCAACAAACTGAAACGAGTCACTTATCTTGAAGTATATATGACCAGCATAGAAATTAGGTCTACTGCACAGTTTCATGTTATAGTATGAACTATAGCATGCATTTGCTTAGCTGCAAATAAAATTCAACAACAATCACCTGTCACTGGCAAAAGAGAAGAAAAAGAGACCTGTGATATGATCACACTGGCAGAGAACTTGCTAAGCTGACTGTTTTTTTAGAAATAAATACTTTCCATGAACTTCACTTCACCTGCGTTAACATTATTAGTGTCAAAGAGTCATCTAATGAACTAATATGGCACAATCAAACAAGCACCTTAAGAAACAAACCAAAAAAACCCAACAAAAAAAACCCCCCACCATCCCACCAAACAAAAACCCAACAACAAACCAAGAACATTGAAATGAGGATTTATAAATACCCACAAAACCTAAAAATTACATGTCCTGCCTCCTTTTTCCCATGAAATTCACAAAAAAAGGCATGGAACAAGTTGTGTTTCCGCAGAGAAAAGGATTGTGACATCTTCCATTGTAATATAAATACTAAGTAAAATCAGTCAGGCAAAAGGGAATTGCACATTGTGCATTTAAAGTGATACTATTTTGAGAAACTGCTGCTACTCCAAGTAAGCATGAAACCTCACTACTTCTCTACTACCCTGTGAATGAGTGATAAAACTTTCAATATGATATCTGATGCACGTCCAGCTAAGACGCTTGTCGTTGCACATCTATATATAGTAGTCTATTGGCAGTTTAACACTATTCCAAATTACTAGGAGCCTCAATGAAGCTCTTTATTTTCAGACTGAATAATTGGTACAGAATTCAGTGGAACCAGTTTAGACTTGATGAAATCCTGTCCCAAAATTTCTTAGTCTTAGTTATTCTGCTAAGAAATCTATTCTTACCATCAGGTAGAGGAAAAACAAAACAAAATCCCAAAACCCTTACATCACACAGTAGCTATATTTAATCAGAAGCACAAATAAAGTAACTTCCCATCAGAAGATGCATCATTAATAACTTAATGACAGGTGTTTTAAAATAATCCTAATATAATAATTTTTTAAATCCTAAGATCTAATGTATATTCTTTCTGCCAGTTTCTCTCCAGAGGTAGATGGCTAATTATTGACAATCTGGACCAGGTAAAAACTGTCTTTGTTTCTGCAAAGTAAACCTTCGCCAAATGCTACCAGATCTTTGGAAAACAGGGTAATAAGAAGATAGAAAGAGGATGGAAATATTCTCTTCACGAAAATGGGTAAGAGTAACTGTTTACTTCCACAACTCTGCATTGCTGGTAATACACAACCTCAGAGACCACCTTTTAAAAGGCACTGTAGCTTGTCCTTCTTTGAACAAATGTAATTCACACCTTATCTGCCCATCTGTAGGGTAATGCCCAAAGATGATTTGTGCTTGATGTGCAAATACTATGTCTATCATTTGCACGTAGAAGTGATATGCAGGGACCCATTTGCACTTACGTATGTAGAAGATGACATTTGAGAAACTGGCTCCTGGAATCATTCCTTCTGTGAATGTTATGCAGCCATCTGTACAAAAGAAGCAACCAAATACTTTGCCATCAGCAGTGTTAGCCTTTCAGATACAAGCGGTTGCAAGGGGTTTTGTTTTACTTTGTTGTTGTTGTTGTTTGTGGGTTTGGTTTTTGGTTTTGGTTTGGGTTTTTTTGTTTTGTTTTTTTTTTGTCCAAACTCCATTTCAACAGAAAACTGATTTTTTTTTTTAATTAATACAATTTTTTAAACATAACGTTAAATATGCTGTTGGTTTTCAGCTTAACCCCTCCTTTTCTCACCATTTCCAAATCTGATTGATCTAACAGAAGCTCAGCCTGCTCATACTCTGAAGCTAAGCCTGTTCATACTCTGGAACTTCACTTTAATTTGTGGTACTATGGTCAGGCATTCTTGTGACATATCCTAACAGCTCAGTGAAAGAAATGTGATCACTTGAAGGACTGTAGCACAGCACTTTTGGGTTTGGTGGTTGTTTTTTTTGTTTGTTTTTTTGTTGTTGTTGTTGTTGTTGTTTGTTTGTTTGTTTTTGGAGGAGGGGGAGAAGGGAGGGGGCAGAGGAACAAGGTTCTTTTTCTTATCATATTTCCAAAATCATTAGAATAATCAAACAACTTTTAAAAAATGTTCTATTACATTCCAGTGATTCTGAAGATCCAAACTTGCTAAATAATGGTGAGCCATTCTTTCAGGTGAGAACAGCTCCAGGACAAATCTCTTCTTCAGATAAAATCATAGTGACAAATTATAGAATCATAGAGTCATAAAATTGTTTGTGTTGGAAGGGACCTCCAAAGGTCATCTACTCTACCCCTTCTGCAGTCAGCAGGGGCATCCTCAACTAGATGAGGATGCCCAGAGCCCTGTTGACACTCACTTTGAATATCTCCAGGGATGGGACCACAATCACCTCCCCAAGCAACCTGTTCCAGTGTTCCACTACCATCACAGTAAGCAACCTGTTCCTAACATCCTAGGCTGCATCAAAAGATGTATTGTCAGCAGATCCAGAGAGGTGACTCTGTCACTTTACCCTGCTTAAACCAGGTGCAAACTGGTCAGCACTCTGTTTCCAATTACATATATTGCCACTTGATCAATGGAGTGGATGGACAAAGTACACAATGAAAGAGGCATGGAAGGCAGGACCTTAGATGATGAGAAACACATATGAATCCATGGGTCATGCACTATGCAAAATGCTCACTATGCTAAATCTACCAGGGACTACACTGTCAAGATTCTGCAGTATGCCCAGTTACACATATTAAGTGTGCATGCTGTGTGTTATCTGACTAAATTAACCCGAATACAGGTGATGGTTGACAGGAGAACCCATCAAAGAGTCATGAAAATAGTATGGCAATTTTCTAAAATCTGCTAACATAGCACACATGCCAGGACAGCTGTTCTCTGCTTCCATGCACTGTGCCAGAGAAGTTAATTAGTGAAGTGGTAGAGTGACTGCTATTTGCCATGTTAATCTGTGTAAATACTTATTCCATATTATTCTTTCTTGGTATTTTATGTAAGATTGAAATCATATGTGCACACGGATCAGAGACAGGGATGGGATTTTTTCAAGGAAACATAAGGTTTATATTCTTACAGTCTACTGGTGGGGAAAGGGGAAAAAAGGTCTCTTATACTTTACCTATATATTTAGGATAAACTTCGCTCTCAATTATACAAATATTGCTATGTGTTGAACTAAGCAGAATTTTATCCATCAATCAAAAGAAAACCCTCTCTTCTCTTCCTAAGGAAATGCTACTGCATGCCAATATGTTATAGAAAGAAATGTTGCATTAGACTTCTCTTGCCAGACCTCTCTGGTGAGCTAAGGTGCCCAACAATGTCTGTGCTCCTTTTAAGAGGAGATATTAAAAATCTGCCATAATTCTTTTCTCTCTTTTTTCTTCATGTGTTACCTTGTTCTTTACAAGAACACTGAATGCAGGAACAAAGCAATCTCATCATACTTTGCTAATGCCTCATTCTCCCATCCTATTATTATAACATTTCAAACACACTTTTCTGATACAGTGAATTATTGCACAGGATGCAAGACAGTGACAGATCAGGATCCAGAAGCCAGTGGACTTGGAATTTTGGTTTGTATGTATTTGAAAAATGCATTTTGCTGCCAAGTCCTCAAATAGCAATTTAAACCAGTCAGCAGCACCTTGCTTTTGCTGTTAGAAACCTTTCTATGTCAGGTTATAGTGAAAAAAGGATTTTGGGTGGGCGACTGCTTTTATGAAGCATACATCTAAAATTATTCCCCATGCTTCAGATTGACATGAATTTCCACAGAAACAGGAGTGNCTGGAATTAGTAAAAATGAAAGCACTAAAATGACCCTTAAAAAATCTAGTACTGTATTTTTCTGCACTTGTCAGCCTAGGTCTCTGTGGCACACAATGACAAAGGCACTTGGAGCCAACAGGGAAGCAAAGGAGGAGGATGAGAACTCCAGATCACATGTAACAGCTGGAAGTTAAAAAAAAAACCCACCAAAAAAAAAAAAAGGCAGATGAAACTTCTGGGATTCTAAAGCCTCCAAATTAAAACGTTAACTTAAAATTGCATGGATGGACATGTTTTTTGAACTGCAACTTCTAAAATATCTTTGTAAAACAAATTCTGAGATCTCTTTAACAGCTGCAACCATACTCTTCATGAATTCACTTTCCTTGGAATGGAACAATTACAAGACAGAAGCTGCTGTCTAGGTCATGGAGATATTTAGTTACTAATCATGTACTATGATACTAATCCTATACTGTGATATGTTGTTTTACTAGTGCTGTCTGGCCCAAAGATGTGAAAGAAGGAATTCCAAAGCACCTTTAACTATGTAATTGTAGAATGCTGAGATGTAAGAATGCTAGACTTGAGGTCTCTTGGGATTATGATTTAACAGCATGGTACAGATACTGAACTTTACATTTCTTTTATTATGGTGAAGCTCCATTGCCATTAATGACATTACTCCTGCTTTCTAAGCATGAGAAGCTTCCTCTGTGGGAAATCAGGGCAATCAAAACCAGTTTCACAGTGGCTACTTTCAAGCCTAAGTGTGCATGTGTTGTGCTCTATTTGCACATTACATAAACCACACAATTCAGCTGCTATTTTTGGGTTTGTGTCTTTGGATGCAGTTAAAAGTCCACATGTTCTTTCAGAGCTTGTACCTGCTGCACAAGGCTTTAAAAGCATCAGCTAGGAGGCTGTGCTATGAAATCATATTCTTGAAGACAGAACAGCAACATTTCAGCACAGCATTTTAGATGCCTAGAGCTCAGTAGCTTCTCCTGTATTTGCATGAATTTCACTTCCCTTGCAGATGGCTAAAGGATGAAAATTACATGCCTAGTACATTTTTTTTTTCCTCCAGGAATTCTCCCTGATTTCTACAGTGCATTGATACAAAGGTCAAATTCCACCAGCTTCTGCCAGAGAATTCTCTAAATTTTGTTTTTTTCTTTCCAGGACACACAATGAAGCAGTACACTTGCCTCAATATTTCAACCGTTGGGTGATTTGTTAATCCCTTTCCTTCCAAAAGAAGTGCTACCTATGTAAAGTATTCATTGGTTTCTGTATTTAACTATGTTCTTTCAGCATTTAGACTTTAGAATTAAGTTAAGC
>VWZI01008466.1:67188-83266 GCA_013396835.1 Psilopogon haemacephalus | reverse complement strand
TCTTCATACAAAAAAGACTTGCTGAAGATTTCCTTTTTCTGAATGATGGGATAAACAAGGATCAAAGTATTCAGGATACTATTTCTGTATTATGTATCACTTATAATTAAGACTGTATTTTGTTCCCCTCTATCATGGAGAATACTTTCATTCATGGATACCAGAATATGATTACATATACTTATGACTAAGAAACCTGTGTGGTAGCCTAATGGTAAAATCTAAAGAAATTTTATCTGTTGAGAAGATGAATAATTATGACAAGAACATATAAAACTTTCAAGTTCATGACATTTCAGAATGGGAATCCTTTAAGCAGATCTGTCTGTGTTATGCTCTTTTACTGGCAATGAACCTAGATGCATAAATAACCCAGCACTAAACACATGATGGTTCGCCTCAGGTGAACAAGCAGTCTTCAGCAGGCCTTAACATAAGGGCATGGGACTCTGTGGATTGGTTCCTTTGCGGAACTAGAAATCACAAGAGTTTTTGAAGGAGTAAAATATCTTTTCACACAGGTATATTAGGTTCTGAAATGAAAAGGAATGTTTGGTGGAGTGTATTCCATTCAAAGTAACCATAAAAGGTAGTAGAAATATGTAAATAAAATAACAGTCAACACTTTCATGGCATGACAGAGGACTGTACCTCCCTTTTAAAGCTTCAGTTTTGTGGATTAAAAATCATATTGACACATTAAAACTATTCCAGGAAACGTTCTCCTTTCTTTCTTATTCAATAATCAAGCTCCCATTGGACTTAATTGGTGATCTATCACAGTACCCCACTAGGATCTTATCCAGCTCTTCTGCAGATGAGAAGGTTCCAGCAAAATGGCTGTGGCCAGGTGAGTTGGACAGAAAAGACTAAAAGCACTGGACTTCGTATTTTCTGCTCAGCAGGAGAGATGATTTGATGGGTGGACTATTCAGTATATAAGGACTGTCTGGATGGTCGCATCAAGAGAATAGTGCTCAATGGTTTGAAGTCCAGATGCAGAACAGTAACAAATGCTGTCCCTCAGGGGGGAAAATGTACTGCTTAATATTTTTATCAATTATATAAGCAGTGCACCATCAGCAAGTTTGCAGATGACAGCAAGCTGAGTGGTGATGTCAATATGGCAAAGGGACAGGATGCCATCCAGAGAGACTTGGACAAGTTGGAGGGGTGGGCTGAGGTGAACCTCATCAGGTTCAACAAGTGAAAGCACAGGATTCTGCACCTGCACTGGAACAATCCTCACTATCAATACAGATTGGGAGATGAGGTGATAGAAAGCAGCCCTGTGGGAAAGGACTTGGTGGTGCAGATGGACAAGAAGCAGGATACAAGCAGAGAGTGTGTGTCTGCCGCCCAGAAGGCAAATCACAAGATGTGATGCATCAAAATATGTGCCCATCAGATCCAGAGAGGTGATTCTGCCACTTTGCTCTGCTCCAGTGAGACCTCACCTGGAGTAATGTGTCCAGGTCTGGAGCCCTCAATACAAACAGGCCATGGACCTAATGGAGTGGGCCCATAGGAGTGCCACGAAAATGATCAGGGGGTTGGAGCACCTCTGCTACAAGGACAAGCTGAGGGAACTGGGATTGTTCAGCCTGGAGAAAAGTAGGATCTGGGGAGAGTCTGAACTGTGGGGAAACTGTCTACTCATAACAACAACCGCGTGGGTTACCACACTTTCCTGCTGTACCACCCTGTACCGTCGAACCAAGGTTATTCACATAAGTCAGTTCCAATGGTGGGTTTCAGGAAGAACAAAACTTGCACTAGGAATAGCACCATGATAGTTCTAAGCATAGAAGGTACAACTGGTTGACCTAAGCTCTTCATCTGTTACCATTCAACTCTCCAGACTGGGTATCTTTGCAATGTCTTCTCCAAAGATAAGCACAGAATGTATCTATGCACAGGGCATAAAATCACTGAGAGTTATGGATCATATCTGATGCTGTGAAGACACCCCTGTAGCAAAATTATTAAAGAGATCTGTTACTTCACTTGATATGTGTTACTAATTATGCAAAATTAACAATCTATATTAATTACAATAATCAGATGGAGATTGTTAATAACTACAAAAACTGTTTATTAACATTAAATCTTGCCAGAAAACTTATTTACAATGTTTGAAACACACTGTTTGGATACTTATACACATAGAGAATAGGCAAAACTGAAACACTTTAAGAAATAACTAGCAAATGCAAACATTAAACTGGAAAGAGGGTCTTAGTTTCAATTATACCTCTTGCCCACCAAGGGACTCAAGAGGCTCCTTTCTGCTACTAAGGCAGAAAGGCACAAGATAATCTAGTTACAGAATTTCTGAGAGAGAGGCTTTGAAATATTTACTCACAAAATAGTCAGTTCCCAAAGCTTGAAGGGAATTCTGTCAGTATCTTGAAAGTTGTTGCAGGCAAAGCAGAGCATGTGGCAGGGAAAGCAAAAGCAAAAGTAAAAGCAAAAGCAGAAAAGCATGTGGCAGAAGCCTGTTTATTGTATTGACCAAATGTAAATGACTGCCATGGTCATACAAATTCACCAATCAGAATGGCAGTTTGCCAAATCTGACCATATTAGGTTAAGTCAGGAGCTTGCTTTACCTTATTTGGAAGAAACAAGTCTGGGCAAGTCTTGGACACTCAAAGTGGGTGTCTCCAAGACTTTTTTCTTCTCCCTGCGCATTGCTTCCTCCTCCCAGCAGAGGGAAAGGACCACAGGATCACGCCTGGGCAAGCCAGGACATGTATCTTCCATGACAAAATGGTAAGAGAAATTTTCTCCTTTTTCTATAATCACACTGGCCTCATGACCCTGCATAAACTGTCTCAAGGAGGTATCCTTTGACTGAGACTGCAAGGGCAACATACTGAAATTCCTGCTGTCCTTACGGAGGCACAAAGGGAGGACTCTTCAAGGAATACCAAGGCTTTGGAATAAAATGTAGGAAGTGAAATCTATTTCAGACTATCTCCAAAGATCATCTCCCTTCAGTTTTTCTTGCCAAGGCTCACGAAAATTCTGTGCAGTGTTGGTATGATATAAAATATAGCACTGTGCAGGAAACAAGCATGCCAAGCTTACTAGAATGACTTATTTCCCACTTTAGTCATTACATTACTGTATGAGACTCTGATACATAGATCAGGCATCCATTTAGCCTGTTCTTGTTCCCCATACGATTAGCAAGAGGAAATCAAACTTGTATTATATGATTGAGGTCCCTACAGAGAATTGTAATGCTTTGTTAAAAATTAAGAATATCTGTAGACTTCTTGACTTGTCATATGAACACGTTTCTTTTTCAGTTCACTGCTCCTTCACCGAAATCCTACTCTAAGTATTCTCTGCATTTTGTAGATCATTAGAACCACACAACAGAGAAAAAACCCCAAACACACTTAAGGAAAACTTTTAGTGACTTAAAACTGAGATATTGGCCTGTGAATTCAACAAGCCCTTTGCTCCCGTAGATCAATCTTGAGTGTGGCACCTTGGGACAGCACAATGCACAATGTTCGCCCAGACCTCACTCTGCCTCTTGCTGCTGAAAGTAGAACAAGGACAGCTGCTTACAACTTTTTCCACAGGTGAATCTATCACATATGTCCCTATAACTCAATTTTAATGTGGCTTGTATTAGACACATTTCTGCTCTCCAGCTTCTTTCATTTTGCTGTTACTAATTACAAACAACTGAGAGCCAAGTGTGGCTAGACTAAGACATAACTCAAGCAAGACAAGTCATAGGCTCACCCAACTTGGAGTTTTTCTAGATGACACTTTAGTAGTGAATATACACATCATATGTACTACCTAAGTATCTAAAGGTCTCTCTGCTAAGTGCTGTACAAGCACTGAGAGAAGTCAACCTTGCAGGCATACTGGCCCTCCTTGGACCACGATTTACTGCCTCCTAGCCTTCCAGAAGAAAATTTATCACAGTCCTCAGACTGCTCAGCAATGTGAAGCAGGAGATTTTCCTCCCACAGTCCAGTTCCAGTTTTGAGTACAGACACATACAAGAATAGCCACACTTTCAGAACATGCCACACTGCTTTAATAGCACTTTCTTTCATCAGCTTCCAAGAAAATGTTTTGCTGCAGCAGCAAGTCTTCTGTCCTGATTTTAACCATGATGTTTTATACAGTGTACCTCACTATATCACTCCATTTCTACAGTCTATATGCTTTGTGGTTTTTTCTATACCCAAGCCCTCAGCATCTTCTGTCTCCAGAAAGTCAAACCAACTTTTTTTTTCTGTGCATCAGTCACAACTTTTAATGTTTGCTGCCATCATGATCCATTTCTGTACTGAGTTAAGCTATTTTTTTACATCTTCAAAGCTGTCACAAGATCCCTCTGAGATGTGACTTACGGTGTGACACAGTTGATGAACTAGAAGTTCCCCAAATTTCTTTTAAAAAGTGACTCTTCAGGAAACAGGCCAGAGGGCAGTCCTGTCTCTTAAGAAACTGGTGACTCTATCATAAGCCCCAGTTGCATCACATTGAGTGATCTCTTTTCAGCAGCATGTTCCACGAATAAATTGAACTTCATAATATATATACTGCTTTGGGCAGCCAGTACTCAAACACGGGCAGCTGATAGACCAAGCCAGTCTAGACAATGTAGCTGTCTTTCATTTTGATCTGAAGAGCATCTTGGTATAGTTTTGTACCAGTCACTGACTTTATTTCACCACCCAACACTATGTCTATCCACCCCCCCAAAAAAA
This sequence comes from Psilopogon haemacephalus, assembly GCA_013396835.1. Taxonomy (NCBI): domain Eukaryota; kingdom Metazoa; phylum Chordata; class Aves; order Piciformes; family Megalaimidae; genus Psilopogon; species Psilopogon haemacephalus. Next base: position 78,518 of record VWZI01008466.1, on the reverse strand, counting down.
TAAACCACCTCTCTACACTAGTAACAAAGACTGCCACAGACTGCACTCTCCTGTAAAGTTACTTGGTAGGTGCTACTTTTCCAAAATGCATTACGTGCAATGAAAATGTACAAATTCACCATTATCTTTGAATTTCCATTATTTTCTAAGCCGAACTTTAAAAGTGTGTCTACCCTGCATGTGTCCCTTCCCTCTCCCCCCCCACCCCCATCCCTTTTTTTGTGGTTTAAGAGATAAACTCAGAATGGTAGGAGGTTTCACCACTTTTGCTTTATGTAAAAACATTATACTATTCTGTTATTCTGAGGCTCACTGATAGTATGAAGATGACAACTGAACAGCACGGATAGCATTTTCTTGTTCTGCTAGTAACAGAGGGCTTCTTTGGCTGGGTTTTTCAGTTTAGCAAACTCCTGATATAACTGTATTGATATGCGCTCTTGAAGTTTTTACCTTCATTTCTTCCTCAGAATAATATTCTTCTTTTCCCTATTTTTAATTTTTGCAAAGACAGTAATTTCTGAACTATTCTGTTTACACTGAAATAGACTAGATCACATGCATTTGTCAAAATCTACTTTTATATTATTAAAATAGTATTCTAGTAGCACACGTAAAATGAATGTTCTTCTAGAAAGGTCACATATAACATACTGACTCTGCTACATTCCAAATAAAAATAAAAGCTTTCATAGAATCACAGATCTGCAGAATAGTTTATGTTGGAAAGGATGTTTGAGGGTCATCTAGTCCACCCTTTCCAATTTGCTCCAAGCAAGCTTGGATGGTACATCATCAAACAAGGATTCCAAACACTAATTGCTCATATGATTGATTGTTTTACACTGACATCCATCCAATAGTTGTGTAGCAACAATAATTTTTACAATAAGTTTCTTGTAGTACCAAAACTGCATTGCAGCCATAAAACCAAACAAACAACTAACAAGATGACAGGCACAGTTAATGTTCAGTTACATGTGCCCATGCTCTGGTCCACATGTGCATGTTCTCCAGCTGGAAGGTGGAACTAGCACTGTTAGTTTCACTTGCTGTTCCTACCATGGAAGACGAGTAAGTAGGAATACTAAAGGCAACTTATAGCCATGCATTTCCCCTCCAGAAAATAAGGAAAATGTTCTCAGCCTTCTCTGAGATTTAAGGAAACCTGACCTTCTAAGGTGCAGCTTACAGAACCTATATTATAATTTTGAGCTTACTGGAATGGCAGCAGTCATGAGTGACAGTATTTGCAACAAAAAGATGGAAGCCTTATAGCTGTGCATTTAGTTAGCAACTGAATACTATGATACAGCTAATGAACCACGTTGCAACATTGTCTCAATGTTTTTAAAAATGATAGGTCTGGTCCATGAGAGTAGAGTGAAAACTCATTCATTTATTGCTGCAATTAAAAAGAGCTACTTTCCTAGTCCAGGCAGCAAAAGGAAACCGTATACACTTTTATTCTGGCCCTGAACTCCTACTAGCTTCACAGAATGAGAACTAATTTAGTATTTGCTTCCTAGTACTGTAATTGTTAGAGATGTCACTCAAGATATATTTTATGTAGGAGCAACAGCACATGTTCCTGCCTGGCAGAATTTGGATTATTCATGCCCATATTGCAGTAAATTTCACAGGATCTACAAAAACATGTCTAAACTGGCAAGCTTCCCAAGACTTGGTCTTGTATCTTCTGCACTTTGCAAGAGAAGGGTAGGTGTCAGCTATCAAGTAGCCATGCTGAAACTTACTGTTAGGAGTGACTCCTATGAATAATTGATTTAAGAGTGCAGGGTATCTCAGAGAACTGGCAATAAGGTGGGACCTCTTCCACTTCAATGTCACTGGGAGAAACTAGACATGTCTTCCTCTACAAACTGTCAGAAAATTAGTAACTCATCTCAACCTAAAATAAACTGCATCTACTTTTCAGACTGAGATCACTACTGCAGGATATAAATTTCCCTGTGATCAGATGTCAACACCAAAACCTCCAAATGGCATATTTAGGAAAACAGACTCAGTAGAAAACACATCTACAGATGGTCCTTGAAATTTAGGTACATTATTCCTCTGGGTGGGTCTTATTACTCCTAGTGGTCTTATTCAGACAGTCCTGATACGTGTAGATGCACAAATGACACAGTGCATATGAGAACTTCCCAACATTTCTCTTCATGCCACACCACTTATTCACACAGAAGACAGGAGTCTTGCATGGCTGTCAAACCTAGATTTTTCTATTACTTAGCATACAAGCACTGAAAGAGCAGAAGAGGAATTACTCATAGATTTCACAGAAAGCAGAATCTATGTTTATGTAATTTTACATGGTTTAAAGATAAACACAGATGTTGCTTTTGCAGACATCATATTTATAGCACTATTTTATCAAGTATGCTGTGCTTCAGACATGGAAAGACATTGTCCATTTATTCACCTTAATAGTCTGTAGATTTTTTTTTAATACATAATTATCGCAGATTTTAAAAAAGTTTCTTGACAAAATGTGAATTTTCATACATTTAGTCAAACTTAGGAGACTAGAGAAAAAAGTCAACTTTCAGATGACTAAAAAGTAGTTTGGGGGTTTTAAGCAAAATATTTTGAAGATTTTTCAAGAACACAAAGTATTTTCTGGCTCTGGTTTCCACACAGAAATCTTGTTTTCCACTAGTTCTGTATTTTGGAAATGTGCTCCAAAGCAAACTGGAGGAACTCCTTGCTAACAGATCATATTGTAGAGGTAAGGCCCTCTGCTTTTACAACTACTGTCCTCTGGTTTTCTGATATCAAAACTACCTGAGCAGGGGAGCTTCTGGTGGGAGAATCTTACTAAGAACTGTGATTTATTGGATTTTATATATATATATATATACATATATACACATATATATGTGTATACATATGAAATGCCTCCAGTGGTCATGTATTCTATCTCTGGCTGAGGCAGGACAACCAGAATTTCTGCCAAGCAGCTGTTCGACTAGCCTTCCTAAAAGCCTCTAGAGATGGAGATTCCACCACCTCCTCAGTCACTCTGTATATTGAAGAATGAAAGAAAGCCTCAGAGGTTCCCTATAGCATGAAATGAATCATACATTGGAAATATCTGTAAAGTGAGAGTTGTCTGATTAGCTGAGACACCAACATTTATTGCTGATGTCAGGTTTTCAGCCAGATAAAATCCATTCTGTCCTTCCCACAGAACTGAAATAAACGCAGAGCAAATCACACTGTGATGCCCAGCATGACTTGCACGCTACTAATTAGCTTCCTCCTAGTTTTAACAAGAAGGTTATAAGGCTTAGCAAGCCTGATAGCAAGCTTTGCTTCTTTCTCTCCTGGATTCCTCTATCTCATTTTTAGCTCAGTCTTTTGCTTTATATGCTACAATGCTTGCTTTCCACGTTACTATTGCAACTTCTGGAACATACTTAAGACCACATTTTCAAGTAGCAATATTTTCTTTGTCCTAGTTATGACAGCAAAACATCACCATTCACAGTCTTTGATGCTTGCCCTTCTTGTGATCCATTTTATTTATTTTATATTTAATTCATATCTACAATAGTTGTGGACATTTTTTCCTCTTGTTTTCCTGACTCCCCACTATAGTCAGTCCCCTGGGAATTTTACATGAGTCATTTAGCAATGTGTGGTAGTAGAACAGCATAGTTATACTGTATGAATTAATTTTCACCTTTGAGAGTAAGAAAGAATGTAAGTGTTGATTCACTTTCAACTTCAATCTTCACATCATCTGGCTGAAAACCCCACTGCTGCAAGATGGTATGATATTGTGTCACAAATCACAGGACTCTGTTCTGAACACAGTAAATTACTTATACCATTAGCATTCATCAACCTAAGGCATACTTAAATACACAACTCCACTGCTCAGCCTCCACCACCTTTGCCCACATTATCATAGGAGATCATATTCAGCACTGAAAATAAACATTAATATAGGTATCTTAGTTTACAAGTGGATTTGATATCTTATGAGGAACAGAAGGAAACTTCACTGCTTAAAATATGCCAGTAAGGAAGAAAAATGGAGTTTGCAGCTGTAGTTAGAGATTTAATGCTTTGGGAACTCTGCTTTCCTCACAAATATTCTGAGGAGATGTTTTTCGTCTCAGCTTCCACACTTTAAAACTTCCTTTTTAAGATCAAACTGAACTTTTTTTTTTTTCACTTTTTATTTTTATTTCCAGAGGAAAGGGAACTTCCAGAGAAGATTCTCTCCCTTGCTGCATGACCTTTATAACAGAATACTTACCCAGAGATAATATGCAAAGGCTCAAATCGCTTTACTGTTACTAGTACTGAACAAAAGACCTGCTCAGTTTGTATTGTATTTCACGAAGCAGCCTCTGACAGAAATGCTCAAGAGATCGCCTGACAGATGGAGACTACAGTTGTCTTCCTTAGCAAGGACAAGTGTTTATGGCTTGTACCTTGATAATCCTGCCCTCTACCCATATTCCACCCTTTTGTCTTCTTTCCACCAAATGTTGCCTTGACGATCCCTTCTGTTTATATGTTGCTTCAATGCATTTCAACAGTTCTAGAATATCCTTCTCAACAAATCTAGACCTAATCAGACACATCTACACACATTTTTTCTCATTTTCATGCAAAAGCTTTATGCAGACCTTCTTAAAAGTATCTGACTGAAGAAGGAACCCAAGTTTTCAACTTATGCATCCTCCTCATCAAGCTTCAAATTAAAGCACTGCTTTGCAACACTCCCAGAGCAAGTCTTATTGCATAGCTTTCACCTACTAAGATGAGATATAGGGAATTATCCCTGGAGACACTGGGATAATGCTGGGGAAAGGGATGTGAGGGAGCTGGACTGACCCTGAGACAGCAAGGAGTATAACAATACAAACTACTGCTGTTGCCTACTTACTCTCTTTCTGGTCCCTTTCTCTCCTTCATTGACAGAGAAAGCAGCAAGTGAGCTGCTCCAGGTGAAATCAGAAGTCAAGTTCACAGAGCAAAACCAGCAAAGAAAGCAGAAACACTCGGCTACTACAGAGGGGAAGCAGGAAGGAGGTCTTGGACCCTGCTCTGGAGACTTTCCCCTCTGATGAAGGACATCATGACAGGAGGGAGGCAGCACAGTAACCAACTCTAGCCCTGCATTTCACCTGTGGAATAAGTCTAGTTTCACCTATTGTCAGGCCAGGGTCCAGGACTGGCATTCCAAGCAGCCAGTCTGTCTAATCCTTTTCAAAACCCATGCTGTTTTTGCCCTCAGCAACAGCAAATGCCAGAGACAACAGTCTGGACAGAAGAAATGGAACATTCCTTCTTAACTCTTCTTTTGCCTGCATTTTCAGACTCACAGAAAATGTATGAGATGAGAATTGTAATTTCCCTCAACAATTGTACTGTTTAGTATCTAAATCACAGTGATGGTTTTGCTCATATAGAAACAGAAGCCTCTGTTCCAAAAGGATTGTTTAGTGGAAAAATAATTCTGCATGTTTAGGTCTCTAGACAGGCTAATGAAGACATTTTTACCATTTTCTGAGTACTGGATCCTGCAAGTCCAAAGCTAGAGTGCTTGCAGTGCTCTGTCACACCCCTCCAGGGTCAGATGCACACTGTCACCCTAGAGGCCTAAGGATCTGTCAACTCTCACCTGCAGTCCTGAAGTGAACTGCATCCTAATGAAATAACGTAGAAATGATTCATCAGGAAACATCCTTTTAATGTCTCTTGGAACCTTGTGAAGTTAGGAATTCAAGGGGAAATGCTCTCCAAAGCATAAAGAAGCCATGGAGGAACATATTTAAAGAAACTACATCTGATAAGAAATTTTCACATTGTCCCCATACTCAGTACAATCAAATACCTTGGGTTAGAACATTTCTCAGGACAAATACCTCCCAAAGTCTAAGGACTCCAAAACCATGCCCACCAACCAATTGCATCTGTTGCAGTAAAACTTGCTGCCGTAAAACTGCTCTACTTCTCTGTTATCCCTGTTCAGACTTGTAAGATAATTCACTGGTTCAGAATGCCCAACCGTCAAATTAAAGGACACTACCCTCTCCTTCAGTCAGCACATATTCTTCTTTGGATCATGACTTCAAGCTGTCTAACTTAACCAGTCCTACCTCCATCCTGCCTCACAAGGTCTGATCTCTGCATTCTGTCCACAGTAAACATTTTTGATGTTCTACATATCTCTCATCTGACGGTTTCCAATCACGTCAACCCCTGGCATCTGGATTCACCACAAAGGGGTCTCAATGAACCTTTAGTTTGCTTCTTGCACAGCTACCCCTGCATTCATTTCTTGCCACCCTCAATGTGTTGTACCTTTGCTTAAACCACTTTCTTCTCTTTCACAGTGACACCTACAATGACTGAGTCACACTAGCATATGTATGCATATTTAGGATCCAAACACAGACCTGTTCAAATACAGTGCATACCTCAGCAGCAGGACTCTTGTTGCACCTTCATGGGGTTGTTACGTTCATGTGTTGCCACATTCACTGGGGACTGTGTACTTCTTAAGGCATGGAATACAAAATTTTATTCTGCATTGCATGGAGCCTAGTAAACTTGAGCACCCTGCAATGGCAATTTATGCTATCAACTAATAATCTGGGCTGCTGCTGGCAGCTACCACCTCCACTCACCCAACTGCACCTGCTGCAAGCCAGCTCTGGCTAGGCTGGGGCAGAGGGGCATTTGTTATGGTGCAGGGTTGGACAAGGCAGAAGGGAGAACGGAGGCCTATTGCTCGTCACCCCAGGCATGCTGCTATCAGGCTGATGCCCATAAAGCCTGGAGAGAGATGACTACAGCTGAACCCAGCTGGACACCTACATCCCAAGTAATGGGGTGCAGAGACGCCTTTTTTTGCTGTGGGCACGCTCCACCAAGGTTCAACTTGGTGAAGAAGTAAAGACAAAAAAAGAGGTAAAAAAAATCCCCAAAGAGGAACTAGGCTGAAGCACATGTTCCTCTTACTGTCGATCGCCGGCCCAGCCCGCCCTGCCGTGGCCGAGGGGGCGCCCGGACGTCGTCAGCACAGTCCAGCGCCGTCGAGCGGGACAGCGACCCCACACCGACTTCGGCGCGGACGGGCGCTGCGGACAGTCCAACAGTGCCGCCAGCCGCAGGAGCCAACCTGAGGCGGGCCCACGGCCGGGTAAGTACCGGGCAGATGCAGGAGCCGCTTCTCAGCCGCCATGATCAGCGGGAGGGCGCTGAGCCTGTGATTGCGCGGATTGGCGGACGCCCCGGGAGGCGTGGCGGAGGCAGCGCCGGCGGCGGGTACGGCGCCGGGAAGGCACTGAGGCGGCGAGCGCGGCCGGGGGAAGTGGGTTTCCGCGCAGTGGTGGGACCGGGACGCGGCGGTGAGCGGGGCGACGCGGCGGCAGCAGCAGCAGCAGCAGCAGCAGCAGCAGCAGCAGGAGGAGGACAGAGACAGTGGCGGTGCCGCCGCCCCCGCCGCTGCTGCTTTCAGGTAAAGTCAATCCTGCCGTGGCCGCTTCACCTGGTACTGCCCCGCGGGCGGTCACAGGGCAGAGAGGCAGAACAGTGCGGGCCGTGTAACTGCCCGGGACCCCGGAACCTGCCGTCCCTGTGGGAAGACAGGCCGAGCCGGAGCGCAGCCGCCGCAGTCCCGGGCAACTTTTTCCTCCGTCCGGGCTGACAGTGGCGCCGCCGAGCTCTCCGGCACAGCAGGCCTGGGCAGGCCGCCCGCTGCGGCCGGCGCCGAGCCCCGGGGGCGGTGAAGCTTCTTCCCTCGCGGCAAGGGGCGGCCCGGGCTGGTGCTTCCTGGTCGAGAAGGGCGGGCGGCGCGACGTGCCGGCGGCGAGGCCCGGCAACCACGGGGCTGCCCGGGAGCTTCGGCCCCGCCGTGCGGCGTTGGGAGCCTGGATGGTCCCCTTGCACGGCTGGCGTCCTTCGGGCGGCGGGCGGGGTGTCCGTAGGAAGCAGAGGCGGTCGTCGCCAGGGAGAGCGGGCGGCGCGCCGTCGAGTCTGCCTGTGTGCGCCGAAGGCGGCTCTGGCGGCTTCGCGACCAGACCCCGGTCCGGGGAGCACTGTCTCAGCGCAGCTCGGCCGTGGCGGCAGAGGGACTGCGGCCTCTGAGCGGGACAGAAGTGCCGGGACTGAGCTCCGGGCAGCCCCTTGGGGAGTAGTTGTCCGGCGGCGTGGACCGCCGGCCCGGGACAGTGTCGGTGCGAGATAACCCCGAGGGGTTAACTTGAGGGGTACTTAGCAGGATGGAAGATGATTTTGTTCATAGGCTTTTTAATTGTTACTACTATTTTAATGATTTTTGTGAAGTGTTGGTGTGCGCCTCAACCAGCGTTGGAGCCTGTGATCTTTGAGATGTTTCAGGATACCACGTGCTTTGCAGTGCCCACAGTGAGGCTGATGCATTCCTCCCCTGTGTACCTATCTGAACACGTTTGGCTCAAAATCACTCTTTCAAAGACTAAGTGGTGTGCATCTCCTTCTTAACGATATGTCACGGACCTTATTTTCTTGCAGAAAACTGTTTCGATGTCAGACTTAGCATTGGTCATCACCGTTTGGAGAGCGGCAGCCTCATACTTCAGAGATAACTGCAGTTTGAGTTACAGGTGTGTAGACACCTAGTGGGGAGAAGAGTAGGTCTCCAAAAAAATTCTCGGCTTAAACTTAGTATTTTAGTGCCGTGCCTCGCTGAATATGTTTAGTCTACTCTTCCATTAATGAAGCTCGTAATTGCAGTGGAAGGGAGGCTGGTGTTAATCATTGTTTCTGGAGTTGTTCTTGGAATGAGAGAGATGGCAGTATGAGGAGGTATGGTTATTAAATGGGCTAATGCAAAGGTGAAGAAAGTGTTCTCTGTCTTCTGTAGGGGTGCTGTGTCTATAATCCCTGAACGCTACTCTGTTTGAGTTGGTAGTAACCTGGTTTCACAGAACAGAAGTTTTTATTCTGAGACACCAAAAGAATGCTAGTGAGTGTAGTAGGAAGTGCTTGGCTTTCAGTGGAGTGGGGCCCAGACACAATTTTTAATAGAAGGTGGGGGAAAAGCTTTCACGTTCCCTTTCTTTCCACTTAAATTTACAAGAATCTTTTGCATATTTCTGCTGATTTTTATATTCTTTAACTGTTGAAATGCCCCATAAACCATTTCGTTGAGAGATCTGAATTCCTTCTGAACTCAAATCTTTCATTGGGATCAAGCTTTTAAGAGAGTAAATAAAAAGCAAATGAGCATTTGAATTCCATATAGTACTTCTTCCTCCTTTTCCATTCCAGTGGCCAAACAGAAATCCGGTAATACATCATCTCAAATATAACAATATTTCTTGCCTAAAGTGTTTAGTTTGGGTTTTTTTCTTTCTCCTTAAGATGTCTCCAAGCTGTTTATCTAAGATTAATCATTTTAAGTAATTTCAAGTCAGAATGTCTTTGAGTGTAGAGACCATGTAACTTCACTTGGAGTAAGGGGAATCTGTTTATTTGGGTCCTTAATACAGCAGTAAGAACTGTCAAAGAGCATCTCTTGGGAGATGCTGCAGCGTTACCAGGCTGGTGTGGAGAAGCAGTGTCTGTCTCTGCTTGAAAGCTGTCTGCAAGTTTCTTGGAGTCCAAGTTTGCCTCTATCCCCAAGCCTGATGGCTATCAAGAATAGAAAAAGGCATAAATCCAAAACAATCAGCCTGGCTCACCTGCAGAAGTGTCTTCAGGTGCATAAACTATGGATCAGTCAGGAGACAGAATGCTGGGTATCCTGTACCGAGGGCAATAATGAGGAATGAATGGTAATTGACACTTAAGCTGGGAGCCCCAGGAAAAACAGATTTAGGGAAATTTTGCTACTGTAACTTTATTGAGTTCTTCTAACATGCAAGTAAATAGGACCTTTTGTACTCTCTTACTCAGGTTTTGAGAATTTAAAGCTTAAAATGTCATAAACATTTTTTATATTACAGCATTTCCAGATCTGTACTGTCAGGCCAAGTGTAATAGACAAAACTTATTTTAAATATCTAGCCATAAAGTTGCTATGATGCATTTGATAATAAGGATCAGTGGAGTAGGTCGAGTCAGTTAAATTATGTAGTGTTTAGGAGACTTAATTTATCGACTGCCAAAATGTCTGTGGGCAGTTGGAGTGAAATGAGTAGTTTCAGCAAAACACTTGTTGAACTTTTAAAGAAAAGAACATAAATATTTTGGAATACTTAGTGTAGTCAAGGTGATAATTTTCTATTAGATTTTACTGTGCATAGTTGGTTTTTACTGGAAACACTTAGATTGGCTCTGCCACTTAGATCTAATATGTGTAAGTGTTCCCTTGCTATAAGAAATGGGAGGAATCCATATTTTCAAAAACACTTCTGTACAATTTAATTGATACTTGGGTTTGTTTTTTTTTTTTTTCCTCTAGTTCTTGCCTCCTTTGGTAGAAGAGGTAAAATGAGATATTGGTAAAACTTTTTTCATGTTAACTGCAAAAATCTGATGAAAACCAAGTTTTTTAGAAGTGGGGGCAGGGATTTCTTACTAAAATTTTGGTGGGAGCTGGATGCCAAATCCATGTGGATAGATTTGCAAGTTATTAAAATAAATACATGTGTATAGGCTTTTCAAAAAGAGGAGTCTAATTCAGGCTTATAATTCATTCTACAGTAAAAACTGGTTGCAAGAGATGATAAAGAGATTCTTTAGGAACTTAGAAAATTTTATTCTGTGTTCTGTTACAAGAGATGTTCAGTAAGCTGCAGGGAATTTTATTTAGACCTGAGGGACTGAATAGGAACTACATACAAGTTAGGAATAAGGGTAATTCACTAGCAAAGGAAGCCCATATACATTCTTTTAAATACTTTTTAGCTTGTCAGGTAGTCGTGTTGAAGGGACATCATGACTGAGGCATTAGAGCAAATGGTGTGGGAAAGAGCTGTCAAGAGGTTTCCTGGTCCAGCCCTGTCTACTGGTGTCTCTCTACAATGTGAAATGGCGGGTTTCTCAAAGAGGGAAAAGTAAAATCTTTCCATACATTGTAAATAGTACACTGACCATATTTTAACTACTGATAGCTCACTCAGGTCTTTTATTGATCTGTAGTTTAGGAATTTCAGTGCAACTTTGAGTAGTTAGCACTTGAATTCTAGTTCCCAATGTAGCATTTCAAATCATGACTGAGCTTGTCTTTTTAAGTGATGAAAATGAGTAACAGTTAGATTAATGTTTAGAAAACTTTCACTGTTCTGGATGTCTTTAAGCTACTGTTTCCTACATCGTGGGTTTTGGTTGGGTGGTTGGTGGTGTGGGTTTTTTTT
>VWZI01008466.1:50335-67140 GCA_013396835.1 Psilopogon haemacephalus | reverse complement strand
TCAAGTACTTTTACTTGTCAAGTAAAAATACTTTGGACTTTTTGGTTCTGCAAATGATGAAAAGACCCCTCCCTGCAGTAGTTTTTTGGAGTATACACTGTGCTGTGGTCTGTACTCTTGGCATAAACAGCAGGAGATTGAATACCATAGTGATGAAGTCCTGACAGACCTCTGGTGGAGAAGCGTTGTAGCAGTGTGTCTTCAGCGAGATAACATGTAAAATCTTGCTGTCAGTTTAGTGTTACTGCGCTACAGGGATAGCTTCAGGGCTCAGCCCTCTCATTCTGAGCCTTCAGCTGTCATAAGCCGTAGAGAGGGAAGGATGTCTCATGCTGCAGGGGGTGCATATTTTGTTCAAGTGATTAGGCATATACACTTTATAAAGTGAAAGCATTAACAGGCAGATTTTTCTTTTTTTGATCTCTCTTTTTGTTGAGGTCTGTCTATTTTGTTGTTATCTGGTGTGGGTTTGGTTTTTGTTTGTTTTTTTGTTGTTTTTTTTTTTGTGGGATGCAACCTCTGACAGCATTTCAAAAAGCTTAAATTGCAACCAGAATCTCAAGTTTACAGTTATTTAATGAATTTGAAACTGTTTCACCAGTTTTCTCTTCTCTTTATAGGAAGAGCATGTATGCAGATCTCGGTGGCAGAATATTTAAGGTACATGGGCATTCGGTGGCAAGTACAACTGAAGAAGGTCTGATTGGCTGCAGGAATCATCTGAACTTGTGTGTGGAGACCCAGAATTGTCAGCAAGCCTAGAAAAGAAGCTAATTGGAAGAATACTGCTAGACATAGAAGAAGTGGAATACATACTTCTGCAACAATCATTAGCTGAATAAATACATCAGTAAAAACATCAGCACTGAAGTGCCAGATTCTGGTGCTCTTTGATCCTCTGGTGGATTTTATTACTTACACATTGCTACTGACATTATTATCTCACTTAATGCATCTTGACTTTCTCTGTGCATAAAAATATAACTGGACAGTTGCATTTTGACATTTTAATAGCAGATTTGAATGTTAAATCGTTTGCCAAGATGAGTGCTGAAGGGTATCAATACAGAGCTTTATATGACTACAAAAAAGAGCGAGAAGAGGACATTGACTTGCACTTAGGAGATATATTGACTGTGAATAAAGGTACCTTGCTAGCACTTGGATTCAGTGAAGGGGAAGAAGCAAAACCTGAGGAAATCGGCTGGTTAAATGGCTGTAATGAGACCACAGGGGAGAGGGGGGATTTCCCAGGAACATATGTAGAGTACATTGGAAGAAAAAAAATATCTCCCCCAACTCCAAAACCTCGTCCTCCTCGACCCCTTCCTGTAGCACCAAGTCCTGCAAAAGTTGAAGCAGAAACTGAGCAACAAGGTCAGTACTACTCTTAGAAAGTGTGTCCTGTGCTTTTCAGATATGTCATTTCATAGGCTTGTCTAACTGTATGTTTAGGTGTATTAACACCTGCTGCTCAGATTATTTTTTTTTTAACGCATGGCTTATTTCAGTCAACAAAGAATTGTTACTACTTTGTAATACTAAATTAATACATTGTACTTTCATGTGCTTTGTCTTGGGCACCATAGTAACCAATAACTTACTGTGAAATATATCTCACAGGTTGGAAAGTATGCTTATAACTTACAACTGTAAAGATTTAAAGGGAGAATGAATAGGGTAGTGTTTATTTTAGGTTTCTAAGAAGCTGGTGGGAGCATTTCTTTGTGGTTCATCAGACTCTCAAGTGAGAAACTTCTGGGTGAATCTAATAGTATTAACTCCAGATAAACAATGTTTCCTATCAAAAATCTTTTGCTAATAGCAAAAAGTCTTTCTCATGGAGGCTTAGATGTGCTGTTCAAGGTAAGAGTAAAAAAGTTTTTATTGAATTCTCAATGTGTCTAGCTGTAGGAAATAAAAGTTGTAGTATGTAACTGATTCTCATGGTGACACTGTAGGCCTGGGTAGTATCATCATCCTCTGCCTCCACAGCAATGTATGTTGCATCACTTGGCAAGGTTGCAGTATTATGACTTTCAATCCCACTGTGCCTGTTATGAATTTATATTCAGGTGCTCTGATAATCAATGAAGATAACAACAGAAGTGTAGAAAATTATTTCTGGGTTGCTAGAAGCTTAAAAATGGCTGAATGTGAACAGTTTTATATAGTAACATCTGCAAGCACTCGAAAAATTGCTTTCAGGTATATAACACCTAGGTGTACATCACTGTTAGAAGGTGGAGACAAACAGGAGCACAGTGGCATTTTAGGTTATTCTACCTCTGTTAATCTGTCCCAGACCCTCATGCTTTAGGCATTAGTCTCGTAGTTTCTCATGTAGGTTAATTTCGAATATGGAATATTTACATTTGTAAGAAAATGCTCTTATTTATTTTATCATTACTTGCTTCAGATAGTAACATGGATATGAGCAGGTACTGACTGGGTAACAGTGACACTTTATTAATCCACTTGAGATGGTTGTTTCCATCATAGCATGGAAAGAAAAAGCCTCATTCCTCATTCCACAGGATCATGCTGTGGTGAAATTACCAGCATGCGAGGGTTTGATCCATACATTGCTTCAGACTTTTAAGTTGTGCTTTTTAACTTGCTTGGTCTCTGTATTCATCATTACTTTATGCTCCTGTTCACGGCTTCATGCTGTGAGCTGGCCATGGAGTGTGCTTAGAAGTCTGGCGTTAATCAGGCGTCTTCTGAGTCGACCCTGTGACTGCATTTATAACAGACACTTGGGAGAGTTTCAGCTGCTGAGTGTTACTCTGGGAGGTTCTGCTGCAGATTTGAATGGGCTCTGCTTAAATCTAGGCTTCTTGCTTCCTTAGGATGAGACAGTGCTCCAAGCCATAGTGACAAGATCTCTCCTAAACTGAAGTTTATTGTCTATAGGCAGAGTACTGTTTGCATACAGTGCGTTACTTTTCAATATTTTGGGACTGTGGGGATCTGAAGCAAGAAAATGTGCTAGTTTAACTGGGAATCATAATCTCAAAATCTGCACATGTGATCCTGCTGTGCTCCAAAACATTTTAAGAATCAACTTGTAATCTAGCCTTGCATTTTTCTGCTTAAAATAAGACCCCATAACTCCTGAATTAAAGATTTTTAAGCTTCATGTAAAAGCCTAGAGACTTCAGTAGTGTGCTGGGGTCAGGGATTAGGATCCTGACAACAGAATTAGGTGAAATGCTGAAATTTGAACTCAGAGTATCTCAATAGTTAGGTTTAATTACTTTTACTCAAGAGTTAGGTTTAATTACTTCTAAAGTAATGTATGTTTAAAAGAAATTGGGGAAAGTGGTCTCTTTACAGATCTTTTAACTGTAGACAATTAAGGAAAGAGTGCTTTAAATATGAGAAAGAAGTTTGGGAAATGTTGCACTGAAAAAGTGTTATAAAAAAGAAAATTAAGGTGAAATTTTGAGCAAAATTATGCAAAACATTATACCTATGGTGAAACCAGAGGTGTGGGCAGAAATACAGTTCAGATAAAAATTAATATAGCAATTGTAGGTTTGACTTTCAGGTGACTTTACTATTTTCATATGTAAGATTTGGTGCAGGGAGTAGCACAGTTAGCATTGTCCAGCAGCCAAGGTAATGGGCAATGGGCCAGAAAATTCTTCCCAGGATGGTACTTCTCTCCACACCTCTAGAGTGTGTTTCAAATAAATTAATGCATAGTATAAAACCTGCTTGACCAAATACAGTCAAGTTTACATTTTCAGTACTAGATGATGGGAAACTGCTGTGGATCAAAAGGACAAATTCACAGGGAACTGAAGCAGACATCCTAAATGTGCCTCAGCTATTTATAATCCATACACTTTTCTCATTCAGTCAGTTCTCTGTGTACCTCTGTTGTGTATATGTTGAATAACAAGATCGGAAACTTACTGAAGATTTTAAAGAATGTACATATAGTCACAGGAGTTTCTGTGCCACGTGCATCGATTTATTTTTCTATGAAATGAATAAAAAATATTTTCTATGCTCTTTAATACTTAATAATTTATTCTAATTTGTTCTTTTCCCTGGTCTTGTTAAGCTTTGCCACTTTCTTGTCAGTGTGCAGATTGCTTTGCATTAGATCACGTTTGCAGTATCTAGACCTGGTCCTGCAGTACTTACACAGAACTACTCATAGACATCTGAAAAGACTTTGCGGTCAATGGGGTAGTAATATGGGCAAAGCTGTACATCAGGCCCGTGGCTTATGCAATGTCTTACTGAGAAATAGGGAGCTTTTCAGATATTAAAATCCCATATGAAAAGAAATAAAACTGAGTGGCTGAAAATGCCATTGAAACATTCCTTTTTTACAACATGTAAATAAACTTTTTCTTCATCTTTTTATTTCATCCATGACCCATTTAAATTTACATAGCTACTGATCAAGACCAGAACTGGGGCTTCTTGACTGAAATTTTAAGGCTGTTGGATTTTACCTGTCTTCCTGTTGCCTTTGTCAGTAGAGAGGTAGATTTTGTTTCAATTTGTGGGGCTTTCTTCTTTTTAATTGTCTGAAAAGACAGGAAATTAGTGGGAATGCAAAAGCCCCAGGAAGACTCTAGTGCTTCTCGGTTTCATGCCTGGTGCAGGTCAGAGCTGTGGCAATGTAAGTTTAATTCCTGATGCTGGTGTGAGACTTTCACTGCCCTAGCCTGCCTTTTCCCTGTATTAGAACCACTAGGCAAGGTTAAATGTCTGCTTTCAAGAATAGACACCCGACATGGGGTCATATTTATACCCTCCACTAGAAATCCGAAGTTTACATGAAACAGTAAAGATTTGGTAGTATTATTTTAATTTGCTGGCAATGCTTTCTTTTTTAATTTGTAGGTGCACAGACTGGTGCCTCTCACTTAGTCCTGTCATACCCAGATCTTTGAAAAAGAAAAGTGAATAAGCTGTACTGGGTCCATCTGAGTTTGTGAACTTTGATTCAATGTGAGGGCTAAATTTAAGCATAAAGCTTTGATGGATCAGATTTAATTCAGAATGCTACATTCCCACTGCAAAATGAAGGTTTGATTGCTGAAGGGCAGATCAGAACTCTATATGAATAATAAGTCTGGTTTTGTGTTTTGGAGCTTCCTGCAACTTCCTGTGTAACTTAAAAGAGTTGTGTATTTTGACACTTCATACTATTTCATCTGGTTTAGAGCCTAAAAATAACCTGATGTTCTTCCTTCTTGTGCTGAAACTATAACAAAGATTTCTTTTTAAAAACCAAACAAACAACCCTCCCCCACCAAAAAAAAAAATCACAAATGAAAAACCCCACAAAAAACCCACCCTGAACTTTCTTCAGGGTTTTCTGCTTGGGCAGATACTGATTAGCAAATTAGACAAAGAATGGCATGGAACATTTGGAAACTTTGCTTTTGCAGACCAGGTTATGCAATGTCTGACAAAGATCCAAACTGACGGAGAACATAAAACCGTTTGTGCATGTTTGAACTGATTATGTTCTAGATTTTTTTTTCCTTTAATTTTCCTGCAAAGCCAGCAGAGTGATTGTGTTTCTGAAAATTATTTACATTTGCATGTTAAGGGCCATGAGTGAGTGGAATGCAGGGACATGGAACGCAGTCATCATTTCTCTTGGTTTCGGCAAATGGAAAAAGGAAATTACTGGGTGAAGTGATGAGTCACTATCTCATTTGGTAAATATATTTGCCGTTCGAGCCAGAGCACTTGGATTTGTTCTAAAAAGCCCAGTTTGAGTGTAGGAAACCTTTATCCTGCTGCAGTTGTTAGAACTGTCCTGCAGTCAGGAACTTCACAAGTTTTGGCTTGCACTGAGGAAAAGGAGCAGGTTCATGCCAGTGCACCTCACCAGCTACCTGTGATACTTCTTGGTGAATAAGGCAAATTTCTAGCTGCCGACTGAGTACATGCAACTGAAAACTGAGTTCTTGCCACCTGATTTATTGCTAATGAAAATAGATTTTTGCAAACTGCACTGAAGTGGGGTGTAGCATTTTTTTCCACAGTGATAAAATGTGGATGATAGTAACCAAAGATGTCTTTGTAAGCAGTAGAGAGAGCACAGGTATAGGCTTTTAAATTCTGGTATGAATTGCACAGGGACAACCGAGCTGGGCATGTACGTGGTTGATGCGTGGCCCCACCTGCTGGTAGAGGAGGAGGAAGCATGAAGGAGAAGGGTGCTTCAAAACCATCATCTTCCATGTTCTGTTTTTAGTTCTCATAGTGTAAGAATAAATGTGAGAGCGCGCTTTTGAAAGTAATGTTTTAATTGACCAATTAGTATTCTAGAGAAAAATGTATTACTTGGGGTAGACATAACCCATGTTCAATCCTTAGAGATGACCTCAGGCCTGAAAAGGCTTGTGTGGCTGAAATGTATCTGCTTTTTCCAACTATGCTTATCAATTAGTCTAAAAATTACTGTCTTCTGTTGCAGATTTTGCTTTAAGAAACTGAAAGAATGAGACAGTCCTGTTTTGATGCTGAAAGAAATATTTGTCTGTTTGTATCACACGGATTGTAATAGCCCTTTCTATAGTTTCCTTGACATTATGTTGAGTGACTTTGCTTACTGTCCTTTATCAGTTTGTCATACTGATTCAGTCTGTTCATAGCTCCTGCTGACATAAAGGCTCTTGAGGCAGATTTAAAACAAGTCAAAGGTGAAGCAGCCTGCTTCTCTACCTTGGAATTGTCTTGATCTGTCCCTGTAGCTGTGATCCAGGAACATCTGAAAAAAACATGGGTTAGCAAATAGTTCTTACTTAGGATTGCATATGATAACATCAGTTTGTGAGTTTCAGCAACACATGGTGCTAAGTATTTGCCAAGGATGGATCATTCTGCACCCCAAGAAAATAACCATGCCCACTTAAATATTTGTGTGATGCCATATACGCATTCACATTTTCTTGTGTGAAAGAACACAGGTGTTGTAACTGCAGCTGGCTGTGCTCTCTTTCACATCTGCAGCTTGCTCCACAGCTACTTTCCATGCTGAACATCCGTGAAATCAATCTGAAGGCTAGAATACAAAGAACTGCTTTATTTTCATAGCTAAGAATGACAAGGGGAATTANACCACAAGGAAAAAAAAAACAACTATGGTTAGTACTTGCTAACTTCCATTCATACTTTCAGCAAAGTGTGTCTACATTGCTACCCTATTTTGTAATTTCATTAAAAGAACAGTTAGGAGTGTTTTTTTTGGGCGGGGGGAGGGGGATGTGTATGTTGTTTTGGTTCGTTTGGAGGGATTTTTTTTGTTTGTTTGGGGGGATTTGTTTTAGTTTTGTGTGGAGTTTTTGTTTGTTTGTTTGTTTTGTTTCATTCTGTTACATTTTTTTGTACTTATGTTATAAAGGTGTATGCATCCTTGGTCACTGCCTGGAGACTTTTGGTGGAACGTTAGGAGGTGTAACTTTTTGTACTAACTTGATTTTTTTTTATTCAGTCTTTGATAAATGCTGTATGCAGCAGTCTACAAGAGTTGCCCTCAAAAACTGGTTTGTATTTTCAGAGTTAGTGTGTAAGAAAGCATAAAAAAACTAATATTTAAACTGATAGCTTTTCAGAAAATAAGGGTCTATAATCAAAATCCTCAGTACACTATTGCCTTGAGCTAAGGAAGGATGTGCTTGCATATTGGTTTTATGCTTTTAAAGTATCTTTTAAGACTATCCTGTAGTTGAAAACTACTATGTAAACTATGTTCTGAATGAAGAGGAATATCTTTAACAAGCTCAGTTAGCTGTCAAACAGTTGCTTGTATAATCCACTGAATCTGTTTGTATACTCTTGGCATCATTTTCTGTATTGGAGCATTTCCCACAGATTAATGTCTGAGATACTATTTTTTACTAGAGATTGTGAATGTCGAGGGCAATAAGTAAGATCTACCCTTGGCAGGTCTGAACATGCCAGTTTCCATCTGTGTTGGCAGATCACTTGATGGAGTGTGGGATGGGAAGATGCTCCTGCATAAGGTAGACCTGAAGCAGAAAGTGCAGTTACTTCTGGTCTACTTAACTTTCAGAAGCTCTTGAGCAGCTATTGTATTTTTCAGTAGGTAGGCAAGACATAGATGAGACTTATTTTTGTCTGTGGCTTTTTTGCCTCCCTTTTCATAAAAAGAAATGGAATTTCTGGGTGTTAGAAAACCATACAACTGTCTGTTTTTTTCCCAAAGCTTTCTTTAAATGCTTCCTTCTGAAAAATATACACACTTAAAAATCTAAAAATGCTGTTCAAAAGCCAAACTGTTCTACTTAAAAGTGTCAGATTAGTCTAGTTCAAGGGGTCCCTTCCTTGCTTTTCTCCCCTGTGGGATTGATTTCTTGGATGTGGTGTGTCCAAGCACTCTGTTGCTAACCATCTGGGAAGGAAAAGAGAGTAGCAGAACCTGAGATATGTACGCTGAGAAAGGAATGCACCTCCCAGGAGATGCACCTTTTTCTTTTGGTCTTGTTTACAGATAGGACAGTGGAATTTGTTTGTTGGAGTTAGTACAGAAAAATTTACTTCTGTCACTTATTTCTTCCTAGATCTCCTAATCCCACTTCAAAAAGATTGGTAAGTATTAGATAAGCAGGGAGAATTCTTGGCAAAGAAACTTTTAAATATTGTCAGGCACTGCAGATGGTATTTCAAAGCATGTTACTTTGCAGCATAGAATCATAGGAGCAGGGCTTGGAAGAGACACCCAGGGATCACAGAGTCCAAACCCTTTGCCAAAGCAGGATCATCTAGGGCAGGTCACACACAAACATGTACAGATGGGTCTTGAAATTCATCTCTAGAGAAGGAGACTGCACATCCTCTCTGTGCCATCTGTTCCAGTGCTCCATCACCCTTACAGTAAATAAGTTGTTTCTTGTGGCGAGGTGGAGCTTACTGTGTTCCAGTTTGTCTATTACCCCTTGTCCTATCACAGGGTACCACTGAAAAAAGACTGTCCCTTCTTGACACTCACCCTTAAGGTATTTTTAAACATTAATAACATCCCCTCTCAGTCTTCTCCAGATTAAACAGTGCCAGGTCTCTGAGCCTTTTCTCATCAGGCAGATGGTCCAGCCCCTTAACCATCCTAGTAGCCTTCCATTGAACTCTCTCTAGTAAGTCTGTGTCCCTTTTGAACTCGGAAGCCTAGAACTGGGCACGGTACTCCAGATGTAGTCTCACTAGAGTAGAGTAGAGGGAGAGGAGAACCTTGCTTGACCAGACCTTTACGCCTTTTCTTGTAATACAGCCTTTTTTTCTTCATTTGGTATTTATTGCACTGTTTGCAGTATCACAGTTCTCCTGAGAAAAATGTCAGAGAATGTCATCCCATGACATTTTGAAGCAAGTTATTTTGGGTACTTGAGAGTCAGATCTGTACACATGTTTGAGAGCAATTTAGGATATATTCTTGCCAGTCCAAATCTCCTCAATTATTCTGAAGCCACAACAGCATAGCTAGTCATTAGGCTATATAAGCATTTTTTTTTTTAGAGAGAGAAAGATACAGGGAGGGTTTTTTTCCCTCTTGCAAGCCAGTTCTAAAAACAAAGTGCTCATAATCATGCCTGGTCCATATAGAAAGTGCTAAGGAATGCATATTCAAAACAGCAAGTAGGAAGAACTTCATCTCAGATCTCTGGAAATAGAGGATCTTTGTTCACTTGGTAAGGAGTCCTCAAGGTCATGGAGGGATGAATGTTTGAACTCTCTTTGCTTTGCTGTATTTATAATTTATTGCTGTTGGTTCAAAGATTAGCATGCATTCCCCACTGCTTTCATGTTTTTCTAACTTCCTTTTGGGCTGGACTTAGTGCTGACAACTCCAAACCCTTTCTGGTAATCTGTGTAAGATGCAGCCCTTTAAGTGTAATGAGGGATTTCCACAATCCCATAATTATCAGGACAGTTTAGGGGTTATATTAAGTCACTGGTTTAACAATGCTTAGCACAGAGCTACTAGCACAAGGTTTTGTTTCTTTTGAGCTGCTTTCTGGTCTTTGGTGGAGGCTGCTATCTGCTAGAGAGGCATTTGGTGCTTATTTGTTGTGTGCAATACTAAACATTGCTTCAGATTGCTCTTAAAGTGACAGTAAAGTCTCTTCCAACTTCAGTCTTGAAACTTGAAAAGGATAGTGGGCTGTGAGTGCTTTCCCTAGTGACTTAAGATGCAGGAATTAAGAGTTGCATATACAGTTTAGCAAAAAAGGGGAAGAGAGTTACCAACTGTTACACATCTCCAGATGTTTCCTCCAAGACAAATATCTAGGGTTTTATTATGACGCAGTAAGAACACACCAATGAGATGAGACTGGTTGGGTTGTGTGTGTTTGTTTCCTTCTTTCATTGTCTGTTTGGTCTAAATAGCCAGTCAGATACTGTGGTAAATTACCCAGTAGTTTAGGTGGAACATGCCCATGCTTCTTAAAGTGACTTGCTCTCTTCTAAACAAAGTCTTAACATGCTTTATTAAAAACCTCTTTGGATGCAAACTAAAATTAAGGTTATTTTAAAGTACTAGCGTTGCTGAAAATGTTAAACACATTTGGGTTTGTTTTGTTTATTTAAAGACTTGTTCATACAAGAAGCAGCAGGTTTCTATTCTGCTTTTCCTTAAATTGGTGGCAAACCTCATTTTGGCTTCAGAAGACACAGGATCTGACCTAGAGGGAGAGTTTAGCAGCATTGGGACAAATCCAACAGTTCTTACTCTTGCTTCTCTCAGGCAAAATTCCCATTGCTTTTTTGGTTTGAAGCTCTGCCCTGAAGAGAATCTAGTATGCCAGATTGATAC
Organism: Psilopogon haemacephalus; assembly: GCA_013396835.1. Lineage (NCBI taxonomy): Eukaryota > Metazoa > Chordata > Aves > Piciformes > Megalaimidae > Psilopogon > Psilopogon haemacephalus. The sequence continues at coordinate 56,324 of VWZI01008466.1, read as the reverse complement.
AATATGAATGAGCATGACATGCTACATGATAAATGCAGATGTTAAGAATAGTGTCTGGTCTTTTCATGGATTTTGAAAACATGAAAGGGAAAAACAGAATCACAGAACTGTATGGATTGAAAGATACTTCTGTAGATCATCTAGTCCCATCCCCTTGATTACCCACAGCATGCCCTCCAGGACAGCCTACAGCTTCTCTAGGCAGCCTGGTTCAGTGCTCTGGTACCCTCACAAGAAATTTTTCCTCATCATCAGGTGCATATGTTTCCCCTTACCCTCTTGCTGTGCATCACTGAAGAGTCTGGCCACATCCTCTTGCTCCTTGCCCTTTAGGTATTATTAAGCACAGATAAGGTCCCTTATCAGTCTGCTCTCCTCCAGGCTCAACAGCCCTGGTTCTCTCAGCCTTTCTTTGTGAGAGAGATGCTTCAGTCCCCTTGGCATCTTTGTAGCCTCAGCTCTCTCCAGTAGTTACTCTGACCCATGCATATATACACTGAATTACACGCTATAGTAGGAGAGCATTAAAAATGCAAAATCTAGAACTTGTGTTTGTACATGTAATTACACCTTCTTGTAATGGATGCCCTCTGATAGAGTTTTAAAATATGTAGTCATCTGAACCCTTGTCCCATTTATCCTTGCTTTGCTTGTTGTTGAGGTCTTCAATGGATGAGAATTGTTTCATTCTGGTTGTTTAGTCTGTGGTCATAAGCCACCTTTTCTTCATAGCCTTTAGACTACTGTCTGGAAACAGATTTCTTCATTACTGGAAGGACGAGAAGAGGCAATGTGGCTAGAAGCAGCTTCACAGAACTTCACTGTCGTGAACAAAGGTGGTATCATGACTTCTATGAGGAATGAAGTAGACCAAAAAGAAACTTTAAAAAGCAACCATTTTAAAGTAGCACAAGGTTAATCTCTTAGCAACAGAGATGTCATGTGGGAAAACACTCCAAAAACCTCAGTTTATGGCCAGACTTTTGAACTTCAACAACTCATAGCTCTAGTGTTTATATGTTGATTGACATAACTAAAACTAGGAACCAGAACTGCACTTGGTTTGATAGTGTAAGCCTTTATTTGCCACAAGGAGTGAATATCATCTGCTCACGGCACAGCTCATTTCAGTTACTGAGCACAGGATGTCAAAAATGACTCCTTATAAAGCAAATCTTCCTGGCATACCTCTGCCTGCATCATCCAGTTTCACCAGCTGGAATCCAAAATAAGCATCAAAAGCAAGAGAATTATATCAGTGTAATTTCACAGATTTAGCAGATATCATGACATAATTTTGTGGCACATCACTTGTTCCATGATTCTGAGAACTCAAGTCTTCAAGATTTCAGTATTTTCCTGTACATGTCTTGCAACAGAAATACACATTTCGGGGACATGTACCTTTGAAGTACCTTCTGCTTTAGGTTTTTGTAGTGTATTCAAGACCAGGCTGGATGAGGTCTTGAGCGACCTGATCTAGTGGGAGGTGTCCCTGCCTATGGCAGGGGTTTGGAACTGGATGATCTTTGAGGTCTCTTCCAACCTAAACCATTCTATGATTCTATGATCTCTCATAGTTTTGTTTTTTTCACTGTGTAGTTGTGATATGCAATGCATGCACTTTCACAAATAATGACACTATATAGTGAATTACAGTCCTTGAAGTTTGATTTTAGTTTTCTAATACCAGTCAGTAACTTGCTACTTGCAAGATGCTTTTGCTACCATATTTATTTTGCCAGGTATTAAACTTCAACCTTATTTAATCAAGAGGTGTGGCACTGCAACTTCATTCAAGTGTGACAGAATTTTTTCCTGGGTAGTAACCCAGCATTATACATTAGAGTTCTTTGGAGTTGCATAATAATTTATAAAGTGTAAAATCAAGACATCTTCAGTGTGGATAATAGATGAGTAGTGGGAGGAATAGTGGTCTTGACACCTGGAATGTTTTTTTGTTTCACAGAAACGGTAGAAACAAGGGAAGTGTGTTCAGCAGTGGGAAAATCGGTGCTGTCTTGCACCAGACCTCAGCAAGTTGGAGAAATTGAGGGATATACTTACTCTATGGGAAGTTGTCTGCACAACCTTCTTGTGTTCTAGGCAGTGATGTAGAAGTTGCAGGGTTATTAGGTTTGTACATCCAAACGAGATAAGACTGAAGAAAGTGCATGAGTGTATGCTTCTATGAAAACCTCAGAATGCAAAAATCTATAATGGACTAGGGAGGCATTTGACATTATGTGCAAGTTCATACATGTGTGTTTTGTTATTTGATTGCTTAGGATGCTGGTGTTTTCAGTTGGCAGATCTACGTATTAAAAGCAAAGATTTTTTTGACTGGCAGGATAACAGGATGCCTGAAGGAGAAAGAGATCAAATGTTGAGAGAGAGAGAGAGAATGCATAGTGTACAGAAAGCATGAGGATGCTGTAAAGCCAGCAGGAAAAAGCAGACTTAAATGTGGTTCCAATTTGTTCTATGATATTCAAGCAGATAGCCATGCAGAGTAAAAAGCATGAAGTTGTCTCATTTCAATATTAATTTAATTTTCTGGAAAACACATAGTTTTCTGTCATCTTAAGAACAATTTGCTTGCCAGTTTGAAGCTTGTCAGAAATCTTTAATTCATACTTATTTTCCTGAGTCAAATTAAATAAATAAAAAGAAAAAAAAAAAGAGCAACTTGCTTTGAACCTTTACAAAATATTGGNNNNGCAACTTGCTTTGAACCTTTACAAAATACTGTGAGACTGTGGCATAATTGTGGCTCTAGCAGGCTCTGAAATTGTTCTTAGTCTGGGTTAGATCGATGCAAGACTACAATACTGACTCCTAGTATATGTACCATTTCTGCATGTAATTTAGTGTTATGTAATTTGTAGCTATTTTGAGGAAAGGCAAAACAAAGCCCAACCCAGTCTTTATATACAGTACTATAGAATTAAATTATTCTGCAAGGTTTTGGAAGCAGCAGCCAAATGAGTATGTGACTAGAGAAGTCTACACCTGTGGCCTCACACTTTGTTACTGGAGTTGGGTCCCTTCACAATCTTGAGCAGCACAGATTAGAATACTCACTTGATACTTTCCCCTATTTACTCCTAGATGAATGTCATTAGAATAATTTATGTCCTTGCGCCCTCTCCAAATATTTCTGAGTTTGAGAGCAAGGTTTGAAATATGGGAAGCTGACTGGTAGAAAGTTCTAGTAAAACACATGAAAAAGAGAAGCAGAAGGGCTGGCTCCCCTGAGAGATCAAGAAATATGCTATTTTAAAATCAAACCAAACAACAGCAACAAAAAGAACCAAACAGAGGACATAGACCTGATGGAGCAGGTCCAGAGGAGGGCCACAAAAATAATCAGAGGGTTGAAGAACCTCTGCTGTGAAGACAGGCTGAGGGAGCTGGGGTTGCTCAGCGTGGAGAAGAGAAGGCTCCAGTGTCCTGGTAGGGCATAAATTCTGCCCAGAGCTGGTTCAATTCCTGGGGTTCCCTCCCCGCTCTGTTGTAAGGTCCGGAGTGGGTAGCAGGGAACAGACCGCATGGCTTTGAAACCAGGAAGTCCCGGGCCACATGGACAGGTCACACACACAAGTCAGGCGACCTGTGCTGCCCCTCAAGGTGTTAGGATCCACCCCTGGGCACAGGACTTTTGAACTGGCCAAACAATGGACGATGATTGCCTATTGGGGTATTTAAGAGGGAGCAATCGGCCGTCAGCTCTCTCTCTCCACCCGCCTCTGCGAGGAACAGACATCTCTGTACCCCATTCAGCAGCAGCCATGTGTTTTGCAGCGTGCGGCAGTGCGGCATCACAGCATTTTTGCAGCGATGGCAAAGGCAAAACCCCTTCTTTTCTCTTTCGTCAGGACAAGCTCTTTATCTATTGTGTTTTCGTGATTATTTTGGGGCGCGGTTAGGATTTCCCTTTGTTATTAGGCTCTCTGCTTCCTAAGTTCTGACTGTTTAAACTGTTTCATTCAGTGTTTTAAGCGATTTTGTGTAGTTACCTTTGCCGACCGAACATCCAAACGAACCCCGGGGAGATACTCCTGGAAACCCGCAATTATTAACCATAATAAAAATTAATAATCGCAACATCCAGGGAGTCCTAACAGCAGCCTTCCTCTATCTGAAGGGCACTTCCAAGAAGGCTGGAGAGAAACTATTTACAAACGCCTGTGGTGATAGGACAAGGGACAATGGCCTCAAACTAGAGAAGAGCAGATTTGGATTAGATGTTCAGAACAAGGTGCTTACCATGAGGGTAGAGGAATACGGGAACAGGTTGCCCAAGGAGCTGTTTTGGGCCCCATCCCTGGAGATATTCAGAATGAGGCTTGACGGGGCTCTGGGCAACTTGGTCTAGTTGAGGATGTCCCTGCTGATTGCAGAGGAGGATGAACTAAGCACCCTTTGGAGGTCTTTTTCAACCCGGATCATTCTGTGATTCTGTGAAACAGCCTTTCCCTACAAGACTTAGATTTATGTGCTTGCTTAGACTGATCTCTTTAGAGGAGTCTATTAGTGAAATATTAGAAGCTTTTGGGAGTTGACAGGTTGCTGTTTGGCAGTTTCAAATCCAGCCAGAAGGAGATACCTGGTGGTAGCATAGCAGAGCTGAGCCGAGTTACATTGTCTGCTGCCCCAGCTGAGCTAATTAGGATACAGACTTTTCCAGCTTGTAATGGGTTAAGCCCACCTGGGAGCCTTCTGACTCCTCCCAAGGGGTGGTCTGACCTGCCCCCAGGTATCATGGTTAGCCACTCCCACTTCCTGCTAGGACTTTGCTATAAAAGGGGAGACATCTCAGCTCTCTCTTATCTTCCCCTCCCAACTGCCTGCGCAACTCCTTGCTGCTCTCTGCTGCCAGACCACCACGTACTCTCAGCCAACACGTGGAGATATCAACCATTTTTACCTCTTGGAACTTTGACTACCTGCATCTCAGCATCAAAGACTGCATCCTGCCTCATCCATCATCAAAACATCCATCCCAGCATTTGGAGTCGGTTGCCTTCCATGGGTTGTACTTCTATTTTGTGTATTTTGTTCCTTTTCTTCCCCTTCTCCCAAGCCTCTGTATTTTTCTCCTTATTCCCCCATACCCTGCATTCTGGTTCCCCTTTTCTCCCACCTTGTGTAAAAAACCCTTTTACCTCCTATTTATTGTTAAAGTTTTATACTTTTTTACTTCCAAATTGGATTATTTATTTGGCTTTTGGGCTCAGGGGTAGCTAGCTTAAACCCAATACACAGCTTCGTGCACAAGTCCATCCTTCCAAAATTAGAAGGAGAGTTTGGGTAGAAAGCTGATTGTTGTGATCAAGCAGGTAGTTCACATGCTTGAAAACAGGGAGTAATAAGCCTGTTAGGAAAAAATCAGGTAAATTGCATTTAATGTGTTCCTTTTTCTTCTGTTCTCAACAGGGAACTGTTTTTTTATAAAGGATTCACCATCCGGGAGTCAATTAAGACATCATTCCCCTTCGTGACATGGCTCACATTTAAATAAATAAATTCCTTTTAACAGGTAAAATGAAATGAGAAAGGTAACTGTGGTTCTTTCTTTTCAAAGGATCAAGGGATTCCTCTGAAGCACAATTAAAAAAAATCAGACATCTAATTTTTTTTTTTTTCTTCCTTGTAGGATAGCAGGAAAACAACTAGGCTATATGATGGGCTAATTAAAAGACTAACTTTTTTGGTGGGAGCAGGATGGTGGAAAAAATGTTTTGTGTTTTTTATGTATGTGAACTTAGAAGCTGTGTACACTTGCAACACAAGTATTCAATACATTAGTATTTCATGACATGCTCAGTACTTCCCTAAATTCAGAGACAGCTTGAGCATGAATGCTGCTGCCTGCTTCTACAAGGAAGTCAGAGAGCATCGACAGAGCAGCTGCCTGATGGCAGAGGCAATGAAATAAAGTAGCAGGTCAGACTGATTTTTTTTTTTTTTTTTTTTTTTCTTCCAT
>VWZI01008466.1:21577-50319 GCA_013396835.1 Psilopogon haemacephalus | reverse complement strand
TTTTTTGCTCACTTCTTCAGTCTTTGTAGAGGACATGAAAAGAGCTGCCTCTGTCTTCTTCCCTGGAAGAGCAGCTTTTATTTGATCTACCTGAAGTAAAAATAACAGGGAACATGTTGTCAGTTCTTAACTAGATGCACATGTGCTGTTGTTTTTTTTTTTTTTTTTCCGTTTGCACAGCCTCTCTGAAGTTTAGGCTTTCTAGGACCACTTAAAGAATCTTTTTTTTGCAATTATTTCAGCCTCTTATGCTGAATCTTGCTCCTTCATGACACACTGCTTGTTTTCAGAAAGGATGTGTTTTTTCCTAACTCCTCATCGGCAACTCTTAAAACTGTAGGCTTGCACAGAGGTTGCAGAAAAGCTTCTCTTGAGCTGAAGTTTGGAATTGTGATTGAGCTGTCTTAGAGAGAGGCTTTGTCTTTTGATTTTAGTCTCTTTGCAAATTAATACTCTAAATATAAATGGAAATCTATTCCACCTTACTCTGACTTGAAGTCAGAGTATTATTAATTCAAAGGTTATTCAGTTTGCAGGCAATGATAAAAAAATTTAACACAGCTTTTCATTAGTACTGTCTTCGTTGTTATTTTCAGCTCTTTATTTAGACATTGTATACAATAGATTTGGACTACATGAATCTCTGGAATGTGGTGTATTAAGCGGTACAAAGATGAAGGTCTTTGTCCAGTTGCAGTTGGCCAGCCAGTTGAGACTCGGACTGCTTTGGAAATGTTCATGAAATGCACTGCTTTAATTGCGGAATTCAAAATTAAAGGTACTTAAGCAGTAGAGTGTGAAAAAGCAGTCATTTATGGAAGAGAGGTCCTTTAAGTTAGTGTGTTAAGTACATGTACTTTATATGCTCTGAATTCCTTTTTGTATAGCATCTCAATAACATGAAATATCTTAAAGCTGTGACATTGCTATGCAGAGAAAGTTTGATGAGTGTATGGTATAGGTCGAAAAATCTTGTTATATATGCAGACTTAGAGTTTTCCTCTTTGTCTGAAATTAAAGGTGATGGTGGGATTGCCTCTCTGTAGATCCAGTTCAGGAATTTCCTAATCGTGTTACTGTTTCTGTGTGTGTGTCAGATCAGCCCATGGTTTAATGGCTGTACAGATTAACCCATTTTTACTTTCTAGAAGGTTGTCTTTCATCATTGACAACTAGAACACTTATTTTACTTTGTTTGGTGGGGAAGTTGTTGTTTCTTCTTAAGAAGAGGAAAAACACTTCATTTGAAACAAGTTAGTTTCAAGAATAAAAAGGTCTTCTGGTGCTGGGTTGCTGTTACCATTTGCAGAGTTTTTTTCTGAGTGGCTACTATACACTCATGATTTTTAACTTTCTGTGTATTTATAAATGTTTCCCGTGATTCTCAGATGAAGGAGCTGGTTTGGCTCTATCAGCCAGAGGCTTCTGCCAGTACTTTTATGTAAATCTTCCAGATCTAAACAACTTGACTTCTCAAGCGTAGTAATTCACATTATCATTTTCTCACAGTAGCAAAGAGATTATTCTTTTCCTTTAGATTGCTTGCCCGTGGATAGTTAAGGGTGATTTGTTTGTATTTTTTCCTCCCATTAGTTTCTCTGCAGCAAAAACAATGTTGCAAAACAAAGTATTCTTTCAGAGTGAAACAACATAGTGTCCTGAATTTTTATGTTTTATGGCTGTTGAATTAGAATGTTTTAAAATTTACTTTCCAAGAAGAGTTATCAAAAGCCACTGATGGCGTTGCATAAGAAAAGAATTCATAGTAAAAAAAAATGCCCACAATGACCGGTAGTCAGGAGCAGGAATCCTTTACAGGTGGGACAGATGATTCTGCAGATAGTTCCAGTATCCCCAGTTCCTCACAGTGAGCATCCATCCGGCAATCCTGTCTCCGAAGCAAAGAGTAGGTGCTGTTAGATCACCATTATTAACCATCACCATAGTTACGTGGAAAGTGAATTTAGGTTAGTAATCTTGATAGGTTAGTGCCAAACTATTCATAAGAAAATCCATGTTGCTACTTTTTAAGTAAAAACAGTTCCTTCATTGGAGCTCCCTCTTATCTGTGGAATTTCACCTGCTGGGGGTTATGGAAATCAACTCATCATGACTCTCCATTGGCTGGTGTGTTAGTTTGAGCTAATTGGAGAATTTGAGTGAGAAATTAGACTATTGGCTGAGAGAGGTAGACACAGTGTGTCACTTCACCAAATTTTACTGAGAAAGAAAAAAAAAGTTGTTTTTAAGAACTGTTCTGAAAACAACCAGATAGCAGACAGCTTCTGTCTGTTCTGGCTGCAGCTGCTTCTCTTGCATGGTCTCTTTTCTCTTTGTCTTGGTAGCTAATTCAGAGTAAAACTACTAACTTTTCTCCTACCTCCCTGACTGATCTACTTCAGCTTATCTGCAGCATCAACAGGTGGTGAGATAAGACTGGGGAAGGGGGGAAAGGTGGTAGGGGTGGTTGGTTACTCCTCTCTTGAGGATTTTGGTCTCTGGGAGGGGTGTGGTGTCTGTATTACCTTTTTACTATATAGCTGTAAATATCTTATACCTTGTAAATATTTGCTCGTATATTGTGCATTGCTGTAAATATAAAGCTTCATTTATTTACTTCCAATTTTTTTTTCTGAGTTTTAGCTGGGGTTTATAAAAGGTGGGGGGGCAGGTAACTGCTAAACCACTACAGCTGGCCAGAACCAAAGTTAATGGAATACCTTAGCTTTAGTAAAAGATGAGGCAGAGTTTTAGGTAAGGCAGCTGGTATCAGCTCTAAGAGATCACCTGGTTAATCATAAGACTAACCAGGGAGATTTTGTTTGTAGAAAGCTATCACAAGTTTGTTTGGATTCTGCTAAAGGTTTCCAGGTATTACTACTGCAGTTTGGTTGTGTCATGACAACAGTGACCCTAAAAGTTCCATAGGGAACCTGATAAGTAGGTCACAAGATTCAGGTGCCAGTGGAGTGTGCTGTTTGTCCTCACACCTGTGCTATCCACACTACATTTCAATACTTGGTGTAATACATTTTCTATCTTGATGTCATATATAGTATGATGCCAAATGACTACCAGAAACCAGAATGTGAAGTTTTTTGCCCGTTAGTGTCTCTGTGGGGAATTGAGCACAATTACTCAAATTCTTGCAGCACTCAGCTTTTCTCTAGTCCGAGAAGCAGTACTGAGGGAGAAGGAGACAATATAACAAGTCTCACTTGACAAAAAGGGCATCATTTTGCACTTGTTTTGCTGAGGTTCTTGGTTTACTTTTTCCTGTTTCTCATTTACTGTCTCCTCTGTCATCATCTTGAGGGTGGAGTGAACTTGGTGTCCACACTGCATTTTACCTTTCATTTGATAGCATTTCTGGCTGAAAACTGCTGGCAGGAAATGTGCAGACAACAAGACATGAAAAAAAAAATGCTGGCTTATTAGTATATTTCATTCCCTGTTCTTGGAGTTATGATCTGAGGACCATGCTAGACAATTCTGTTTAGAGATACTAGACTGCACTTCTGTTTAAACTGAGGCTTTTAGGGACTGTGAGAACAGTGCTACCTGCTGTACTCCTCTATGTCGGCCTCTAGAGGCATGGGTTGATTCCTGAAAATAAGAAGGAAAAGAGAATTGCACATTAGCCTGTTATCTCTGAGAAAAGCATGGGAACCCTCTAGCCATGCCCTGTGATGGAGACTGGAGGAAAGAGATTAGATGCACCTCTTCCAGAGACTGGCAGTACCAGAGTCCCAGTGCCAGCCTGCTTGGGGTTCAGCTCCCAAGCTGTCTGTCCTGGCCCTTGTCTTTGGTCCTTAGATTATGGACTGCCTTCCTCTACTTAGAAGCAGAGCATCTTCTACTGCATTCATACTTATTTCTTGTTTTACTGTTTCTGCTTATCTTACAGCTCTTCCACTGAACAGTTGAATAAGTCAGTGATTTTTACCACCATTTCCTTGAATTTTTTAGTTTTTTGGGGGGCTTTCTTAAGCTAAACCATTTGTGTTGTGTACAGCTTTGTGATGTGGTGTACTGCATGTCACAATATTGCACGTGGTATTTTTTTCATAAGCGTTGAAATTTTTCCTCAGAGCAGGGCTGCTTGTTTTTCTAGTTATCTTTATGTTAATTGTAGATAGTTGCAGCCATTTCAAACTGTTAATTTCTAATTTTAAAAGGAGTCTTGCAAAAACTCACCTATAGAGGGAAGCAGAATACTGTATTTGCAACAGTCTTAGCTACAGACTGCTTTTTAAAAATTATCTTTGCTTCAGTTGAAGCCAACAAATAACATCTGTTGTCTTATTTATAGCTCCTGTTTCTAAGAAGTATATTCTGTAGCAGTTGAGAAGAGCGCCTGGCAGCTCATAACTCATGAAGTTACTGAGGTTTAACCTAGTGGAATATTATGTACAGAATTCCTTCCTGGTACAGACAGTATCACTTCCCTTTCAACAGATGGTAGAAATAGGGCTTTGTGAAACACTGAGTGTGTGAAACATGATTAACAGTCACTATTAAAAGTATTAAACTGTTACAAAGGAATATAGTACTCTGTGTTGCCTGGTGATTTTATTTTTTCACTTATTTGTGCTGCTAGACTTTCCTCCAGCCAGATGTCATCTTTTTTCTTTTTCTTCTCTACACTTTTTTTCTGTCAGAGAAGGGTCAAGAGAATCTAGATTTCGTGTGGTAGAATTGGTACATTATAAACTGTTGCTTTCTGATCAAAGCTTTGTTCTGTTTAGTTCTGCCATCTATTGTTTTTAGGTTACTTTCTTGTACTAATGTGTATTTGCCTGGACTTGTTTCTCCTCTGCTCCTACAGTTACCCTTATTCTTCTTAGGTTGTGCAACACCATAAATGGGGATAAAGAGAGGAATTAGTTCTTCTAGCCCCCAAAACTTCCTGCATAATCACCATTCATGTGGTATTTCATCTGTCAGATTATTGTTTGCATGTATGTACTGTTTAGTCTGGAAAGTATCTAGGCAAAGCATTTGACCTGTTGCTGTTACAGCATTGATTTGTACAGGTAACTGAGGTTTTTTTGACGTATCATGTGTAGCCAGGATAAAGTGAAGCAGTATTCAGTATCTATCCAAACCTCCTAGATTATGTGGGATTGGACTATAAAGGACCCAATCATACTATGTCTTTCCTCCTGAAAGAATGTCTCCCTGACCTTACTCTGGTATGTATTGTAACAATTTGTATGCAGTTTTCTGCAAAAGCTACTTTGAAGTGCCGTGACTCTGGAAATCACAGAATGATAGGGGCTGAAAAGGACCTCTGAAGATCATCTAATCCAACCCACTGTTCCCAGTGCTCTGACACCCTCAAAGAAATTTTTCCATATGTTTATGTTGAACCTTCTGTTCCAGTTTGTATCCATTGTCCCTTGACCTGTCATTGCACACCACTGAGAATAGTCTGGCTCCATCCTGTTGACACTCATCCTGTAGATATTGGTAAGTATTAATGAGGTTCCCTCTCAGTTTCCTCCTCTTCAGGATAAACAGACACATGTCCGCCTGTTCTCGTAAGGTAGTTGTTCCAGTTCCCTAATCATCTTAGTGGCCCTTTGCTGGACTCTTCCCCATAGTTCCTTCTTCAGCTGGGGAGCCCAGAACTGCACGCAGTATTCCAAATGAGACCTCACCAGGGCAGAGTTGAGTGGGAGTTGAACCTCCCTCAATCTGCTTGCTACACTGTCCATAATGCACTCCAGTAGACCACTGGCCTTCTTGGCTGCAAGGGCACATTGTTGCCTCATGATTCTCTAGCACTTCTAGGTTCTCCTCAGCAGAGCTGATTTCCAGAGGTCAGCCCTGAGACAGTACTAGTAGAGATGCATGACTCTGTACTTGCCCTGGTTGAATTTCATTAAGTTTCTTCTGGCTCAACTCTCCAGCCTGTCCAGATGCTGTTGAATGTCAGCACAGCCTTCTGGTGTGTCAGCCACTCCTCCTAGTTTTGTATCATCAACAAACTTGCTGAGAGTACACTGTCCCTTTACCCAAATTACTGATGAAGATGTTGAACAGGACTGAACCCAGTACTCATCCCTGGGCAACACCACTAACCATGGGCACTCTGCCTCACTGACCACAATTCTCTGAGCGCTGACCTTTAGCCATTTGAGTCCATCTCACTGGCCAGTAATCCAATCCACGTTTCTCAAGCTTGGCTGTGAAAATGCTGTGGGAGACACTTGAAAGCCTTGCTGAAGTCTACCTTGACTATGTCAACTGCCCTCCCCTCATCCACTTGTGCCATTGTAAAGGCCATCAGTCTGGTCAAGCATGACTTCCCCTTGATGAATCCATGCTAACCCCCCTTCTATATGTGCTCTGAGATGTTGCGAAGAATGAATTGTTCCATCACTTTTGCAGATACAGAAGTGAGATTACTGGCCTGTAGTTACTTAGCTCCTCCTTCTTGCTGTTTTTGAAGTCTGGAGTGACCTTGGCTTTTCTCTAGTCCTCAGGTACCACTGATGTTTTCCAGGACATTTCAAAAATGAGAGAGAGTGGCCTAACAATGACTTCTGCCACCTCTCTCAGCACTTGGGGTACATTACATCAAGGCAATGGATTTGTGGATGCCCAGGTTTACTTAATTGATCTCTAACCCAATCAAGGCAAAGTCTTCCTTTTCCCTGATTTGTTCTGGGACTCCTGAGGGCCGGACTTAACAGTAAAGACTGAAGCAAATAAGGTGTTCAGTAGCATTACCTTCTCTGTGTCCTCTGTCACCAGACCATCCACTTCGTTTAGCAGCAGGCCCACATTTCTTCTGCCCTTTGTTTTCCTCCCAATGTATTGGAAGAAGCTTTTATTGATGCCTTTAACTTCCCTTCCCAGATGTAATTCTAAGGAGGCTTCATTGGATCTCTACATACTCTGACAAAATTCTTGTATTCCTTCCTAGTTGTCAGGCACTTCTTCCATGTTCTGAAAATTTCCTCCTCTTGCTTGAGTTTGTTCAGTAATTCCATGCTCAACAATGCAGGTCTCCTGGCTCCCTTCCTTGATTTCTTACTCTTCAGGATACACTGTTCTTGAGCTTGGAGGAAATGGTATCCTGAGTTCAGGATGTCATGCTAATGAAAACCCCTGCGGTTTGGGGTTTGGAATAAGTCTCTTGAAAATTTTCTTGTCAGTCTGTATTACTGATGTAGCATCACAGCAGAAATATGGTTGCTTTTAAAAGTTGTTTGAAGTCCAGAAGTGTGTTAACAGAGTGCTGTTTATTTGTGAGAGTTAAACATAGTAATTGAGATGCCCTAGAAGGGATGTTCTGTTGCTTTGTCTCCTAATTCATACCCATCACCTACTGAATGGTGAAGTAGGCTTCACTGGCTGCGTACTATTGATTTTAGAATTGGCAGTGTTTCTGTCCAGCTTCCTGGTTGTATTCCAGTCACGTAAGGTCACCAGCAGACATCATTTGCCTATTCCTTTTCATAACTCTAGAGTAATTCATATCACTATAGATCTTGACTCACAGAAAGTTTTCTGCCTCATGAAAATTATCTTCTTATGAGCCTGGAAGTTGGTAGTGGGCCAGACTATTCCTTTTTTTAATGCTGGACAGCCTTAATCTTTCTTTATTTCTCCCAGATCTAATCTTTGATTGCCTAGTATTCTGAGGTATTCTGAGTCTGATTGATGATATGAAAAAATTAAAAGACAAGTAATAGTAGACAGACTTACTAAGCCACTTGTATGTCAAAATCACTGAAGCTTAAATCCCTTTCATATTTTTCCATGAATAGTGTTGTCTTTAAAAATCTTTCTAATGAAATCAATACTGAAGAAGGTGGTTGAGTCCCAAACAGCTCTTTTACCTGCTGTTTTCAGTGATGCTTTCAGCCTTTAGGAGAACTTAACTATAACCAAACTAAATCATCTCATATCAGTAGGCTCTAAGTTAAGGTAACTTTAATTCTAACAGTTGCAGCTGAACCTATTATCTGTTGCAGTCCTCAGTTTGTATGAGATTCACAATGACATGAACTTCTTTGTCCTGCTCTCATCTTCTTGTCTTTTAGCCTTGCCCAGTAAAAACCCTTTGCTAATAGCAGTTGGGAAGTTCTCTCCATTCTTTTAGTAAATGCCTTTAGACTCTGCAATTACAAATGTCAAGACAAGGTTACAAGTCCTCAAATAACATAGGTAATTTGTCTCTGATACTCATTTGTCATTCTTGACTCACGTTTTTCTGTCTTGGTCTGGCATTGATCTGAAAGCACTGTCTGTGTGGAAATTTATCCATAGAGTTCAGGATTTTAAAAATCTTTTACACTGTTACTGAAAGTTTCCGCAGGAACTTGCTGATTCTTAAGACTGCAAAGAAATGTATAATGCTCCATGAAGTGCCCTCTCACTCAAAGTTAATAGTTTTGTGTCACCTCAAAACATTTCAGTCTCTGACAGGTTATGAGGCACATGTGGTCTTTCTTCACCATCTGATGGAAGCAGGTGCTGCAGGTGATGGCTGAGGTTCTGCATCTGGACCGGCTGCCACTGCAGGGCTGAGAGAAGCGTTGGGGCATGCCATCAGCCGTATCAGGGCACACATCTGCTGCTTTCCATTGATACAGAATCTGAATGCATACTTCTGCAGGCATGGATTTTGTGTGTTGTCAGTTCATTCTCCTGAAGCATGACTATCTCTGGTTTGGGTGTCACTGGTAGTCAGCACACAGGAGTGCAGGAGACTGCCTCATCTTAAACCACTGCATTAAAGGCTGTGCAGAAATGCGTCTTTGCTTGAATTTGATATTGTATGCTGACAAGTGATTCAATTAGCCATTATGGATCCTTACTGGAACTTGGATTTATCTCAGGGAAAACGGGTCACAATAGTGGGACATTTTTTTAAATTCCGTTTTTCATACCTAGTAGAATACATAACCACTGAAATAATAGTATTTCAGTCAAGAAATCAAGCTCTCACATTTATCAGAATTCCCAAGCATGGCTGTTGAGCTTTATGGAGAATGCTTCATTGTCCACAGCTTGTTGTGCGTTATGCCACTGATGTTGCCACTGGCAGAAATATTTTAGGTGCTTGACCAGCTGCTAACAGTTGGTAGTTGCAACTTGCTTAACAATAACCTTTGCTTTTGCATTTATTCTTCTGTGTCAATTAATATGCTTGTATTCATTATAGTCAATTTCAATGTGAGTCAAAACATTCACATTTGGATACCTTGTATGACTTTCAAACAAGGTTATGTGTAAATCTGTGTTTGTGGGTACAGTTCCGTGCATGAAGAGTGTGTCTGCATGCACATCAGGCAATTAGGATCACCTTAAGGCTTGAGCTCTAATATTGGACTTTGATACTGAGCTTTGTCATTGAATGCAGTGTATATGTGCAGGCTTAAATGCTATTTCTGGAGTAATCTTGACTCAGCTAAATTCAAGTAATTTTAGTCATTCTAGTAAAATATTTAGAAACTACTTTCCTTCACATAGTGTGTGCGCATCGTGCAATTTAAGTTACACTTCTGTGAGTACTGAATGATTTGGCTCAGAAGTGTCTGAAGCTTTAAAATTCCAGCTTTAAATTTCCACTTGTCATTGCCAGATACTAACTCTAAAGTGTCTCTTTTTACTGCAAGCCTTTCCAAAAGGTGCAGCTGTGCCTTGGTTTCATCTTGCACTTCTTGCACTGTGTTGCCAACTCTTGAATGTAAGGTATGCCCTCATCTCCTACATGTTGCCTTTACCTTAGAGCTGTTCAGGCCTGTCTGTGTCAGGGAGAGGGAAGAGTTTGCAGATTGGATCAAACCTTGGCTTCTGGTTCATCTCATTGGTTCTTACTGTGGCAAGGTTAAAATAGAGCTAGTGGGAAATTCAGCTTTTATCATATGTCATCAGGAACTTCCTCACTATCTGGAGACCTACTACCAGACTTGTAACTAGAAGGAAGACAAGAAAACTGCATGACTTTTCAGCTTCTCAAGAACTGTAATATTTTAGAGCCTGTGGAATTGTAAAATAAGTACAGGAATTTGGGGAGAAAATGATTTCTTTGAGTGAAAAACTGGTGCTGGATTGCAACAAAGGGATATACAAAGTTGCTCAGATTTTAAGGAGTGGATTTGGTTCTCCAAACTTCTGTGCTGTCCTACACCATGCTTCAAAGCCAAAGATATTTTCAAAAGGTACTAAGTGCAGATTGCATGACAGCTATTTATCACTTCTGCTTTACTAAAACTGTCCTATTTGAAAAGATTTCATTTCCCTTCGAAGATCTTCATATGCATGCAGAGTTTTATTCTGAAACACCTGAATTAGAATCATGACTTCTCTAAGGATAACTTAGAGTATTTTGGCTCCTGGAATAAAATTGTTTTCTTACAAAAATAAGTGTAGTTTTCTTTAGTTTGGCCTTTGCCATTTCCTCTCAGCATTTCTAAATTGAAGGACATTGTTCCCAAACTGGGCTGTCTTCTGTGTAAATGTTACAAACTGAGTTCAGTTCTATAAGTGCTGTTAAATATTTTTCTTTCTGACAGATGTCTCACAAGGCCTTTCACCTTTAAATGAAGATAATTTTCTATTTTGTGTGAAATTTGGGAAGTTTAAACTGCAAGTCAGTGTCTTGCTGTGAGTTAGTTGTGTTGGATATGCTGCAGTAGGTTTAGGAAATCTGGAACAAGGGGGAGGTTAAGTGACTTTAATTTGTAAATGCCATTCTCTACCTGCTGAAAAAGTGCATGCTTTTTCAATGTTGCTGTGCGCTGTAACTGTGTGACTTAGACAAATTATTATGCCATTGCTGCATTGAAGGTTTTGTACCTGTCATTATCTCTCTGCATGGGTTTTTCTGTGTTTTTGCTGTTAGAGCTTACCTGTCATTGGTTCTAGGTTTTCCTACCTATTGCACCATCTCACTGCTGAGATGCCGAAGTATCTTCTTAAGCATCTGCTGGTATACATGTGCAGGTTTGACAACGCAAAAAGAGGGATGTGGTTTTTAATGTGAGAAAGCATAGTTCTCTCTGCTGCTCAGCAGCCTGGATGGGTGCTGCCTGAAGTACAGAGCTGTTATCTGAAACATTTCAAAAGTTTATGGAGTTTGACTTCTGTACTCTGTCTCTGTTTCTCTTTCCTCAACTCTCTTTCCTTGGTTTCTGTTGACTGTTGCTGCATGCTGCCTCCAGCTGGAATTATGAGGGAAGCATCTTTGTTCAGAGGTTATGCAATTTCATTGCTGTTATGCAAGAGGGAGGAGGGTATTTAATGTAACTAGCTACTTAATGGAGCAGAAAGTTACTTTCCTAGGAAAAACTGTATAAACTGTTCTCAAAACCTCTTCTTCATCTGCTGCCATGTAAGGAATGCATTTATGTCCTTAGCATCCTGTGAGTCTATTAGTAAGTCATAATTGGAGCGTTTTCATAGCATACACATTTACATTACAAGTCTAATTTGATCTTTCAATTATTCTTTCAATAGATTTGCCCTCACCATAAGATAGATTCAGAGTTTGGGGTCAAAAGGAACTAGTTCATCTGCATATTGCAAATCAGATGGTCTGTATTTTAACATGCCTCACCAGAGGCTTCTTGAAGTGCAGCTTCTTCACAACTTGTGTGTGATAAAGCTGATAGAATGTTGCACTCAAAGGCATGTTCTAGGTGGAACCTGAAATTACTTTGAAGCTATAAAGAGATGAAAAGTCCATACCTTCCCTGAATACTTTGACTTCATTACCAGGAAATCTGCTGGTCAGCTACACCTATGTAACATGCTAACTAAGGTGTCACCAAGGAAGGGAGTAGTGTGGTTTTTAACAACCTCTCCTTCGAAAAGCTGTGGAGACAATTGTTAGTTGCAGTGCTGTAGTCTTTGATTGGTTTTGGGGTTTTTTTTGCTTTATCATATGAGTATAGGATCAGATTTTCTTCATTGTGCCTAGGGTTGATGATGTAACTAGCATATTGATGAGGTGCTTTGTAGTCAGCTGGAAGTAGCCTCAAGATCACGTACCCTGGTGCTCATGAGTGACTAAGAGCAGCCTTCAGGACTTATACCGTGGAGGTAAGAGAGCAAAACTGGAAGGAGGGTGCCTCTCCACTGGTCAATGTGGATTGGATTAGAGATCGCTTAGATGGAATAAAACCACACAATTCCCTGGCTATTAGTGGAGTGCATCCACAAGTGTCAAGGGATTTTTGAAAGATCATGGAGAACAGGGGAAGTACCTGAGGACTGGAAGAGGGCCAATATCACTTCAGTCTTCAAAAACGGGCACAAAGGAAGACCCAAGCAATTACAGACCAGTCAGCCTCATCTCCGTCCCTGGAAATGTGATGGAGCAGCTTGTTCTGGGAGCCATCTCTAATCACATGAAAGAAAGGTGGGTTTTCAAGAGTAGTCAGCGCCCATTAACTAAGGGGAAATCTTGCTTGACTAATCTGATAGCCTTCTGCAAAGGCATGACCAAATGGATAGATGAAGGGAGAACAGTGGAAATCATCTGTCTTGACTTCAGCAAGGTTTTGGATAGTGTCTCCCATAACTTCCTCAAGAAAAGTGGGTTAGATGATTGGACCATGAGGTGGATTAGTAACAGGCTCAACAACAGAGCTCAGACACTTGTGATTGCTGGCACAGTCCAGCTGAAAGCTTGTGGCCACTGGTGTTCCCCAGAGACCAATACTGGGTCCAGTTTTGTTCAGTATCTTCATCAACGACCTGGATGAGGGCAGTTCACTGATGATACAAAACTGGGGGTGTGTGGATGACACCCATCTGGCTGTACAGCCATCTAATGGAATCTAGACAGGCTGGAGAGCTGGATGAAGGGAAACCTCCTGTAGTTCAGTAAGGTCAAGTGCGGAGTCCTGCATCTGGGATGTAACAACAGCAGGCACCAGTACAGACTAGGGGTAGTCTTGCTAGAAAGCAACTCCATGGTGAAAGATGTTAGAGTCCTAGTGGACGGTAGGTTCTCCATGGGACAGCAATATGCCCTTGTGGCTTACAAGGCAAACATCATCCTAGGGTGCATTTAAAAAAGTGTGTCCCATAGGTCTAGGAGGTTCTCCTCCTACTCTGCTCTGCACTGGTGAAACCAGACCTGGAATACTATATTCAACTTTGAGCTCCTCAATTCAAGAGAGACTGGGAACTGCTAGAATCCAACAGAGAGCTTCAAGAATTATTTTCGAACTTCTCTCATATGAAGAAAGACTGAGACCTTGGGGCTGTTTAGTCTTGATAAGCCTGAGAGGGGATCTTACCAACACTATAAATATCTGAGGAGTAAGTGTCAAGATGAAGTTGCCAATCTCTTTTCAGTGGTGCCTAGTGACAGAATGAGGAACAACAGATACAAGCTATAACATGTGAGCTTCTACCTCAACATGAGGAGACACTTCTTTATGGTGTGGGTGATGGAGCACTGGAACAGGCTACCCAGAGAGGTTGTGGAGTTTACTTCTCTTGAGAGTGTCAAAACCTGACTGAATGCATTCCTGTGCAGCCTGCCCTAGGTGATCCTGCTTTGGCAGTGGGATCGGACTAAATGATCTGTAGAATTCCCTTCCAGCCCCTTATGTTCTGTAATGTTACTTGTCCTTCCAAAGTGTGGATCAGGTGTTGGACCTCTTATCATCCCCTGGAATTGTTCTGATTTTCCACAAGTCATTGGAAAGTAACGTTAACAGGCCAGAGATCTGCTTAAGCGATTCTTTTGGGACTCCTCATTGCTCATTTTCTGAGCCTCCTAAGTTAAACCATTATGACTAACAGATGTTTTTTCTAAAGTCCTTTTCAGTTATGAATGGACTGGAAAGTATTCCATCATTAGCATACTATAATTCTGCTTCTTTTTGCAAGGAGCATACCTCAGTGTCCCAGTATGCTCCACTTCGGTTACTAGCTTGTAAATAATTTGTCTACTCAGTTTTCTACATTTCAAAACTTCTTCTGTACCCTCTTTACTGTGTTAGTACTTATCAATTGTTTGCATTTTCAGAAAGTTACTTAACTGTTACTTCTGAAATAGAGTGAATTCTTATTCATAACTGTCTAGTTTCTTTTTCTCAGTTGTGGCATATTACGTTTTTCTGATACCACAAATTTTTTAATTACAATCTCCTTATGCATATTTTATTGTTGGTGGATTTTGTTTGGGTTTTTTTTGTGGCTGTTTTGGGTGGTGGGTTTTTTGGTTGTTCGGTTGAGGTTTTTTTCCTACTTAGTTGCCCTTGTTTTTTTTTTTTTCAGTTTTAGTTTTCTAGAAACAGACTGGAGTGGATGCGCCTGTGTGTGTACATATGCATGCACATGCATGAGTGTTTAGGAATTGCTGTTTGCCCATAGTGAGTTTTATCGGGCAGAGATCACTGTTGCTTAGGCAACTGGCAACTTTCACTTAAGTGATTAAACTTTGTTTATCAGTCGTAGTACATTAAACTATGCCAGATGTTTCTGGCAGTATTTTAGTAACTTTATGTAAGCATTCTTGCTTTCCAAAACTGCTCTAAAACTTCTGAATTACTCTTTTGGCAAAAGTAGTGCGTTTAGAGATAGGTCATCCCTCCCACCGCAGAGCCAGAACATTCTTTATACAGTGTGTTCTCTCCATGAAGAATCTGGATTGCTTTAAGGCCAATCATATATGAAATGACCATATAAAATCTATGTGCATATTTGTTTGAATCTGCAAAATGCCGCTTTCCATTCATACTGCTATTCATTTTTAACCAGTTGTGGTAGAAAAGAAAATTCTTAGTTCAGGAATGTTACATGGTTAGTAGTATCATACTTGAAAATTGAAAGCAAACAGAGGCTATTGAACTTACTTGTAAGTGTAAAATACTTGTTTCTACTCCTATTTCAAGCCTTTGCAAGTCTCCAGCGCATTCATAGCTCTGAGATGGTGATGTATTTAGCTCCCTCATGTGGTGTGCAATGGATGTAAATGTCTCAGACTGAAAGATTTTTTTTTTTTCTTTTCTTCCTTTATGTTTTATCTCCGTCCATCCACAGACTGCAAACTTATGTTGAGTTATCTTTTCCTGGGTGATGTGGAGAATGATTCTAAAACTGCTGGAGGTCTCTATAAGAAAGTGCTATAAAAATGCAATGTTCTTTTTTTTTATTCAGCTTTCTGATCACTTGTGGACTGTGCTCTTCAGGCCTAACAAGTGGAATGCTTGTTCCTTACTTAAAGATTAACTGGTTGTGTTACACATCATGACTTTGTGAACAGAAATTGTATTACTCTGTAGCTTGGCTTATTATTTTTTCTTTTCATTTTACAGCTTTCTCCCTACCAGATCTTACAGAGCAGTTTTTACCTCCTGACATTGCTCCACCAATTCTCATGAAGATAGTGGAAACAATTGAAAAAAAAGGTAGGCTGAAGAACTGTCTTACAGAGTTGGGTTTTTTTGTTGTTGTTTTTGTTTGTTTGGGGGTTTTTTAATTTATGTAAGTGAAGACTGCAGAATTTGATCCACTGCTGGCATTTCTCCTTTTTAGAGTTGAAAATATATCACATTGCTTAAACAGATATTAAATAATTGTATTTAAGGGTTGTTGCATTGGTTTCAGCTCAGTAGAGGCCACTTGTACCGTAGGATCAAAACCAAACTTTACCTCAAATGATGTTTGATAATTCAACTAATAAAAATATTCAGTGAAGGTAAGGGAAGAGGATTGGTATTGCTTTGTTTTTTTTCTAACCTGCAAGCACTTTAAGTTGGTTATGAAAAAGCTGTCATAACACTTAATTGGTAAGAAAAAGCTATCATAACAGTTAATTGGATACACAGGCAAACAAGCAGTCTTTTTTCCCCAAAAGAAAGGAGGAAAAATAAAGAAGAAAAAGCTACAAGATCTGCTGCATGAGCCAGTTCTCAACTGCTGGTGTATGCTGAGGCAGCCAGTGTTATTTTTGTGGGGTTCTTTTATCTCCTGCTTTCCTGTGTTGATGTCTCTCCATCCATTTGAGGCTTGCTCTTTTCTTCTTGTATGTCTTGCATGTTTTTCCTTATTTCTCTCCTCCTGGCTCCTTCTCTAATGTCACCTCTCTTCTTCAGTGGGTCATGGTCACTCAATAGCCTTACAGCTGGGGAGTGGGAGGAAAAGTATTCTCATTAGATTCAGGTTTGTGTCCCTCTGGACATAGGTTCTCACATTAGGAGAGGAGGAGCCTTTTTCAAATGAGTAGGAGCTTGCTAGTGTCAGTGAGAAGGACCCCTATTTAGCAACAGTTTCCATACGCAGATACTGTTTCCAGGAATCCCCACTGATATTTTTACATTGCCAGTGATCTGCGTCCTATGGCATGGTCTCTCCACTTGTGTCTTTTCATTTTGACAGTAGTAGGGAAGTTGTAAGCAGTATCTTTCACATGGAAACACCCTATTGACGTGTTTTATGCAGGCAGATTTTCAAACTTGTTGTGGAAGATACTGTGACATTTTCTGTCACACCGGTAGGGTGAAGCTGTGCATACATTGTGAGGTTATGGGCTCTGTGGATGGTCGAGGGTGACCTAAGGGTTACCTGTCCCATAGAAGGGACAGTTTGTTGCTTTTGGCTGCATAGAGTGCCAAAGGTTAGGCACATTTGTAGCTTCAAAGTCTCAGTTAAATCTTGAAAGCTAATGAGGATGTGTTGAAACTGTTGTCATGTCACTGACCCACTCCTGTGGGGTGGCCTGACTTTGGTTAGTTCTTATCTACCTGAAAGACCTGTTTTTTCCAGCCTGCATGTAGAGTGTAAAGGAAGATCTAGTTGCCATGTTGAACCTGCAAGCTATTTGCTTCCCTTGGATATGTGAATGTTGCTTCCTGGTCTTGACATTCTAAGGTCATCCCATGGAAAGTAGTACAGAATAAGTGGGACTGCTGGCATCTCTGATCTTCCTTGACCATCTTTTCTGCAGACACAGCAGTTTGCATGTACAAAGATATTTCCTACAGTCTTTAAGACCTGTCTTATTCACAGTCTGTTGGTAGGGGGGTGGTAGTGGGAGGTTGTTCTTAATTTATATTCTGAGTAGTTGTAAGAAAAGAACAGAGGTATATTGTGCATGATGGCAGTCACTGAAATATGAATATATCCCATGGATTTTGTTCTGAAGGTCTAGAGTGCTCGACTTTGTATGGAGCACAAGGTTCAAGCAGCTTGGCAGAATTAAAACAGATACTTGAATGTGGTAAGTACAGTTCTCTTCCTTAAAGCACGAAACAGATTTTGTGGTCAGACTGATGTTTTTTTTTCTCTGTTCCTTTGCTCAACTTATGTGTATGTCCTGGTTCTAGATATGTTAAAAATAAATGTAAGTAAAAAATATTTCTAACTTCTTCACTTCCTATGAAAGACATTTTAAATTTTTACAGTTTATTGATTTGGTGGGGTTTTTTTCATTGGTGCAGGGAGTATTTTTTTTCCCAAGAGTAATTATTTTTAACAATTTCTTGGTCACTTGCTTATTCAATGACTGACAGTGTAGCTGTAGAGAGAAAAACAATGTGTTTTCCTCAGAAGCAAGATAGACTATTTCTGTAAGGCTACACATTGTTATTTTGTAAACAAATGACCATTTGGTTATATACCATTCTCTGTGTGCATTTTTTTGGTCTAGTATTTGGGAAGGCAATACCTGCACATTCCTTACATGCTGCAGTGATGATGCCAAAGAGGAAAAAGAGAATTGAATTAATACTGCTGCAGTAGGTTTAAGTTCTCAGGGTTTGGACAGTAAAACCTGTTAACACCACATAGCTGTTCCAGGTTTCCTGAAATATTTCACCTTCTGGTTTGGTACTTTGTTTCTGCTTCAGACCAGAACGTATTGGCATGGCAACACTCAGTTGTGGTCTTATGAGATCAGAAGCTATCGCTCAACGACACCTTTTCAAGCTGGTGTGCAATGTGGTGTGAGATTCTGCCTGCATTTAAAAAAAACACAAGGTCTAGAAAATGAAACTAGTTACATGCCATGTTACCAAGTGGGAAAAAGAAGCACTGTGAAGTACCTTGCTTAATTTTTAGTAACTGCAAATATTAACAAAGTGAACACGACACAATATGAAGAGTAGTCCACTCTTTCAGATCGAAAGAGCATCCTGCCCTCTGTTGCTTGTGGAGGGAGTGAAGAAATGCAGGCAGGGAGAGGAGACATGCGTATGGTGTTAGCAGCCTAAGCTGTATTTTTAGTGTCGTAATTATATTTTTCAGTCCAGGTAAATCCAGATTTTCTATGCCAGAATATGAATGTATCTCTTAATTTGTATTAATCCCTTTTTAATCTCTAAACTGAGGTGTAACTGAGGTTATGAATGGCTCATCTTTAGCCTGAGATAAAGAACTTGTGGTTTACATGTATTCTTCTTTAAAATGCAATTTGTTTTCAGAAAAGAAAACAAGACTTTACCCTTTAGTATCGCTGTTCCCTTTAAGATAGGATCAGAATCTTCCAGGACAAAGCCAGTGCAGTAGCCCAAGTCATACAGATATATGGATACAGACAGATCTCATCTCCTACGCCTACTCCTTGAATTAACAGAACATTAAATCAGAGAGCTAAGCTGGCTTTGGTCTCAAAGCTGTGAACTGCATTAGTGTGCTGTTCTGCTTATGGTTAAAATGCTCTTCATACTAATTGGATAATTGCCTGTTAGCTTCAATGCAATACTGTGTAGCTCCAAAATCAAAGTTGACTTGTATCTGGCCAGCTCAGCAGATAGGAATTGCACCCAAAGAGCTGCAGATTCCCATAAGTTTATTCTTACTCATATAATCACAATAATAATTAGTGTTATACTTCAGAGAATGGCACAAAACTGAAAGAAGCAGGATTTGACTTGTCCTAGTGAAATAAAATATTTTTAAAAAATTAAATAAAGCTAATGAAAACTCTTTCTTATGAGTTTGTGGTTAGATTCACTGATACATAAATGGTTTTGTGCAATTCATACACACACTACAAGTTTATTATCATCTGAGCCATTCATTATATATTCATAATATATCTTTTCTTGTACAAATTTTTTGGTGTCTGATAAGAATTGAGTTTGTACTGCAATCTTTCCTTTGGGGAAAACACAGGAGATGCAGAAGCACTAAGTTTTTCCCTGCCCACTCTTGGCTGCCTTTTTGCACAGTACGTATAGATAACACCATATGTCTGATTCTTCTGCCTCCATGTTGAGTTTGGCTAAAATGAGCCAGATAAGTTCAGCAGTTATGGAATGCTGGGCTAGACAAGAAAAGTTGGTCAGTATTAATGCCTCTGACTCACACTACAATAAGCATTATTGTATTTTCTTGGTTTTATTTTTCCTGCTATCATTCTTTGCTGCAATGCTAAATCAGGAGTCCCAAACCTTAGCCCAAGCCATAACTATCCTGCAAGGATATCAGATTTTACGAGATAAATCCTGAACCCTAGAACACTAGGCACCCAGTTCTGCACATGTGTATTTGCTTTGACTTACTCACACAAATATTTACAGATTTGGAGCCCAAGGTTGTTACTCAAACTCCCAGTCATAACAGAAGTAGCTACCAGTAGAGAAGCTGCATTTATCCAAATCCTTGACTAGTACTTAGCTCTTACACAAAATATTTACAGGTAAAACAGAGGCATTAAAAATATTCTGATGTTCCATGACATTGCCAAGATGCAGCAAGTAACTACCATTACTCAGAGTTCAGCACTACATTGTGTATGACAGGACCTGTGGAAGCTATTTCAACAGATGCCAAGAGCCTGGGCATAGTATTGAGCACTGTTCTGTTCTCCATCTCAAAGATGTTTCTTGGTGTCTTACATTCTTTCTTACAAGTTATTTGTAAACCAGATATAAAATAGCAGTTTTGGCCTGGTATAAAGCCCTAGTATTTTGATCCTGGTTATTTTTTTCCAGTTTCTGATGCCTAAAAAGTATGTTGCTCTTTTCCATTTAGATGTCTCTTCAGTGGATTTAGAGACATTTGATGTGCATACTTTAGCAGATGCTCTAAAGAGGTATCTCCTGGACCTGCCAAATCCCATCATTCCAGCAGCTGTTTACAGTGACATGATTTCTGTAGCTCAAGGTATGATTATCACATTACTTCAAGCATTAGACAAAAAATCATTTAAGTTTCTGAATACCTGTAGATCCAGCTGTCACCCATAGAACAGGAAAAATTCCACACAACTGGGCAGCATCTCAGAAAGCATACATACCTTCATCACTTTTGATGAAAGCTCTTTCAATCCAGATCTAGACATGCATTATTTAGTTACCTATTTAGGTAAACATAATAAAAAATATAAGAGATAACAGAGTTCTCTTCAATTTAGTAGGAAGAATGACTATAGAAAAACTGTGGAGGAAAAATCAAGGACTTGTCTGTATGCAGAAAGCTAATTTTTAACTTTTTATCAGTGCTGACTAAGTAAATGTATTAGAGGTCACAGCATTCTGCACTACATTGGGAGCTGCAGATTATTAAGTGAGAAGTACATGCATGTGAGATTCATCAATAGTGGTCATTTCAAACAAGTACAGATTGTAGGCTTTCAGCTTGTGGCCAAGTATTCTGTTATACATCTCAGGGCAGGATATTGTTACTGGTAACCTTCAAAGTTAGAACAGCACCTGTGGAACTTATCTACTGTATCTCAGAATTAGCCAATCATGTGTGATGCTAAACACAAGACAGACTTCTACCAGCACACTTCGAACACATTGTGGTTTTTACCAAAATGCATGTCTGTTTCCATTTGACTTGTAAATAATTGTTCTTCACTCTTCCCTGAGCGTAGTTTTTCATAAGAAGGAAAAAGTCTTATGGCACTAATGAAGAACAAAACTACCTTTTTTTTTTCCCCTGTGAAATTGATGCTTCTAAAAGAGCCATAAATAGTTTCATTTTACTTGTTGAATGCTCCCTTGCTCATATCAAGAGCCTTATATCTCTTTGCTTGCAGAAGTGCAGAGCTCAGAGGAATACGCTCAGTTGCTGAAGAAACTCATCAGATCTCCAAATATACCTCCCCAGTATTGGCTCACACTCCAGTATTTGCTCAAACATTTCCTCAGAGTTTGTCAAGCCTCCAGCAAAAATCTCCTGAATGCAAGGTCTCTGGCTGAAATTTTCAGCCCTCTACTTTTCAAGTTCCAAGTAGCAAGGTACGTGGATCATCTTTTATCATATTGTATATTGTAAATATGGGTTAGTTTTATTTGAAAGTATGTGTAATGAATTAATTTTCTGACCTTCTAACGTGGACGGCATTGTTAGAAATTTTTCCAATTTTTTGAAAGAATTCTGGTATAAACTCTTGCATTTTTCTTACTTCTTACTGCCTAAACCATCTCTTCCAGCTCTGATAATACAGAACACCACATAAAAATCCTAGAGGTTTTAATCACAAGTGAATGGAATGAGAGACAGCCTGTACCAGGTAAAATCTATTTTAATTTTTGAAGTTACATACCATTGTTTTCTAAAATGCTACAATGCAACTTAATGACAATAAATGCTTGGGGTTTTGTTGTTTTTGTTTTTTTTTTTTCTTTTAAAATAAAATTTATTGCAAAAATGTGTCATTACTGAAATAAGAAACTCTTCATATGTTCTGTAGTGGTGTGCAACATTTGTTTTATAAGAAATAGTCTCTTTTGTTAGTGTTATTTTAGTACCTACAGTTGAAACAGCCTTGGGACTTCCATTTCTTTTTGAGTAAACAGTGACTAGGAATTTGTGCATTTTTAAGGCCTATAGGCGAATAGGATGCATATCATACAGTGCGTGGGGGTAAATTCTGTAGGTTTTATTTAATTTCCCCTTTACTCCCAGATAAATTTTCTTAGCAGTAAAATGCCTCATAGAGGTTATCTCCTTTCATTTACATATGACTTTTTCAATCCGGAGACTCAGAAGATTTATTTTATCAATATCAATAAACAGTGTATAAAATACCAGAACTCCATTCAGGAAAGTTAGATTACACTTGTACTGATTCTGTGAGTTAGCATCTAATTTAGTCAACAAACAGTAAATCACATTCCATTTATGAAAAAATCTATGGTTCTAAATCAGGTATATGGTAGGAGCAAGGCAGAGTTACTGACCACACGTGGAAGAAATTAACACAGAGGACTTGAGATGTTAACTGGCAGTAATTCCTTTTACAGTGTATTAACAGAGAATATGCAAACGAGGGACAGGGCAATGGTAAAGAAAACACAGCAAGCTGTAGCTTTCCTGTCTCTGTATTCAAAGTACATGGCAGTAGGATTTGTAGGGCTGCGTAAGATTTGAAGAGCAATAGCACAGCAGCAGAAAAACAGTTAATATTCCAGGTAGGCAGATTGTGTAATCCTCTTCTTCAAGTAATGGCAAGATTGATTTAACATAGCTAAGATTTTTATTCTTCCTGCTTTAATTGGAAGGCTTTTCCAGCCCTGCCAGTTCTGTTAGTTAGGAACCTCTCTTTAATAGTTAGTGTACATCTGTTTTCAGCTACTTTTAAAACTATTTGGTTTTGTTCAGTTTCATCAAAATAGGTAAGCAGGTATTTCCTGCAGAAATACACAGAACCATGGTATTTTTATTCCTAATGCTTCATAGCAACCAAGAGAGTCCAAACTTTTAATGCTAATTTTTCCTATTTTACTAAAACTGAGCAAATAATTGCCAATTTTTAGAAAATTGTTCTTTGCCACCTGTTACACGCTTCAAAACAGAAAATGTATTACTGAATCCTCTAATATTCAAGTTTGCCAGTAGTGCTGGGGGTTTTAATTATGTGTTTGCAAATGTTTAGAGTATGTAAATTTGTATGACTAGCAGCACTGATTGGGAGCTTACAAAGGTATGGTCAACAGCAGGAGTTTTTTAAGTTTCAAATTAAGAGTTTATTAAGATGCACTTAAGAGATCATTTGTTGCATGTTGTCCTGAGTTGCTTCATGTGAGGAAAGTAAAAGTGAGAGACATTATTGATCTTAGAATTACTAATGAGGATAAGGAGTAATGTCATCTTGAGATTATCATTAGGGTGTTTGAGGCAGTGTGGCTGTATCCATCAAATTTATATGGAATTATTTGTAATAACAAATGTTTTGTAATGTAGTAGTTTAATTTGAGGCTCCTTCTGTGACTTTCCATATGATCTCTTAAGAAAGATCTTAGGAACTCTTTGTCTCTTATACAACAGATCTCTATGCATTTAAAAAACCACCCTGGGCAGTAGAATGTTTTTTTAGTAAACCATTTCCACATCTATTACTATACTGAAAAATAGGTGCAAATTTCAAGCTTTGTAGTCTGTGGTTAGCCAGCTTCTGCTTTTAAGCCTGTAAAGCCTGTAAAACTCAAAAGTTGAGTCTTAATGAAATGTTATATAAATTTTCAGGATAAGGACATAAGGCTGTGTTTCACACCAAAGTAATTCAGTGTCCTGATCATCTGAAGTGGTCTGATTTTAACAGTTCTCACAGATGTATTTTTCAGAACTATGTTCAAGATTATGGCTTGTAGTAGTTTGAGTTTCCATGAAACTTGTTTAGCAACATTGTAACAAAAGGAAGATTCCTAGACAAGAAGTGTTCTGAGAATGACTATTTTTTTTATATAATTTTTTAAAGTACAGAAGTTAAGGGTTTTAAGCATAAACATTTTTGCTTGTTGGAAGTAATGTAGTAACTGTTAACAGGGAAGTCAGTGCAGTGATCATTTCTTTCTTCTTCCTTTGTTATTCTCATGCCTGGATGAAAACACTCTAAAATGAGCTGTGATTAGAGAGATACTTTATGTGTGCCTGTGTAGATACATTAAACATACTCTTGGCAATCTCAAAAAGGAGAATTTTGCACAGCAGCCTCAAAGCAGTGGGAAGTACTCAATTGAACTTTCTTCTGATTTGTAACAAAATTAATATCTGAAACTGGATATCTTAGAGTGATGCTTTGCACACCATAGTGCAAAACCAGGAGCTACTCCTAAGTCAGTACTTGTTGATTTTATTTTTTTTTTTTTATCACAGAACAACTCTGGACTGATTTTGCTTTTTTTTCCCCCCCTCTCACAGTGTTCAACACAAGCTATGCATTTTAGTCTATGAAATAGAATAGCGCTTAGCTCTTCACAAAAATTAAAATACTAACGTAGAAAAACCTGCTGTACCTATGTCTGTAATGGGTGAAGATGAAGTAATAGGATTTTTTTTTTTATAATTAATTGCTAACAGGATCCATTCTCTGATAGCTGTCTAATTCATAAATTGATCAGTAGGAAAGCCGCAGATGATGTTAGTGGGCAAGCAAGGTGATTTAGCATCCCATTTTAACGCACCTGTTTGATGAACAACAACCTTTAAATTCAAAAGTAATTCTGATTTTACAGTCAGAAACAAAGTGTGTCTCTAAATACACTGTTGAAAACAGTAATATTAGAATAAAATCACTGTAACAGATTATAGCTTACTGTGCTGCTTATTTCTCATGGAATCTTAGACATAATTCAGAGGTGTGAAGGCATGTATAATTTGAGAGGTAAATACTGAAAAATACACTGTGTTTGTAGATAAAGTTGGGGGTTTTATCAGTTAATTTTCACTGATCATGAAGGCTTATGGCTTTCCCATCTACAGTTCTGCCCTAGATGCAGGTCACAGAGCTATCCATGAGGCCTGATGCATGCTCAGAGCATCATGCTTTTGAAGGCAGGTTGTACAGAGGAAATCCAAGTGGTTGCAGGTCTTGGGGGGTGATTTTTGGGTGGAAGTCAGAGAAATGAGGGTCACCTCATTCAGGGGGTGCTAAGGAACATGGAATGTCTTTGTGTGAGAGTCTGTGCTAACTCAAGCTGCTTCACCTATCCCAGTTTATCAGGCTTCTAAGTAAGATTGTAAATAATGGTTCCAGCTGTAAAATACTGCATTTGCAAACAGGAATAGGTTTTACTGCTCAACAGGTCACAGTTACATGCAACTGCTTACTTGCTGGGGGTGGGATGAGAGTCCTGACAATATCACCAAGATGTAGACGCTTGCTTTTTGATGCACAAAGTAGCAGCAAGCATGGTAATGTAACGGCCAGAGGAGGGCGAGTGTAAAAGCTGATCAGTTCCTATTGGAACTAGACTCAGAATTGCCCTGGACTACTGCGGTGGACAGGCTCAGACC
Organism: Psilopogon haemacephalus; assembly: GCA_013396835.1. Lineage (NCBI taxonomy): Eukaryota > Metazoa > Chordata > Aves > Piciformes > Megalaimidae > Psilopogon > Psilopogon haemacephalus. The sequence continues at coordinate 25,149 of VWZI01008466.1, read as the reverse complement.
ACAGCCCCCTTAGTAGTGCCCTGGGGATTCAGAGATGTAGCAGCGCTGTGGCTTAAGACTTTATGGTGGAGTAATGGAACAGACTACTCGGAGATATTGTGGAAACGTCTCCTCCGGAGATTTCGAAAAGTCATCTGGATGCGTTCCTGTGCAGCCTGCCCCAGATGATCGTGCTTCCTCCCCCTAACATTCGGGGCTCGGCCAGAGCGCGGCTAGGAGGGTGAGGGCGGCACCTGTCCCGCGGAGGTCGTGCCGTGGTCTGCCTGCCCGCCAGCCAGCAGGGGGCGCCCCGCCTCAGCGAATAGAGGCGGGCCCGCGCCGGGCGGTGCTCAGAGCTCCCCCTGCGCTTTGGAGCTCCCCCAGCGCCCAGGCTGAAGGCGATGGAGTTTTGGCAGCTTGATGTACACACATCCGCAGGCCTGTAAAACCTGATTAGTTTTACTCCTGCATTATACATCATTTTATTTATTTAAAAAAAAAAAAAATTCTGGATGGAAGAAGCTACAAGTATGGCAGAACTAGCAGGCTGCTGACTTTGTGCAAGTACAAATTGATAGATTCACTGGTACCACTCAAGGTTTGTGTGAAAATGAAAATATGTGCAGGCAGGCCAGTGGTGTTTTGTTTTGTTTTTTTTTTCAAGACCCTGGATGTGATTCTTTCCTGCAGGGTGATCAGGAAACCCGTTTTTGCACAAGGCAATAGAATCCAAAAGGAAATTTGACATAGGAGCAAAGCCTTATCTTTTATCCGTATGTGGGCACTTGGGCTTCGTAAAATTCTAAACACTTCTTGAACTAGGTTTGGTTGTCTTTCCTCATTTGAGAATATGCTTCGGTCTTGTGGCCGTATAATCCAAGAAATATTGTCTACTCTTTCTGTAATTTTAACAGGAAATAGGAATCATATCAGTTGCTGTTAGAAGATGGATTACTTCAGAGACACAGGTTACAACCTCCTGTAGAAGTAGGCTGTACCCTTATGACTGCTGCTTTAAATTCTTTATAGAACTGTCAGTTCTTCAAGTAGGCAAAGGCTTAATTGATCAACTGTAAAACGTCAAAAATGTACTGCACATATTTGGGATTTCACAAAGGTGTTTGTAGATCAGGAGGATTTGGTAGGTGGTGTGTTCAGGAGGTGAAAGCCTGTTAATGCCATTTGTCTGCCATAAGGAACACAGCTACTGAAAAGTTCTCACTGTTTCCAGCAAGTGGGAGTAAGATACTAATCCTCTCCTTTCTCTGAATTAAATATTGTCATCTGCTTCTCTTTTCTCTTTGGATTTATTTCCTTGTCAAAAATATATCCAACAAAGGAGTTAACCTCTGTAGGCAAAGTGGAGCAGACTTCTCAGCTGCTGCTCTGTTTGTTCCTTTAGCAAATCTGATCTTCACTAAATATTAAGGCAAAGAAAATATATTTGACCTAAACTTGTTGCTTTCCCCAGTTGCCTGTCCAAAAAATGATCAGTGCTGACATGCAGAAAATACTATGGATACAGACAGATGTGTTTTCTGCTATTTTCAGTCTATAGGAAATGGATAAAATGCCTTTCAGTGTCATGCTAAAGGTCTTCAAGAAGCACCTATGTTTGTGATCCAGTATGAATGTGTAGGAGGTGATCTTGTGCTTGCGCATGACTGCTCTTAGAGATACAGCTCTTTTCAATACAGATTTTGGGTTTGGGGTTTTTTCTGCTGTAAGTTAGTTAGCCACTGCTTTACTTGTGTGTTCATGGTGCTTTTAAATACTGCATTCAGCAGCCAGTGACAGAGACTATTTTAAGGTCTCTTACAATGGTCTGATCATTTACGTATCTAAAATGATAAAGTTACCCCTGCATTGGCCACTTGTTAGCTGATGACAACTTTTGCTTTGAATCTGGCTCTCCCTCCCCCACCTGAAATCCCTGGCTCAGCAAATATTTGAACCTGCCCAAGTTAATCATGAAACTGAGATCTTTATCTGAGAGAGACGTGCAAGCTACTGNTTTTCTCCTGGTACTAAAGTCAGGTTCACTTTTAATGATGAAGCAGAGTAAGTGGATACCTTCTGCACAGCACAGAGCTTTAAACATGTAAGAAGAGAGAGAAGGCTTGGGTTTTCTTAAGGCATGTTACAGCTCTTTTAGGTTTTTTTGTGGAGCCGTGGTTGGAAAGCAGAGCAATTTATTTTTGCAGAAAATTTTTTTTTCTTCGTTGCTTCAGAGAGGTGTCCTAGTAAAAGGAGGTTTAAAGACACTTTTTAAGCAAGAATTTTATAAGAGGAAACCAATTAATTCTGAGGTTATTGGATTATATTTTCAGGCTGTATTACAAGGGCAAGCATTTGCGATGCATAATTTACAAAGTAAGTGATTCTTAATTTCTCTGTGTGTTTTCTTCATCATCTCATGGACATATTGTGCTATAAATGATTACCAGGTAGGGCTTTTGTGGTCTTAAGATATATGAATGAAAGTCAAATACCTTCTTTCCTCTCCAGATTATATAGGGAATGAGGAATCACTTGTCTGCCTCCTGTCTTTTCTACTCCGCAAGGTGTTATAGTCTGAACTGAGCACTAACCTGATTATACAAGTGTGAGCAGTCCAAATTTGCCCAGTTAAACCCTGTGGAAGTAATTTTTCTTGAAAGGCTTTATTGAAAGGAATAAAATAATCTTGCTGATCCTCCACGGGACCTAAGTGCAGCAATGTAGTCTGTGTAGGAAATCTTTATAACTTAATTTAAATAATTACCTTGGCAACTCCACTGTTTGGGTAGCAGGTGGGCTAAACTTCCAAGTTCAGTGTTTGGACTTGTGTCTGGGATAATATTAAGTATCCTATTTCATTTTGGAAATGGAAGGAATCTTTGGAGCTTGTCTACCTAAACAGGGAGCAGAGAGTCTGCTTTAGCATGAACTTAAGCCTGTTAACTTAGAAAGCAAACTAGCCGTTGCCACTGTAGACATGTTCTTTTATGTTAATGCTTTTCTTAAAGGGGTGGGCTACTGAGGGACACAGGGAGGGAAGGGGTGTGTGAAATCTTTACGAAGGATAGAAATTGTTACTTTTTTTAAACGTTGTATTTGGGAGATAGAGCAGATTTCAGCTGCGCTAGGATTTCTTATGATGTAGGTACAGATAGTTGCTACAGCTACTCTTTGTTGCAGCAGTTTTTGGTATCTGGTTTTCTGTCTCAATAGATTATAACAAGTATAAAGCATTCACATGGCTTTACATAAAGCATTCTGCTTTGCAATTAATAGTCTATTCTGTGCATGTTTCTTCTAAGAGGTCTGAGAGAGTTACAGTCAGCAAGGGCGGGGGGGGTGGGTTAAGGATGAATATTTGTAAATGGTAGGAGGATACTGATGACAGTCAAGTGAGGACGGAGACAGTAAAAAGTCATTCTTGCTTTTAAAAATAACTACCTTGATAAATGACAACACACTAGAGAAACAATGTGAAAAGGCAAACTGAATCTTATTGTGTCCAGGTTTTTATGTTCAGTAAAATCACTTTTCAAGATCATGCTCAGTTTTGACTTTATTGCATAGCTTAGACAAGTCTGATGAATGTAAGA